>VWZK01015594.1:131430-217276 GCA_013396935.1 Baryphthengus martii | reverse complement strand
GCACCTGCGGGCACCCCTCGTCCTCCCGTGGGCTCCCCCAGCACGGCCAGGGCACCCCCCGGGGCCGCGGCGACGGAGGGTGGCAGCGTCCCAGAGGACGTGGGATGGGCAGGCCCCCTGGTGCACCCCCCTGAGGAGGGTTTGATCCAGTGCTTCTAGCAGCAAAATCGATTTAAAGTCTGGAAGGGAATTATGAGGATAATGGTACTATCTAAACAAAAAATAATAAAAAAATGGAGATAAGCCTTATAAAATACTATTTTCTACCCTTGAGTGCTTCCGTAGGATCAGGGTACTCTCCCCTGGGAGCTCAGGAGGTGAGACAGGGCTGCTCGGGTGAGGTGTGATGTGAGGAGGCTGCAGGACAGCACTGCTAAAGCCCTGGCTGTTTGATGGAGGAAGGAAACCTGTCATTCATGTATGCCTTGCTATTGCGGGTTTTCCACCACTCCCCCTCCCCTTTTTAATGTCATGTTTAGCTCAAGTAACTAAGTGGTACCTTGGAAACTCTGCCCCCGTTGTTTGACTTGGGTGTTAATTGCTGAGTAAGATGTTCTGATGTTTGAAAGATGGTGAACTGGGCAAATGGCTCTTCCCTCCTGTCCTCAGCTGCACACAAAAACATTGCTTTTTCCATACTGTATTTCTAATGCTTGAATGTGAAGGAGGTTGGTAGAGAGCACAATAAAAGGGGAGAGGGGCAGCAGGAGAAGGGGAAGCAGAAGGAGATAGTGTTAATCACCCCTTGCTTTGCTTTACTCTGAAATTCTAAAGATCCAGACCTTTAAAGACTCTCATCTTTCTTCTATTATGTCTGTTGCTGTGTAATAAAATGCACCTGGTATTTATAGGGCGGGAGCTGTGCATCTGGGCTATGATGCAACTGAGCCCAACATAACTTAACTATTGGGTGTCACCCCTGAACCCAGGAGGTCAGAAGCACTCTTTGGGCTTGAGCCTCCTTGTGTTGGTAGGTTTCTTCAGGTGGTATAGGTATTGGGTATTATGATGAGATCCTGTTGGCTGACCAAATGGGGGCTTGTTAGCAGAGACAGTGTGCATACTGACTTCGGTTAAAATGAGTCCAGTTTCTTTCATTTAATGTGCTCTTTGAAGCTGTACGTATTGATGGACACCTTCCACAAGGAAGTTTTCTCTCCTGGAGAACTAGAGTGATAGTGGAGCGTGAGGAGGCAAGAGAAGGGAGTACGTGGCTGCTCAGTGGTGGTTGCAGGTATCTAAATGTGTTTTCTACTTGATGGCTGCTTTCAGATGCTAGGCCATCCCTGTAGCTGTGAAGAGACACCCAGTCCAGACTACTGTTGCATTTAAGTTGAAATTTTAGTGGATTCATCTTCATGCTCCTCTATGCTGAAACATGAAATCTCTGCAGAGATACTGAGCTGGTCAAGAGTATATCCAAGAAGGGAAACTTCAGGTTTAAGGTTTGATTTATTTTTTTTTTTTTCTTTAATGCAGAACTCTTCAAGCACTGCTATGACTGTGCTTGGAGGGCCATGCATCCAGCTCCTGCTACAAAAACTAATTTGGAAGAGAAAAAACCCACTTAAATAAAGATGGACTGTCCTAGAAAGCTTTCTAGTGAGGGATGTCCAGAACAGGTACTGAGGATAGAGAAGATCCTAGAGAAAAAAAAGTCTCCAGGCAGACCTTACTGTGGCGTTTCAATGTATAAAGGGGGCTTATAAGAAAGATGGAGAGGCAATGTTCTATAGTGACAGGACAAGAGGCAACAATTTTAAACTCAGTGTACTAGTCCTTGCCTTCCACTGCAATCTTTAGCCTCGAACTCATAGTTAGTGGAGCATCAGCCAGTGTTTGCCAGTTGCTTGCCACTTGTGAGCTCTCTGGTCTTCCTGGTCTTTTCAATCTCCTGTCTCTGTGCTGATGTCAGGTCAGCCAGAAGCCTCTGATACCTTGAGGCAGATACCACATGGACCATTAACCTCAGTTACAGGAAATTTAATTGAATAAAAAGAGCGTTTTCCATGTGGAAGGGCTGCAGTGGGTGAGTTTTAATTGCTTTCCTTCTGAAGCAAAGCCAGGTCTGGAGTGGTCTGGCTGTAAAACAGGACTTTATCTTCCTGATGCTGTGAATTCTGCTGTTTCCCCAGCCTTTTCTGTGCTCTCTCATGAGGGCAGACCTCAAAGCAAGGGACAACTTGGAGTCAAGGACAAGATGTGAGGGCTGGCTTGTGGCCCATCAGTCACAGAATCATGGAATGTTAGGAGCTGGAAGTGACCCCGGAAGATCATTCAGTCCAACTCCCCTGCCAGAGCAGGAACCTAGAGTCCTCTGTAAATGTTCTAGTTGTTCATGTACTATGGCTCTGGGCACATCTGGGAATGCAGCTGAATAGAGCAGTGCTTGAATGATGGATGAGAGAAAGGAGCGAACAAGATGGTTTCTCCTCTTTGGTGCTTTAGAAGATGTTCTCCATCCACATGATCTTCCTTACTGCTTGGGATACAGGTATGCGTACATGAGGAAAGGGAAAAAGCAAGTCCTGTGAGTTTATTCATGAGCAGATGTGTGCAAGGTGAGGAAAGTACAGCTCAGGGCTCTGGAGCAGAGCTGCTTTGAGACAGACAAGTAACTTCCCTTTTATGCAACACCTGGGTGTATAAAATGAAAATAAGGATGAATTCTGATCAAATCACCTAGCTGAAACTCTTACTCATGTGTGTGATGTCAAGGTCTCTTCTCTCTGCACAGAGGGGTGAAAAACCATCCTGTGTACTATGCAGAAACACTTCACCTTGTGTTCTGAGGCAGGAGAGCTGTCAGACTTTTTTTGTACTTAGCAACTAGGATTTAAGGCCTTAATTCCTGAGGTGGAGCTGTAAAAGTAAAGCTGTGCTAGATGCACAACCACCTCTGCTGCAAGGGTCCTCTAGAGCTGGCCTGTGAACTCGGAGACATGTTCAAACTCCTTCCTCATTGTAGAAAATCTTCATTTGTTATAGGGTCATCTTAATGCTTTTCTAGTGTGTTTTTCTTATTACACCTCCTAGCTGCACTTTGAAATTTTCCCCTCTACACAGCTGTTTTAATGTTTAACTGTGAGTATGTAAAAAACAAACAAACAAAAACCAAACCAAACAAAACCAAACCAAAACAACCCCAATAATAAAACCTGCTGTTGCGCCTGTCCCTATGCACCCATGCTCTAAAAGCAAAGGCAGATGTGCACTATTACAAGTCTGGTGAACAATTAGTTGGGCAAACAGGATAATCTTATTTTAGAATTCTTTAGGCTGGAGACATCCAGGATGGGGAATAAAAAGAGCACACTCCAATTCTACATATTCAACATGTCTCTACTTGGGAGGGAGGAAGGAGAACTAATTTGCTGGAGCTGCCTGTGCAGTGTGTTCCTGCTGAGAAGACTGAACAGGAGTTGTAAAATGTTTCTGCTAGATTTACCATTGACTGGAGAGATTTTATGTGATGAGTGAGACAACCTTCTTAGTTCCATGATTACAATAATACAAAGGCTTCCAAAAAGAGGGGGAGGAAAAAAGGTGTGTGTGGGAGTACTGAGGGAATTTGAAGTGAATGACTCTTTCCAGCACTGTAAGCTCTGGCAGTTGCTAATGGTTATTTTGCTGAGAACACAGATGCCACCTAGTACCGTGCATGTGGGTGTTTCTTGTGCCAGGTCAGAAGTGATGCAGGACAACATGAAGAGGAAGGAGACTTTTGGAGACAACAAAAGTTGTTCTTCCTAGTTACAGCTCAGGTTAACTGAATGCATGATTTGGGAGGTACTTACACTATATTTGGAAAAGCAAGTATCTCTTAGGAGAACAAGTTTCCAACTTTCCATTTGTATGCAAAGCTACTGCAATCCAGACACAGCTCATGGACATTGATGCAATGCATCTTGGTTGCGATAAGCCCAAAGGCTGAGCAGTGGGATGCACCTATATGATGAGCAAAAAAAGCTGAGCAGTGGGCTGCACCTATTTTGGGAGAAAGAGTGGGTGATACTTTCCTCATCCTCCTCCCTTGCCAGGACTAGGAACAGAGCCCCATCTCAGTTCCCATATGGCCCAGCTTTACTGTAAGCTGTTATTGGCAGTAGATTAAGCTGTGGCTTCTCTGCTGAGCAGTTGTGCCATGTCAGAATGTGTAGCCCTAGAGTGACTCTCCTATGTGCAGTCTGAGAGGTGATGAGTTACACTCAGTGAATGAGTGAGAGAAGCTGTATCACCACAAAGGGTTGCTGACATCATTACCTTTTCTTTCATGATTGCAGATGGGAAACAGTTAACAGACCTAAGGGAGAGGGAATTCAGCACTGAGAAAACCAGGAATCTTCCAGTTAGATGCCTTAAACTTTGTGGCTCTCTAGTAGAGACCAAGTGCCTTTTCCAGACCGAAGAGTGTGATGCATTTGGTTTCCTCTGACTGCCTAGAGAATAGGTCTCTCCTATCTTAGGTGTAGATTGCAGTTGCATTTGCTTTGCTCTAGGCAAGGAGCCAGAACTGGAAATCACGCATACGTTCCTCAGGGATTGTGTGATGAGTCCCTTGTTCAGACCACAGCCATCTGTCATAGCTGCAGGGAAACTCCTTGATCTGTTATACAGGGCAACCTGGTTTAATAAGTGGCAGTCATCAAATCTGTGTTTACTGCTTTCTGCTGTTTTACATGTGAATGCAGGTCCCATTCCAGCAGCACCCTTGTCTGTTATCACAACTCTAGAAGCAATTTTTTCCCCTCTTGCTTCTGAGTTGTTTTTGGTCTTCATGTGTAGGACTCTTCAGGCTCAAACTAAACTCCTTCAAAATATTCCCTTGCTCTCCTGCGCCTCCTCTCTGTAATGTTAGTCTTGGCTCCAGCCCAAGTTTCAGCCCACAGCTACATCATGCGTGCAATAAAACTTTAGTCTCCTTGTGTGGAGACTGCTGAATCTGAGCTGTAATGAGGGGGAACAGATTAGGTTCTGTCCGTCTTTAATGCTGAGTGGAAGCCAACCATTTTAGCCACAAAGATGCAGGTAAAAAACAAATTGATTGAGAAGACTGCAAATATTTGAAGGGGAAGATCTCCTAAGGTCAGTAGAGCTCCTGTTATTGCAGGATCTCTAGGGCCTGAACACTGTTGGTTTTAGTTGCTGGCTCTAGTCCGTTCACCACAGGACACTGCAAGGGCCTCAGCACATCATTTCTGGAACCTAATTCCTTCTGAAGCAGAAATTTAGGCACAATGTCAAATCCAGAAAAATCTAAGCAAGTTATAGTATATGGTGTCTGAAGCCAAGCAAGGTTCAACAGAATCCCTTTGAAATAACTCTTGTGTATATAATTTATCTTTTTTAAAAGAAAAAAAACCCAACAACCCTAGGAGGTGACAGCATAGGCAGTGTAGAGCTTACAGCATTTGGAGTGTTGTTGCTGCTTCTCAGTGGGGTCTTTTGGCCACTATTCACCCTGCTGAATCACGTGAAAAGCTCTAGCTTACGTGAGAAAGCGAATGTAAACTGTGAAGAGAAGTGGTGTGGGGATCTGTTGAAAACCCGAGGTTGACCATTGTTTCCTGCAGCAGAAAATAGAGTCTTGAAAACTTCAGCTCTGACAACAATGAGATACCCAAAGTGGATGAATGGTGTGGGAGGTGGCTTTGCTTTGAGCTGGGGATGGGATAGTGTGTCTACCTGAGATCTCTTAAAAATTAAATTATTCTTTGGCTTTCTAGGATTTTGTTCTTTATGAGTCTCTCTACATAGAGGGGCAAACTAGAGTACATCTTGAAGGAGGCTATCATTTTTCAGGCTTTAGGGAAGAAGCCCCGAGAGGTCTGCCCTTGTTTCTTGCAGGGTGGCCCACAGACCTTCAGATGGTGACTTCAGTGCTGGCCAAGAATTTTATTTTTGTTTTCTAAGGCACAACCTAATGCTGTCAAGCCTGATAATTAAAGCATCTATTTTAAATCTGCATGTCATTCTAAATCTTAAAATCACTTTTCCTGTTGGACTGTCCCGTTGTTTAAAATCAAAGGTGATCGGGTTTTGTTGTTTCCTCCCTGCTGACCCCTCCCCATCCCTCAAGGTGTTTAAAATAAAAAGGAAAAAAAAAAAACGTCTGAATAAGAGTATCTTTATCAAACTGTCTCTCCTCAGTTTGAACTCTTTCCAAGAACAGCGCAGCAATTTATAATACAAACATTTGCATTGTAAGTGGAGGCTGAAATGTCCTTAGATAACTTGTGCAGAAGTTGTTGGGTAGGAAGGTGTGCTTTTCCTATACAGACCTCATCTGTTATTTCAGGGGATATTTAGGGAATGAAAGTGCAGTCTGTAAAAGCGGTACTGCAAGGGTGTGCCATCTGCTTCTTTTGCGAATATAGTTTAGTACGATTGCATAAGCAAACGTTATTTTCTGCTGTGTATACTCAGAGGAGCGCAGAGGATTTCAGAAATGGCCTCCTTTACTTTGTGCTGGTGTTTTTCTTTGGGCATAGAAATAGCTACTTTGGTGTGGTTTAAAACACATGAATAATGGTTTAAAAAAAAAAAAGAAAAGAAAGAAGAAAACATGTAAGATGCGTAATTCAATCCACAACCCAAGTGTCACGGAGGTGAAGAACTTGGCAGCCAGGAAAGAATCAGATATTTGTGTTGACAGTAATCACTGGAGTTATTGTCCTGAGCTTGAGGTGGCAGCAAATTTAGAAAGGTTATAAAGCCTTTTGTTTCAAGGGTTGCCCTAGCCCAGAGTTCCAGCTGCTGTGGGTTAAGAATATGCTATTTATTAGTGAGTACTTTGTTCTTTAACTGGCTGTTCAAAAAAAGGACTTACTTGTTTATTTTTAATATCTTCCTGAAGTCTGAGGGTGGTCACAAAACAGGTATCTACTTCATCCAGCATGGAAACTCCTTGTTTTTCTTTCTGGCTGTCCTGGAGACTCGCTAGTGACATTGGTTAGAGGACAAATTTCAAAAAAGGAAAAAGACAAATATTAACATGCTTTGTATTTGTCTTTCATTTATGCTGCACAGATACTGTTGCAAACAAGTGAACTCATGGGAATGTCAATGGCAGACTAAGTCCACGCAGCATATTTGCACAAAGTGGGACTTTTAAATGAAAAATACGAATCCTGAAGCAGTTACGCTAACGGCAATTACACTGTGGCTGTGCTTGACATACCCAGAGTCTGTCATTTAGTTTATGCTGCTTTGGATATTTAATACTCTTGGCAGAAATGCTTGAAGAAAACCGTGGGCCAAGATTATTTGACAGATTGCTTTTGGCAGTTAAGGCTCATTGACATTAAGGTCCAAAGTCAGACAGAAAGGCAGAAAGGGAATGCTCCTCTGAGCTCTACTTGTTTTGTTTTTAAACAGGACTGGTGCTCATATCTCATGAGAGGTCAGGAAGGATGTTCTGTAATGCCTGTCGTTGTCTCATAACTATTTTCCTTTAGGGTGTCAGCTTCCCGCTGTTGCGTTGGCAGTGGGAAGAGCAGCCGAGTTGGGCACTGACAGGTATGTGCTGCATTCACAGCTTCAATTGCTCTAGCCCATCTGGCTGCATCCTATTTCTCTTAATTTCAGGGTTGACCTAAAAATGAAGCACCTCTTTCTTGTGCAACAGCAGACAGCCGCAATTCAGTGGCTTTTGTAGACGTGTCCTGTGCTGAGACGTTCCATTGTAACTAGCAGCCTGTGTGTTTGCTCTCCGGATGTGTTCCCTGCCCTCTGGCTTGGCCTGCTGCCTCGTCAGGCCCACGACCAAGTGCTGTCGCAACGTGGACCAATAATCCCTATTGGCCTCGCGAGGAGAGGCATGCGTGTGGGTGCGGTGGAGAAGGTGGCGAAGGCCCGGTGTGTTCTGAAGGTTTTGCGTAGTGTGAGGTGGTGAAAAGGAATCCACAGTAAAGCTCTGGGAAACCTTTGCTTGCAGCAAAAGCTGTTGTTGCAACCTTCTGCCTGCCCTCGAATTCACATCTCTGCAGCCTTAAACTGATGCGTAATCTCTGTGGGAAATGGTGACTTAATCAGCCCAAGGACTCTTTCGTGTCAACAAAAGCCGGGTTTATTTTGCTTAATGTTTGCAGCCGTGTTGGTCCTGTTCAGCTGTGTGAATTTGGGACTGGCTCATTCTGTCTTCCCATCTAGAGACTGGAATTCAGATGCATGTTTTAGAAATGTCTTTCCTTCTTTTCTTTTCTTCCCCCTATCTCCAGGGTGGCGATAGAACTGAAGTACAAATATTTGTCTTTCCTGGTCTAACACGTTTTTATGTAGTGCTGAGAGCTCTCTCTTTATTCAGCTGTCTAACCGCTCTATCCACCTTGAAATACAGAAAAAACCTCAAGGTCAGTTATCTGAGAAACAAAACTGTCATGAACTTGGCTGGTGAATAAAGATGCACATGGCAGAGGCTTGGCGATGGGAAGGAATGTGAGGAGCAGAAGTTCCTGAAGCAGTCCTGACCCTGTGTCTGCCCCACGGAGCAAAAGGCAGTACTACGGTTATTGCTGGCAAATGTTTGCGTAAGTTCTGGCTGTCAAAGCAGGTGTTTGGTACATGAGGTTGTTTCCCAAGATCCAGCCTGGACTGTCCCACCTCAAACCTAACCGCAGGTATCTGCAGGAGGCAAGGATTTCAGCTTGGAAGTTAGAGGTATGAAATCTAGCACCCTATTACAGTACCAGTATAGACAGCTGCCTCCTGTGTGTGTACAAGAAAGGGGAAGGAGGAGGTGCAAATGATTTTCTACATTGATGAAAACTGTCTGCTCCTAAGTGAAGTCCCTCAGCAGCGGTGGTGTTGCAGAAATATTGGCAGCCTAGTTGATCCTCTTACTGCCCAGGAAAACTTCTCCTCATCTCTTTAATGGTGAGTGAGTAGGGATGGATGCAGAGGAGGCTCATGGTCTTTTGTTCTAGTTCATGGGATTATTATTTTTTTAAAATGAAAGCTGCACTTTTAAACTGGAGTTCCTCTTGTCTATCCATGCAACATATTTAGGATCTTATTTCTTTGTTGGGATGGGAGGTGTATGTAATGGGAGCAGTGGTTTTGTAGCAGGGAGGGATTCTGGTGTTAGAACTGCTTGTTCTTAAAATGAAATAATCTTTGGAAAGGTGTGGAGGAAGAATGATGTTTGAACTAAATAAATCACCATTTGTGTGTGTTTTGCTTCCCTTTCCACTCTTCTAAAAATATTTTGCTGGAGATGATGCTCATGAAACAAACACAAAATGCTGACTTTCCAAGTGAAAGATGGCACTACTAGCACTGTCTCAGTGGTGAATTCATTAAATCTATTGCATGAAAATGTGTGTATTGTCTATATTTAATAGGTGAGGAGGGTCTAGAAGGATTGTTAGTTGGGAGCTTCTTCCAGGTTTGGCCCACAGGCAAATCCCACCTGCTTTATTGCCATGTTTTGGAGGAACAGCCATTATATCAGGTGGAGTCCCATCAACCAAAGCTTTGTGCTGCTGGAAACTGTTGCTGTATCCCTGAGACATGTAAGGGGGAGAGTGGAGCTGCATCCTGCAACTGGAATCTGGCACCTGCAGCGGAAGCAAGAGATCTGTCCATGACAGGCCTCGTGTTACTGTGGTGGCATCGGGGTAAATAACTAGGTGGACTGGAACTTCAATTGCCATTTATCCAACTTCTTAATCTCTCTGTTTTGCTTTGTTTTTCCCAGGCTTTTATTATAAAAATTTCGATGAGCTTAGGTGATGTGATGCTCCTGATTGATCTGGGCTATGTCTAGAGCAGAGGTATTCACTGCAAGTGAATTGTTAATGTACTGAGGTGAAATTTAAAGTACACTGGGATCTTAATGACCTGCTTTGTAAATGTTGCTTCTGACTTCCTTATGTTCCTCTGAAGCAGCACCCTATTGGAATGTGGCCTGGGAAGCACTTTGCCTGTGGAGAGCGCAGAGAGTAATGAAAGAAGTGTAATGGGATCACACCTGTGAGCCCATACTTAGGCCAGAGGTGGTCTTGCCTTGATGCAGCTGGGTGCTGCCCCAGATATTATCAGATCTAAAAGAGCTCAAGGCTCCCAAAGGTGGACTTTTGTGGTAACTGGGCAGAGGAGCTCTAATAAGCTGTTAGAGAGAGCGAACGCAGTGTGCTGAGCACAGGAGATGTGGAGAGAAGTATGCTGGTAATATAGCATATACCTGTTTTCACACGGGTAAGAACTGAGAGTAAGTGCTTAGGTTTTAAAGACCGTTGAGCCTTGAGAATCTTGCCTCCCTCCTCCTGGTAATCCTGTTTCTTACTATTATAACAGTAGCAATATTATAAGACAATGGAAGTGGCAGCAAAGCTGAGTAAAAGTTGTAGATGGTGTATGATCAGCTTCTTTTTGTGGAGAGAGGGAAATCAAATGAATGGTCTAACTACTGGATCAGAGCAGAGGGAAGGGATCTTCTCTTCCCTCTCAGGTTTCTCCCTGTCAAAGTGTTAATCACCAAAACTCATTTCCCTTCTATTGCCCTTCTCTGGGATAAATGGGAAACTTTTTTTTACTGCAGGTGATTAAACACCGTAACAGGTCTACCAGAGAGGCTGTGGAGTCTCCATCCATGGAGATATCCAACACCCAACTGGGCAACTGACTCTAGATCAGTGAGCAGTGGTGTTGGAGTAGGTGATTTCTAGAGGTCCCTTCCAACCTCAAGTATTCTGGTATTCTGTGGTTTACAGCAACATCCTTTTGAGAGGTGTTGTATGGTTTGACGTCCACCATGGTATAAGGCTCAACATTTAACAGGCCTGCACCTTTGCCTTTGTGGTGAAGAGGTGTTACAGGGGCAGTGAATCTTTTCCTGTAGTAGGATGTGGGCTGCAGAATTTGTCTCCTGATACCGGCCTAGATGCAGAGTAGAACTCCTAATCATGAATGCTTGCTCTGTGGCAGCTGTTGCTCTTTGATACCCCCAGGGAAATGCTGCAGCCCTTCAAGAAGCACAGGTAAGCCATGAGCTTAGTATCCTCCAAGACTTGTTTTGCACAAGCTTTGACCATCAGGAGCAAAGATTAGGCTAGATGGAAGTATCACCTTTGGGAGATCGGTTCCACTAATTTTATAATAACCATAGGATCAGAATTCGTGTAATTAGTTGTACAAGCAAAATTACTTTGAGGTCTGTTTGCAAGGGCTGAAGCTTTGAGGACAGCCAGGATTTGAAAAGCAGGCTAGGTTTTCTAGATGAGTTATCAGCAGAGCATCAGAGGAGGTAACCAGGATGCTTGAGTGCTGCCCAGAAGAGAGACGATTGCTTGGAAAATTCAGAAGGATGTAACTTGAGGGAAGGGAAATGCACCCCAGGGATACCCCAAACTGCAAATGAGGCAGCTTCTTGGCCATTTAGTACTGCAGCAGGAGAGTGACAGAGCCGTGTGCTGGGAGCTGCAGGCTTTATGACACCGTCTTTCTTTATCTAATGTTTCTGAGGGTCATGCAGTAGAGACCGTACAGGGAGCAGATCTCAGGCTTTAAATGTCTTAGTCACTGAGTGTCCCCAGTTAAGCTCCAAACAGGTTGTTCGCATCCCTCTGCATCTTCACACGCTTGAGTCTTGGCCTCAGTAAAATGGAGATGATTGCTGCTGTGAGCATATAGCATGTCGTTGCAAAATCAAGAGGCCTTTCAGTAGTTGTATATTAACTATACGGGGGAAGCTAAAACTCACAAAAGTTACCTCAGCAGGCCCCGCAGGCATCTGGAGTGGCAGTTGCCACAACAGCAGAGCTGCCTGAAAGTAAATGACTAGTCCTTAACGGAATGAATTAGCCTCAGTGTTGCTTATTGTTAGTTAAGTAAACATCTAATGGCCTTGGATTCATAGGCAGGTCTTTTTTTAAATTTTTATTTATTTTTTTCATTCCTTAAAGGAAACTTGACTGCTCGGACTAGTAAAGCATCTAATCTGGAAGAGCCTTAAGATTGCAAAAAAAGGTATGCTCAGCATATTCGCCTATAGGTGGGAAGAAGAGGCCACTTTCCCTTCTGTGTCCAAAGCCTGGACAAACTAAAAGCAGTACTGCTTTTTTTTTAATATCACTCAGGATTAGCATATACTTTAAATAACCAGTATGTTTCTTAAATTGAGAATTTAGAAGAAGCAGAGATGCAGATGAACTGCACTCATTTGAAGTAAAGCTGACTATGTGCAACATGCACATAAACCGTGTAGTCAGTTATGGTCTGTATTCAAGAAGTCAGTGCAGAAGAGGATTTCTTGATATCTAGCTTGTTTGTCTGACTAGTTGAGGATGCATAACCCTGTAATGCTATTTGCTGTGGGTTTCCCATTGCACTGTGCTGATGTGCTGAGCCCTAGAGGGTTTAGAGTGTGGTGTCCAACCAGAGGCAGTGTGAATCACTTCCCCTTTGGAGGTGGGCTTCAACTGTTTCGTGGAAAAAATGCTGCTGGTCAGGTAGCTGGAATGCGTCCTTTCTGCAATGATAGTTGGTTTACCAATGGATAGAGAATGGCTCCATGTTCTTGTGGGCCTCTGGCGTAACCATCATGTTTTCATGCTCCTTGATTATGTTTTCTCGTTGAATTCCAATGCCGCCTCGTTTGGGTCCCCATTCCTTGTCAGTGACCACAGCAAACACCTACAAACAAGCATGTTTTCAGCAGTTAAAGCCCTCTAATCAAGATGTACTGTCTCTTTTGATGAGTTACTCATCCTCATACTCTGTTTTCTTGAGCAATGCATGCAGCTCTAGAGAGGGAAATGAAAGGATGTTCTTTTCACATGGAAATGGTGCCATTTCCATTTGGTGCAGACAAACTGCTTGCTTGCTTCTCAAAGCAAATAGTAAACTGAGGGTGTCCTACCTCTGGAAACGTGTGGTGGCCAGATAATGTAAGGAGAAATGTCAGTTGCTGGTGCAGTGGGATACATGAAAACCTTTGCTCACAAACGAAAGCAACCTTCATTTTCCAGTTAAGGGCAGTCAGCAGTGTATTCCTGTTTTTTTAGACAGGATATATATGGGTTATGGTCATCTCAGTATCATTTACAACAGATCCAGGTGCTAGCTGCTAAACTGTTTTTTCATCTCTAACTATTATTGTAATCTTCAGTCACTTTTGTGACTTTCCCAGTAGTGTTGGTTAAGTTGGGTACTTAAGAGTCCAAGCAAGAACATTCTCAGTTGTAGCCTTTGATCTGTTTTATGTATGTATGTTTGCTTAATTTTATAACACAAGTTATTCAGGTTGCTCCCATCTGGGTAAGTGGAAGCTACTGAATTCTCTTCCTCTTACATCTGCTGCAGTTGTCCACTGTGTTCTTGCCTGACAGTCACCTCTGACCTGGGGACAGGGCTGTGATTCTGGATTAGAGCAGCAGCAAGAAGATACTTCTGTAAATGACCTCTGGATCTGAATAACCAGTCCAGTGACAAACACTGTTGATGTCCCTGTGGATATTGACAACATTTAGATCAAACTGAGGAAGAGGGACAGGTTTCTCCCACCTAGATGTGGAGCTGTCTTGTTCTTTGCCTTCAGTGAACACCCGTCTGTCCTTTCTCTTCCCACAGGTCGATGCGGTGCGAGTGTACGTGAACAGCAGCTCTGAGAACCTCCAATATCCTGTCCTGTTTGTAGTTCGCCAGCAGAAGGGAGTGCTGTCGTGGCAGGTCCCACTAATTTTTCGAGGCCTGTAAGTACTGGAGTCCCTTCCTTGTAAAACATTTGTCTGCCAGCTGTACCCATCGTCAGCCTGCCTCAAGTGCTAGGTCTTGTTGCTTGTATAGACTGCAGGGCTTGGTTGCAAAGCATGCTTGCTGACTGTCAGCTGAACATAGGAAGACCAGCATTTGGTAGGTAACCTCTTACTTGGCAACCTGCTCTTGTCTCTTAGTTTCTTGAATGTGTACACAGAGTATGAGGAGGCTGGTCTGCTGGGGATGTGCTTGTCACTAGTCAGTGAATCTACCACATGGCATTGCTGTCATTTCCACAGTTGCTTATGGTGCGTGCAAGTAGTTCTTGGGCTCTAGTTTGTTGGAGTAGTATTTGAGCAAGCTCTTGAAAGAGCATCCTAACTGCAGTGTTACAGTGCATTTGGGGAGTAAGGGCTCTCCTCTGTTTCGCACTTTAGCTACACTTAAGTTGAGTGTATTCTGGGAGGTGGTGGTTGGTTTTGGGCTATTTTCTTTGTGAAAGTGATGCTGCTGTGTGTCTTCAGCAACCTCTGCTTGTTAGGCTGCAAGTGCTGAGACTTTGCAGGCACTGTAGACCATCTGAGATGTGAAGCTTCATCCTGTGACTGCAATCCTGGTGCCAGGCAGAAGATACCCTGCAGTGTCTTGCCTGATGCAAGGAGTGGTTAGTTACAGCAGTTCTGGGCTGTCGTCGCTCTCTGCCTCCAGCAAGTGACAGATGTGCTACATCTGCAGATGGCACGGGCAGCCTCGAGGGAATTGAAATGCTGGGGATGGCCAGTCCCTTGTGCAGATCCCAAGAGGCAACAGAGGTGGAGTGTGAGCTCTGAATAAAAGGCTGAGTGGTCTTGGCCTTTCAGATTAATATTTCTGTTATGCAAGCAGGGCAAAAATTACGCCATTCTTAAAACTGCCAAAAGGCTTTTTAACTGCTCTTTCTCTCTCTTTTCCATCCAACTTTCCCTTCCCCCTGTCTGTTGTAGCTATCAGAGGACCTACAATTACCAAGAAGTGAGTCGGACCCTCTGTCCCTCTGAGCCAACACCTGAGACAGGACCCTCTGACCAGATTGTGTTCGTGGACGTCGCTTCCATGGCACCATTTAATATTACGTATGAGCTGCTAGTCACCAGGCTTGAGAACTTCCAACTTGAGTAAGCTGGGATGTGAGAATATAAATGTATCTTCATGTGTCTGTTATACAGGGATTTGGTCCATCTGCCTAGAAAAATATAAAGAGGGGCTTTTTCATTTGTCTGTTTTACTTAATCTGAAGGTACTTAGTGTGTATTCCAGCTCTGAAAGTTTTAGGCTTCAACATGCTGGTGTTTCTTTTCTAGGACCAACAAAGCCTTTAACTTCACTGCCAGCCCTTCCCAGCCCCAGGTAAGGAGTTGTCCTGTGTGACATTACTTGTATGTCTTGCCACATCAAAACAGATGACATGTTGATGACATGTCCTTTGTTAGAGGAAAAAGCCTTATTATGACTAGATCGTTTCCCCTCTTAGGATACAGAGAAGCTTCCTTACTGTTTAATTTTCTGTGGATATAGTGAAGAGGTGGTAGTGCCTCAGCCCCTCTAGGGGCAGATTTGGGTCCTCTTGCAAAGCAATTAAGTGAATGAAAAACATCTACAGTTCAGGAAGTTCCAGAAATGTACAGAAATTCAGAGGCCATTGGACTGCTGTACTTCATGGGAAATAAGATGATGTATACCAGTGTCTTGTTCCAGCCAGTGCTGGTTCAACTGCCCAAGTGTGACTTGCTAAGATGCAGTCTTTATTGGAGAAAAATAAATACATAAATAAGCTGTAAAGGTGCAGCAGAACACAGACTGCTATTCCTTGCTCAGGGGAACAGGTCAAGTTGTGAGGTGATAACCAGGCTTACCGGGCATTTTATTTATTAGTTCAGAAGAGAGCACACATGTACAGTACATGCAGCTGAGCAGCCTTGTTTAGAGCCCTGCAGATATTACAAGTTCTCTCTTGAATGAAAATGCTGTTGACAGTAACTATAGTGATGCAGGAGCTTGTAGAGCTGAGTAGGTAATTTATCCAGGCTTTCTGGTACTCCATTTCTGTTGTTGCTATCACTGTTAGTAAGAGCATTTAATTTTAGGTTTCATTTTACCAGGCACCCCAGCTAATCTTTTTTGCTGTCAAGTGTCTTAAGTTGGTTTGCAGATACATGTAATATTTTATACTATAGAAGCATAGGAAATGATGGTGGCTCTTTGTAAACCCTCCTTACTAAAGATCTTGTGATTTGAATGTAGAGTGTTTAGGATCTGACCTGGAATTAACTTTGTGACTTTGGTTGGTTTTTTGTCACAGTTAGTAATATGAGATTGATGACTTTTAATTATAGATTAGGTGTAGAGAGTAGAAGATGAATGCTTCTTAATTGATATAATGCTGAGGGTTTTGTAAATCAAGGTAAATTAAGTAGTCTGCAGGGGAAAGGGGAAAAAAAAAAGGCAATTCAAAGTCTAGATGGGTGTTGGAATAGCCCTAAGTCTGGAAAAAGAGGAGAATAACAACTCAAGGAGTTATTGTCTGGAACCCAGCTCATGCCTGAGGGCAGAAGGAGAAATTAGGTATGCTTGTGTAGGTCAGGAGTGTTGTCTGGATGTGTTTATACCACTCACAATGTGTGAAGCAGAGAACTGTAGGTCTTAATGTCCCTTATGTTACTTCTGTACTCTGGTATAAGCCTGGCTTAAAAAGAAAATTATAGAAATCTCCTCACGGGTGACTTCCTCAAGGACCTAAAGCTTTCCAAGTGTAGTCCACTTGGGAAACTAAGGAGCTCAAACTTCCAGTGTCCTTGCTTTGTGGAGATAAAACATGCTCTGCTGAAGAAACCGGCTTGGTGAGTTTTCAGTTTGTAAGGACTTGGGGCTGGAGCCAGCACTCTCTCAGTAGTGAAGGGACCTTGCTTGAAGCAGGGTGATGGGAATAAATGCTTTAGTTGAAATGGGCAAAACGGGGAAAAAGCCCGAGTGATTTCTTGCTTATCCCTGCCCTTCCAGTCGAGGGCCCTACTTCCTGGGAAAGGGGGTAGGGGAAGGGAAATGATAAACAGCTGGTCCTTGCTCAGTGTTAAGGTTTATGTG
This sequence comes from Baryphthengus martii, assembly GCA_013396935.1. NCBI lineage: Eukaryota > Metazoa > Chordata > Aves > Coraciiformes > Momotidae > Baryphthengus > Baryphthengus martii. Next base: position 200,461 of record VWZK01015594.1, on the reverse strand, counting down.
ATAAAGGAAGCTTGTCAGTTGGGAATGTCTCAGGTTATGGTTTTAGGGCAGAAGCTGTGGTAGCTTCTGAGATGGCAGCAGTGATTGCCAGGTGACCATAAGGAAGAGGGGAAGGTGGCTGGTGGTGGTCCTCAGCCTTGCGGCCCCTCTGAGGTGGAATAAGATGCCCCCTAGCAACGTGCCAGTAGCTGTGGCTGTGAGCCTGAGCTCTGAGAGGAATAATGCTGTCTGGGCTCCAAGAGGGATAATGGGAGCCCTTGCTACAGGCCTGTCAGTTGGGGTGGGCACAGAAACCCTACTTCTCCAGCAGGTGGCTGGTGTAGTATATCAATTTTACTGGAAAAATACGCAAATAATGATGTGGCCTGGGACATCTTTTGCCCAAAGAGGAGAAGTAGTAATATTGACAGATGTTAGCCTTTTCCGAATTTATTTGGAGCTAAAGCTGAGTTATTTTCAAAGCTGAATTGATAAAACCTCCATTACCCTTTGCCATCAAAGCCTAAATCCTACAACTAATTATCAGGCATTTATTTATGAAACTCTCGACAGTTTCCACCATTTGATGTAATAGTTTTCACGGTCTGTCTTTGAGGAACACATGTGAGAGGAACTCTGTGATATTTTCTGTATATAAGGTACAGTCAGCAGTATGGAGACATCTGGAAATGGCTCATAGCAACATAAAATGGAGCAGGGTATAAAATCAAGTCACTTTAACTTGATCAGGTGGAAAAAAGCTCAAGGGGGGCAGAAACTATACTGTATCTTTCATGTTGAAGATATCTGTGCCTAACAGCATGCTGTGCAGGGTGGGGGGAATTGTCTGTACGTATTTAATCTGCTCTTCTGTAGTGTAAGGTCCTGATATTTGAAACCTGAATTTTTGTGACACTCTCCACATCCAACCCCAAAGCCCAGCTTGGATTGTGAGGGTGCCTCAGGGAGGGTCTGAAACTACTGGCAAGGGTGATTTCTGGACTGTAACTCTCAGCACTCTGCTTTCTCCACAGTACTTTCTGTACAAATTTCCTCGGGATGTCGATTCAGTCATTATTAAAGTGGTGTCTGATGCAGTCTACCCATGCTCGGTTGTCTCTGTCCAAGATATTGTGGTAAGTTTGAGCAGAGAAGGGTAAGGAGCTGCCTGCTGGAGCTCTGTGTCCTGCTGTGAGGGAGTGTGCCCCAACAGAGAGAAAAGCCCTAGGAAGTGCTTCATCCTAGTGTGGTGCTGGTGAAAGGAGTCCCAGAAAAAGGAATGAAAATCATGTGGGAAGAAGACGACAGATGCTGAGTTCACGCAGCTTGTACCGAGGTTTTTGTAGCAAATACGTGAACAAGCTGTTCCTCTCCAGCTTGCCCATAGGGCATTTGTTATGTTCCCCTTCTGAGGTCTAATACCCTGCTTCCCTGTGACGTGGGTCTATCTCTTCGTAGAATGGCACTGGATAGGATGTTGGTGGCTAAGGGAAGGGGCAGTGCTGTTCCCTTGACTATCCTCTGGCTCAAGGCAGCACGGGGACCTTCTGATTTCCAAACATAATGTTCCTCCTCCTTTCCAATTCAATTTCCTCTGCAATTATTTATCCCCTTTCCTGGTAAAGAGAGAACAGCTGTGGAGGTTGGCTGTTGCTTGCAGCTCGGAAATAGCCCCATGTTTATCCTCCTGTTCCACCTCACTGAATGAGGCAGGGATCTGCAGTGTAGGAGCAGCAAGATGGTGACAGAGGTGCAAGGTGCCTTGGCTGCTGGCTCTGAAGTTCTGGCAGTCACCTTTAATACCTGGGATGAGGAGCGAAATGGGGAACATCAAGCCCTGCCCACATCCCTGTGTTTAAGTGGTAGAAGGGCAGGAGGGAAGACTGACAGGTGACTTTCAACCTATCTGGTAGTAAGAGTGGGAAAGAATAAAATGAGGGCAAACACTTGGCCTGTAGTGCTGACTGCAAAGTGTATGACACAACCAGTGTGCAGCTGAGTGTGTGCATTGCCCTGTGGGGTTGGTGGAGTGATCAATCTGGCTGAAACCTCTTCTGGAATTAAACTGCAGCCCTCTTTGAGACTGCTGAGGTCAGTGAGTGCAGGCCCTAGCTGATGTCTTCAGAGCAGCTTTTCTAACTTCTGAATGGCTCCTGGTTGTTCTATTCCCTCTGTCACCCCCAGCAGGGCTTTTTTTCCTGTTGTTTGGCACTGTCTGTTCTCCTGCTGGGTCCCTGTGAAATGAGTTTGGATTTTGTCCCTCGTTTAACCCTTAGTTGTGTTTGTTTTAGTGCCCAGTGTATGACCTGGACCATAATGTGGAGTTCAACGGTGTTTACCAGTCTGTGACTAAGCAGGCAGCCATCACGGTGCAGGTGAGATGCTGATTTTTGTCCCAGTGTTGGTTTGTTTTTTTCTTTTAGTGGCTTGTGTTTTACCTTCCTAGTTTTGTTAATTCTGATATGGCTGTGAGCGTTTACTGCTATAAGTGGAAGAAGCAATGTTACCTTTTACTACAAAGCCTTGCTTAGGTAGGTCTGTTATGTTTTAGCTGCTGAGGCTGTGGAGCAGAGTGACTGCAGCCAGGTTTCTTCTAAGCTTGGCTCTTCTACCACTGAGTGATGGTAGTAGGGCTTTTATGAGAAGCAAAGCTTAGGTAGATGGTTTGCACTAATTGTAGTAAAAAATAATAAATGCATTAGTCTTGGTTTGCTTGTACTGGGGTGCTGTACTGCTCTACTGCGTACTGGTGAGCTCAGGTTCTTGTCGGCAATGATGAGGGGAGCATCCCCACAAGCCAGACTTTGTCCAGAACAGACAGGTCTCTAAGACTAATGCCTGTGTAGCACCTAAAACCTGATCTCTGGTGTTTTGGAGCGCTGCCTCTGCTTTGCATTGGAGGGAAAGGCTCCTTCATGTCTTACACATTCTGTCTTCTTCCATCCTTTTGTGTGCAGAGAAAGGACTTCCCAGGTGAGCAGTTCTTCGTAGTGTTCGTCATCAAACCAGAGGATTATGCATGTGGGGGTTCTGTGCCTTCTTCCATTCATGGTAAGTTGTGCTGGGAGGTAGATTGGGTTGCTGCATCTGGGAGATGGAGAGGAGGGAGTCCTTTAGAACTTCCCCGTAGGGTGACATGGGATGCTCTGCCTCATCCAGGTAGCTCTGACGAAGAGTAAAGTACAAATTTTATATTGTTGGGTAGGTTAAAAGCCTTGATCAGTACAGGAGGTGGCTGGCTAGTACATCACCTGGCTTGCTGGAGTACGTGCTTTTTGAAGGAGTCTCTGGTTTCTTGGAAGATACTGGAGGCATCCAGGCAGCGCTGCTTACAGCTTTTTAGTTGTTTTGTTGTAGTCCCTCATCCCCCCTGCCCCACTGTATTATCCTCCCAGACAGCAGTTCTCCAGAGAGCATCTTCTCCCACTGCTATCTTGGGATCTATGACAGCCATGGACTTGGGGGAAAAGTTAGCAATTTGGGGAAAATAATTTTACAAGAGACTTGTTCAAGTGCCTTTCCCAGTCAGAAGACACTGTGTCCACTTCCTGGATGGTGGTAAAAGCAGAACCTCCACCACTTACGTGGTGACTGTAACTGGAGTGGGGACATTCCTACCCTAAAAAACCGATGACTCCTTGTCTGTAGGAGAAGCAAGACTGCAAACAACAGATGTATTGGGCTCCTTCAACAGCCCCACACCCTCTTCTCTCCCTGCCCCATTTTTTCCCCTAAAAAAAAAATTGTCACTTTCTGGGTGTCTTATCCTAAAACTGGCAGGGTGTGCTGAGTCCTGCTGAAACATAGGAAGTCACTAGCATGGCATCCTGCACAGAAGCGTTTTGCCAGCGAAGTTTTGGCCAAAGGCAAAAGTGGTGTGCTGGTATCTGTAGTGATAGAAACTGCCCTTTGGGGTCTAGATGAACAGGAGACAAGCTGCCTTTGGGATTCAGGCATCCAGAGTTGAGCAATGTGTGGAAGGCTCAAGCAGGGATTTCTAGTCTGAAAAACAGGTTAGGAAGAAGGGGGGAAAATGTATGGAAAAGGGTATATATTGACAAATCTGAGAAAAGTTTAGAGTGAAACCGTGCACAGATTATAGTGAGAAGCCAGACCCTGGTGCTCTTGCAAGTGCAGAAAATGAAGATCAGGGCCAGAGATCATTCATATTTGAGTGTTTTTATTTTTTGCTGTACGCTTTGTATCTCACAGGGAATGTCAACCGTACCTGGAACCTGCAGCGGACAAAGAACCTTCAAGTGACGATTGTACCCTCTATTAAAAGTCAGTGTCTCTGGGCAGAGCAATGCAACTTTATTAGGGGGACTTGGCACTTCTACATGGAAGAGTATAGCTGGGCCAGCAGTCCTCTGGTGGGGTGGTGCAGAAAGTGTCAGCAAAGGAGTCAAAACCATTGGAGACCTGGTCCCTTCTAGGAGATGGCACAGGGTGACCTCATAGACACACTAGCTAGCATTGGGGATGGAGGAATGAAAGGAGACATTGTAACACATTCTGATGATTTCTCTTGAAGAAAGCATATGAGTTTTGAAGAGCTCTTTGGGGTTGAGCATTGTCACCACATGGTGTTGAAAGAGCAGGACAGGAGTGCTGACTCTAAGAGGGGCTGTCCTTGCTCTGTGAGCTGACTGATACCTTTTCTTTCCTCAGAGTCTGTTTATGTCCAGGCCATGTTCTTCAGTTTCGTGAGTTTCCTCTCCTTTTACCTGGGCTCAGTGGTTGTTGCTTTTGTGCACTACATTAGGTGAGTGGAGGGGTTTTACAAGGACAGCCCTTCTGTTTCTCATCACCCTCAGAGATGCCTCACTGTGCAGTACGTTTGGGGTGAGTGAAGCAGTGAGTGTCTGAACAGAGCAACCAAAGAAGCCCATGACTACTCAGTGGGCTCCTTCTGACCATCAACCATAAAACTTCTCTCCCTTTGCTCTGGCAATGACGAAAACCCAAGGCTCTGCCCTCTAGCTGTTGTAGTGCCCCACCCCTGGATTTTATTATATGAGAACACTGGGTGGCAGATGGGAATTGTGACAGGCCCAGTCTGAGATATGGGATGCTAGAGCATTGTGAAACCATGCTACTTTCCAGAATACTGGACTCGAGTACTGCAATAAGTGGGAGTGACCCAAATAGGGCCTTGGAGTCTCGAGAGTGCTGGTTTCCTTCCTGACCTGCCTTCCTTGCTCCAGACCTTGGTGCCTGGGCTTACGTTGAAGCCAGTATCTGCATCTGAGGTGAACTTGGGCACAGCTACCATGATGGGTTGTTTTAAAGGACTGAAGGGGCAGGAAAGAGACAGTAGCCTAAAAGGGAGGTAAGTTTTGCCCCTGTAGTGTGGGTAACGGCTAGCTTGGGCTAAGAGCCTCGATGGGCCAGTGGGCAGGCGCTCTTAAGGCGGTAGGGATGGTGGATTTTGATGGGATCAGTTACTGCTGCCTTTGAAGGTAGTGACAACAGTTAAGCAAATCCTTTGTCCAAAGCATGGAGGCTTGAGAGGAGGGAGAGCCCTTCAACATTCTTTCCAACCCTACTGGGCTAAGGTTGGCATAAGAGCCGCCATATAAAGCTCTCATTGAGTAGCAGGTTGGTTTTGTAGAAACAATGCTTGTCAGCCAGCTCCTCACACTGAATGTGATGAAGAGTTTTCAGCTGCTTCAGAAGGGAGAATCTTAAAAGTTCTGTGCTCTGAAACAAAATAATTTCCAGATGAGTGCAAGGCTTAACTTCAAGACACATCAATGAAACACTTCATTGGAGCAGTTCAATGAAACTACTTAAGCGTGTGTGTGTGCTCTTGTTTTACTGTTATTTTTAAGGTGTTGTGGGTTTGTTCTTACCCTCTCCTGCTTGGCACCTGTATTGAGGGGGGTGGTATTGTCTTCTTAAGCATTGTGCTGATGTGCACCTCTAGCTCCTGCTGCTGCCCTTTCAGTAGATTCTTATGTGCTCGGTCCTCTGTTGTGTTGAGTTGTGTTTGGGAAGGTGGTCTGAGAGTCTCTCCCAACAATACTGCTGAGCGGTAGAGAGTACAGGATGGAATGGTCAAGTAACTGGTTGTCCTGCCTCTGATGGATAGTTAAGAGGATTAAAACACCCACCTCTGTTCCTTTGGAAATCAAAAAAGTGGACATCAAGCAGTCTACCATGTCTAGTCCAAACTATTTTTCTTTTGATGTTGTTGTTGTTTCTTTTGTAATTTATTTTTTTTAGATTTGTGTGTCTGTTTTTTAGAGTTTGCACTATATTTACATATTGGTGTCCTAGATAATCCTACTGTAGGTGGCAGGTGATGGGGTTTGTTGGCTATTTCATGAGTACTGTCTGTTCTTTTTCAGGGTTCGGAGGAAGGCCTCGGCTGGGAGATTGAGTCCTGAGAATGGTAGGAGCTCTCTTTTTCTTTCCTTTGTTTGTTTGTTTTTGTTTTGTTTGTTTGTTGTGTGGCAACTTTGTGAACCATTCAGGTCCCAGGCCATCAAGGGACAGGGTGTCAGTCAAGTAACTTCTGTCCCTTCAACCCTTCTTCCCTGTACATGTACCACATAGTCTCTGGTGCTCATGAAAGGTGTTAGAGCTTCCTCCCTGCTCTCTCAAGAAAGGACATTTGAAGCAAGCTCTGAACCTGGTCCTGAGCAGCTGGCTCAGAGGAGTGGAGGAAGGGCAAGTCTTGAGCTAGACCTGGCTACAGGCTAATGTTCCTGATGCCAGGTCTGCTCATTTCTAAGTAAGGCACTTTGAGTTTGACAGCTCTTATTATTCCCCTGCCTGGTTTCAGTGTGAGGTCTCTAATCTTTTAATTTAATTTAAATTTTATTTTGTTTTTAAGTGGGAGTTGCAGACAAACAAGTGAATGAATAACTAATACAGCTAGGTAGTGGTGTTTGTTATTTGCTTTGGTGTTGGGTTCAGTTTACTTTATGCTGCACCCACATTTCAACATACTGCAGCTTTCTGCGTTACAAAAACATAGCTGCAGCTAAGAGGCTAGCAGTGAAAGATGGAAATTTTTGTCATGTGGATGAGGGGAGAGCACTGGGAGTTTCTGCTTCCTGGAGAAGTGTGGGAGCCTGGATGTTTAATTTTGTTTAGATATTTAATGTCTGCAAAGTAGTTTAAAGCATTGGTCTGAGGATAAAAGCATCAAAATTTGGACCTCTCTCTTGGGAAAAGGGAGTATGTTATGGTTTGGCAGCACTGAAAGGTTCTTGGTGTGTGTTCCCCATTTTTCTTTTATTTTTTTTTTCTCCTTTATGTTCAGCTTCTTCAGTCTCTCTGGTCTGCTACATACCACCACATACCACCAGATGAGCATACCAGCATAACTGAGCTATGCTTGAAGGATCAGCAGTGGAACTTAACTCTGACTTGGCATTACTCGGGTTAATATTTCTGCCAAGGATCTGAGGGCTTTTGGATTCTCAGGGGTGGCTTCTTCAGCCACTGCGAACTATGTATGGTCCCTGTATATGAAATCTGTATGAAAGGTTTTCTTCACAACCAAATGAGCAGGGTCCTGTAAAAATATGGTTAAAAATATTCTAATTTTAAATAATTTGAGATGGATCCAGGTGTGAGACAACTGCAGGTCTTAGGGCACTGGAGAAAATGGGAGTTTGGGGAAGCTGAAGGGACCCAGTCAGGGGCCCTGGAAGAGCTCCATGGTGGTGACAAGGGATCACCTTGTCTAAGACAAGAAGACACAACATTATCCGGATGAGATCAGAAGCCCCAAGGAGTGCTGCTGGTGCTGCAGCTGAAAGTTTATGTGATGGAAGCATCTTAGAAGCTGTTTTTCCAAGCTGCCCTGGCTCTCACCAGGAAGTTAAATTTTGGCACTTGGGAACTTCCCAATGGAGTTTCAGGGCACAGATGCTGTGCTTTGCGCAGACCTGGGAGGCAGAGAACCAGGTTCCTGGGCAGGGAGGATTGCTGAACAGCATCCCTCTGAAAGGGCAGAGGAGCACAGTTCTTTCACAGTTTACAGGTTTTCTCCCAGAGGCACCACCTTCGTATGTGACCTGTGCTCTCCCTTGTACTCCATGCCACTTCTTCATGCCTGGCACTGCATGCCACAGCCACGTCCTTTCCTCTGCACAGAAACTATGTCCTACCCATGTACTGTTTCTTTCTCTGTCTCCTCAGGGGGTGTGTCTGATGCCTGTAAAATGCTAATTAGCATCTTCCCTGTCCTCCCGATCACCCAGGGCATGCTGGCTTTCTCTCAATTTTTTTTTGTTTGTTTTAAATTCTCTTCACTCCCACTGGAATTGGAATTTCTCTTCCTCCAAAGTACTTCTGGGTCTCACCTTCTCTGTCACTTCCATTTTCTTTTCCCCTTTCCTACCAAGAAAGTGTGAATGGAGGTGCTGAGCAATCTGTCTCTGCCCTTTGTCTTTGAATATCCTGCAACTCCACGTGTCCTTTCGCTCTTGTCGCCTGTCTTATGCCCTGCTTCTGTGGTTAGCTTATTTTTTTAATCCCATGTCACACCTCCCACTCTACATCATCGCTATCTGATGGAGGCAGTAGCTGGGGGAACCACACCTAGTGCGGTGCGTTTACTTTGCTGACTCACTTTGCACACTGGGAAGTGGGACTGAAATTAGTGGGTGAGCTGAGTCCCAAGTGGCTGTTAGAGAAAAGGCGGAGTGCCTCTTCTCCCTGGCGTCCCTGCTTTGTCCAGATGTAAATCTTCCCTTGGTTACTTGGGAGAGAAGGTCATTTGAGAGCACAAGGCCTGATCTGAAATAAGGAGGGAGCACCCCTGTAGGACAGGGCTGATGGGAGTAGAGATTGTGCATGTGCCTTGGTGCCACGTACATGGGGAAATGCTTCTTTCACCTTCTTCCCAGAGATCTTGACTTCTAAATGACTTTAAAGGAACAGGAAAATCTGCCATGAGAGAGGGAGGATTGCACAGTGGGTGATGAGTAGAAAGTAGATCTTGCTGCTGCAGCAACCTACAACAACTTCCTACTAGTCGTGTCTCTGGGCTGACGGGGTGTCACATAGGGGGTTGCAGTGTGCCAGAGCCTTCCCTCTGGTGCTCAATCTGTGCCATGTTGTGCACTTCAGATGTTCTTTGAAGCTCTTCGTTGCCCTATTAGAGGGCTGGGGCAGGAGGGTAGGGAGGCTGAAATGGAGACCGAGTCTTAGCCCACAGCCCAATGAGTACAGTGAACGTGTGAAAGGAAAGCAGTAATTTGGATTTGAAGCATCAAAAATCATTGCTATGTGGGTGCTCCTCTGCCTAGGAATTGGGCTCAGGCAGGGAAAAGTTTTGAGGCTCTCTATATACATAGCTAGAGGAAATGGTATAAAAACCTACACAAGGTGTCGCAGTAGTGCCCAGAACTGCCATCTGGAAAGGTGAGCGTTCCTGTGCCTGTCAGTTTGGGACAGATCAGGCACTGGGAAGCCAGAGATGCAGCTTGGGAAGCCAGGCCATTGCCAGGCTGCAGTAAGGTTGCTTGGTTTAAATAATGTCCAGTGTCTTGCATCCCTTTGCCGCTGACTGGCCACATGATATTTCAAAGGTGAAGCTTTAGAAGCAGCTGGACCCATCTTGCTATTTGCCACTGCTGGAAAACACTATCCTGCTTTTGCTTCTCTTTTGGAAGGGTGGATGTTTGACCCTTTAGTGAGGGGAATTCAGCTGGCTGTGTTTCCTGCCACATTTGTCTGCTGCCAGTTCAGCATCTGAGTCCCACCATGGAGGCAAAAAGAGAGAATGTGGAGGCAGGAGGGGAAAGCCCCAGTGCCACCTGACTGGGAAGGGCAGCCCTCCTCACTTCAGATGTGTGGGCAGGAGGCAGTGACTTCTCATCCCTCAAAGGCTTGCTGCTCTTGTCATCAACATAAGATCATGACAGCTTCTTGCATGGAGCATTTTTTGCTTTCTCCTTGCTTGGTTAAACCTGTAGCAGCTGTCTCGCTGGCTATCCATGACTCTTCCAGGGATAACTCAAGGTAGCAATATTTGAATAGGTCAACGTGTGAGGAGTGGAAGGAGAACAATTAGAAATTCAGAAGGATGTTCTGAATATCGTGAGACTTGTCTAGAATTTTCCAGGTGTTGCAGCTCTGTTATGTACAGGGTGCTGAAGGCAGACTTGTGCTTTTGTGAGTCAAACTGGCACCTTGTGCAGGGAGGCTGAAGGGAATGGTTTTGCTTCATGTTTCAAAACAAGGGTTTCCCTTGTGCACAGAGGGAGGCTACCATCTGTTTGGAGAAATGCTGCTTTTCCCAAGCCCTCCAGCTCTTCAAGCTATTTGTATTCACCTCAAATGTGCTTTGAAGCACTGACATGCAACTAACTGTCTGTTTTGGGTCTATTTCTGTCACAGGATCTGGGATTATGACATCTTCACTCCCTATCACAGCCAGCACCCCTGAGGGAAGCAGCTATGGTGCTATTGGTACAGTATCTTCCAGAACTGGGAGCAGAGGGAAGGTTCTGCCTGGGACAGGGGAAGGGACTTTGAGGTGCTTTAAAGTCAGAAGGGAATAAAGCTGTAAATTGATTTAGGAGCAGTCTGCAACTACTTGAAAAATAAAATAATATTGTAACTTGGGAGGTTCAGGTTTCGCTTTAGGGCCGAACATTTACATCAAAAAGTTGGCCAATATCTGGAAAAGGTACCCAGAGAGACCTCTCATTAAAATGTTCATCTCACTAGACAAAGCCACAGTCACCTGATAGGTGTTGGTGATGCTGCTGCTTCATGCAGGAGGTTGACTAGGGACTGACAAAGGTCCCCTCCAACCAAACTTCCAGGAGTCTGTTTATTAGCTCATCAAGCCTGCCTTTAGACCAAAGCATGCCTTTCGCAGGAAGACCGAAGGGTTGTGTGCTACAAGGCAACACAGATTCAGAGCTTCTTGTAGTTCAGAGGTTTTATTAGGGGAGAAATAATGTCATGCTGTCAAGAGATGAAGTGTGCCCTGCAGCAGCAGCAGAGAGGGGGGAAAAAAAACAACTCCCAAGGGTCCTGCTAATCTGAGATGATGGGAAATGCCTGCCTTTGCCAGAGTATTTTTCAGTCTCCTTACAAGACTTTTCCCCTCCTGTGGAGGGATTGGTACTGAATAACTCAGTGCTGTGGATTTTGGGGCATAATCCTTGAATTTGACAGGTTGAGTATCCAGGTTGCCGGGTGAGGTGGTGCAGCTCCGGGGCAGTGTGATGCAGCTGCTCAAACGAGAAAGGAGAACACCTCTGTAATTTTTGGTTCCTGCTCAGGCTGCATCTGCTCACTGTGGTGTAAAGACAGCCCTGACACTCCAGATGTCACCCAGTTGTTGCACCGTGAAGGTGTGATACCTCTGAACACCTGACAAAGAAACACAGAACTGGTATTTCATGAGGTTTGGGAAGAACTCAGGAAGATTTACGGCCTGGAATAGAGTTGAGGGCTTCAGCACCACCCTATCCCCCTTCCATAATTCCCAAGGAAATGCTTTAAAAGAATTTGGGATATGAGGAAGAAACCTGTGTTCTGTTCATGCCAGTATGGGCGATAGGCTGGCTGGGAGCTTGGCCAGCCTGTGGGGAAGTGCAGGTAGTTCCCATTGACCTGCAGGTCACTGATAACTGTGGATGCAATGGGAGCAAAGCTCACGCTCTGCCTGCTTTGAAAACTCAACTTTCTTCCTCTTTCTCTTTTGTTCTACAATATTTTTAGAAAAGCTTACATATAAAGCCGATATAAAATCTGGAGATTAACTAGGTCAGCCTGTTTCTGACCCCTGAACGGTCTGCTGCTTTCCCTAGAGCTTTCTGGCTTGTCTTAGACTTCTGGATATCAGACCGCACACTAGTAAAGTAATAGAATAAAAGCACAGAAAAAAGACAACAAAATGCTGCAGATGGGAGAAGATGGTCCTTGGAAGTGCTCTTGGCTGATAATCTGAGACTTTTAGGCAGGTTTGTGATCATGGAAAAACTTGTTCCCTGAAATGGCCGTATCAACTTGTCCCAGCAGATTGCTGCTGGTATCTGGGGCTTGCTGTGCAAGGTATCATTTTTGCTGTGCATGGAGGGATGTAGCCTTTACCCTGCCTGTTTCCTTGTTCCCACTCTGCTCCAGATGAGTCAAGCTCCAGCGGTGGACGTCAGTTGTCTTCCCCTGAGCGGGGGCTTCCAGCTGGTTCTGACACAGACAGCTCTGTGGAAGAAGAGAGCGACTTTGACACCATGCCAGAAATTGAAAGTGATAAGAATGTCATCCGCACTAAGGTACGACTGATGTTGCAGCTGTAACCGTGATGTTGGGCCATAGACGCAGATGGGCCACAACCATCACTAGTCACTTGCCAGGACTTTAAATTTCCATTTACCTTCTAGGTGGGTTTAATCTAATAAAGCCAAATGTGCTTCTCAGTGATTTTTTTTTTTTTCAGAGTCTAGAAAGTGTTCCTGCTGTTCTAAGTGTGCATCTGGAATGAATGCTTTAGTACAAAAAAATCAGAATTTATTGAGGACTGTTGAGAAAGCAGAAAGAAGCCCAGTGTGTCCCAGAAAGTCCAAGGAGGTGCAGTGGCATAGGGAGAAAATAATATGCCGTAGTAGGTAGTTACCTGGTAGGAGGAATGTGACTACAGTGGATATACAGAAGGGCTTTAAGCTAGTAGCTCTCCAACTACTTTTGTCACCCTGTACTGGTCTGTGTGGCCACAGCCATTCCTGGAGGCCAGAGGGTGTTGCAGAACTCATTCCTCAGAGAATTGCGTCCCAAGGGACACATGAGCTCACCATGTAAAAAATGATCCAAACAGCACCAAGCTGAGTATTGTCTACATGTGTCAAGATCATTTACTGGCTTCTGTAGTTTTCATTAGTTCTTTTGTTTTCTTCCCTCTTTCCCAACCCACTAATATTTTAGGTGTTCCTCTATCTATCAGACTTGTCCAGAAAGGACCGAAGAATTGTCAGCAAAAAATACAAGATCTATTTCTGGTAAGGAGAAGACAAACTGGTAAGGCCCAAGCTCTGCATCCAGTCTCTGGTTGTAGAGTCTTTCCACATGCCCTTCTGCTGAGCTACACTCTAAACCTGAGAGTGTTCTTTGAGTCATCCTGTTGTACATTCTGACCCTGTTCCAACCAGTACCTGCAGCTCCCTCATATCTCAAATAAGGATATTTGTGGACCAGTGCACACGTGATCCTGGCGATGGATTCTGGTTTGCGTAATTGCTTTAAAATGTGGTGACAATTGGTGTGCTGGAACAAACTGGGGAAGGGGAGAAATTTGCACTCAAACACATGGTCTTGAGGTCCCCACCGTGGCTTTTCTTGTGCCCTTAGTGTTTGCATTGGCACATTTGCCTTTGTGCTTCAGGAGATCATCACCAGAGATACAAAGTTCCAGGTGGGAGAGCAGGGTCTGTCCCCTTAGGTACACGTAAGCGTCGTGGGGCTCTGTCCTGGGTGTGCACTGATTGTTTTGGTGTGCGTAACCGCTGCTACTGTCTCCTCTCTGCAGGAACATCATCACCATTGCAGTGTTTTATGCCCTGCCGGTCATCCAGCTTGTCATCACTTACCAGACGGTGCGTTGGGCTCTGTGCCTGTCCCCTGCGCTTGGGTCCTCTTGCCTTTAAACTTGCTCTGTGGTGGCTTGGTGTAAGGGTGACAGTTGCAGTGAAATGAGGATTGCTCAGATTTCCTGATCTCTGAGGAGCGTTTTACCTTAGTTGCTCTCTTTGCACTGTGTGTTCAGTGTTGCTGCTGGCTGGACTCACTGAGCTTGCAATTCCCCTATTTTGGCTTGGGAAGTGAGAGTGCAGCTGTTTTCCTACTCATATGATGTCTCATTTGGGGTTTGTTTCATTTTAGAGGCAGGAGGAATCTGCTGTTATCTTTAAAAGACAACTGAAAGCAAGTAGGGTTTGCTGTGATACGAGTGATTTCTCCTTCGTTCTCCCCATCCTTGCTTATTCTGCTGTTATTCAGATATCTGCAAGCAGATCTGGTAGTGGTGTGGGCTTGAGAGTATGCGGTGTGTTTCCTTTGAAGACTGTTGTCAGGTTTGTGGCCTATGACAACACCTTGTCCCCTCCTAAAAGCTTCACTTGCAGGTGTCAGTACCCCCGTGTGCCAGTGCTACAGCTGGGTTGTGTCCTGGTACACCTTGTGTATGTGCAGTGTTTGCACGAAGCAAAACACCTGGAACGGGGAGGATTTGCTAATATCGGATCTCCCACCTCCGCTCTGTCCAGGTAGTGAATGTGACGGGCAATCAGGACATCTGCTACTACAACTTTCTGTGTGCGCACCCCCTTGGGGTGCTGAGGTGAGTGAGCCCTGCGGTCACTGCGTTATTGTCTTGTGCCTCCTGAGTGTGCTGTGCCCAGGTCAGGATTTTATCCTTGCCAGGCGCAGTAACTCTGTTGAGAAGACCACTGAGAGTTTAGGAGTCAGCTTTCTGTTTTGCTCAGCAGTGGTTTCTGTTGCAGTGAGAGGTGCACCTAGGAACATGCGGCGCCTGGGTTCCCCTAGCAAACCCGTGGCACAGCAATGAGGTGCTCCTGTGCACTTTTGGACACTTTCCCTTGTATCCAAGGCACAGCAGCTCTGCAAAGAAGTTCAGATCAGTCCTTTCAGTGCAGCATTTCTCTGAACTAATGTGGGAGTGCAGAGGAAGCCCAGAGCTGGGAATCTCACAGTGGAAGTCTTACTCTACTGGGGCCGATGGACTACTCAACCTAAAAATGTCATCTAGGGTATAAAGCTGACAGGTGTTTGGCAACTGCCAAGGTGGAAAATGGGAGCGGGGAGTAAAATGGATTCAGCTTATCATGGCCCAGGGTTCATCTTCCTGCTCCTGTGCTGCCTTTGTCTTAAATCTTCTTTTTCTCTGCAGTGCCTTCAACAACATCCTCAGCAATGTGGGCCACATGCTGCTGGGCTTTCTCTTCCTCCTCATTGTGTTGCGCAGGGACATTCTCCACCGTCGGGCCATGGAGATGAAAGATGTCTATACCCTGGTAGGAAGTATGGCCGTATGGGGCTGAGTGGAGGGAGGAAAACCAGGAAGAACTTGAAAACCAGAATGGGTTTCCATTTGCTGGAGAATTGAATCTTCCTCTTTTTTCATGCCCTGGAAAAGGGTCTAGGTGGGATGCTTATCTTCTTGCATACCCCGGTATTTTGCTGCTCACAGTATGTCCATACTGTCATGGTGACCAGCCTGGGCTTGCAAAGACAAGAAGATGAGGCGAGGAATGACTCCCATGGCTGTGGCTTTTCCTCCAGTGCTCACTATGGAGGAACTGGGACAGCAGGAATGTCCCAAGATACTTTTGTTTATAGTGAGGTTTTATTTGTCTTACACAATCAAGAGCTCTGTCTTGGCTCTCTTGTTAGCAAGAGAGACTAGAGCTGCCTATAATAACCCAGAACAAGTTGGCTGTCTCTAGCTATGAAGCAGAGCTGCTTGTCTTCAGAGCTTCTGAAGTGTCTTCAGTATCTTCTGGGAGAAGATGGAGAGATCTGTAGCCCTGTGGGAAATGATGCAGAGCCTATGGTTGCACGCAGCACGCTGTGCTGTACCAGGGACTGAGGGTTTAGGAGGGATGAAGCCATGTGGAGTGGAAACTCGCTTGTCCTCAGGACACTGAGGGTACTTACTATACAGCTTTGCTCTCTTCCAGGACTATGGGATCCCAAAGCATTTTGGTCTCTTTTACGCTATGGGCATCGCTCTGATGATGGAAGGGGTGCTCAGTGCCTGTTATCACGTCTGCCCTAATTACTCCAATTTCCAGTTTGGTAAGATGAGTTTCTCTTCTCCTTTTGAGCTGGAGGTAGGATTTGCCATGCTCTGTCTCCTGCTGAGATGCTGGCATTTCCCATCCCTCTATCTTTGCAAACCCCCCTGGAGTCTACCTGTTCCCGGGCTCAGTCAGGAGGCAGCAAGGCTTAGGATGCGGAGGACTAATGTATTTCAGACTCTCCTTCAGCCCCTAGAACTCTGGCAGTGCGCTGCTGGCGAGATCTGCCTTTGCTTTTGCAGCTCAGTGTTTAAAGGTAGTTAGTGCATGGCCTGAGTGGCAGCCTGCTCAAGCCTAGGAAGCCTGTCTGCCATCTCAGTGGAAGCTTTCCTCTGTGGGCTTCTTCACCTTACTGGGGAAGAGAAGACTCACGCAGGATCTTGTCTGTGTGCTTAAATACTTGATGAGATGAAGTGAAGATGAACGAGCCAGGTTCCTTGTCAGTGATGCCCAGTCATAGAACAAAAGGCAGTGGGCACAAATTAAAATGTGGGACTTTCTAATTGTTGTTGTTTGTTTATTTTTTAAATCTCCTTTGGGGGTGGTCAAAAACTGAACAGGTTGCCTAGAGAGGCTGTGAAGTTGTCTGTGAAGATAATTCAAAGCCTGACTGGACGCAGTCCTGGATAACCCTCTCATAGCTGAGCCTGCTTGAGCAGGGGTTGTTGAACCAGACAGCCCCCAGAAGTCCCTTCTAACCTCAACCATTCTGTGATTTTTATTTGTTTCTGTGCTGCGCTGTGGGTACTTATTTTCTGAGCCCACTTAGTTTTTGTTGCCCCAAGAACACAGTAGATGTGCTGCAAGGTAGCAAAGCACAAAGTGCTGTACAATGTAGTGAAACATCAGGGGTTTGTGCCTCCAGCTTTGGACTTGGCCCTGCTGCTGCACTTTTTTCATATAAAGTTGAAGCAGCTTTCTCAGCCTACTGACAGTGTTTTCACTGTTTCTGTCATGCTCCCTCCACAGATACCTCCTTTATGTACATGATCGCAGGACTGTGCATGCTCAAGCTCTACCAGACCCGCCACCCAGACATCAATGCCAGTGCCTACTCTGCCTATGCCTCGTTTGCTGTGGTGATCTGTCTGGCCGTCCTCGGAGTGGTATGGCTCCCTCTTACCTACCTGCTTCTCTGGGAAGGAGATGGTGCGGCTGGGAACAGAGCTTAAGTGGGCAGATGACTTGGGAGAACAGCAGGGTAGGATAAAAGCATGTTAAACAGCTGTGAGAATTTGAATTCCCTGTACTCTTGTGTTTTCCCTTTCTCCTGGGCTTGCAGGGGCGGGGAGAAGAGCAGAGCAGTTTTCTCTAGGTGGGCTCCTTTTTGGGCTTTGCCCACCATATGCCCTCCTTCTCCGGAGGAAAAATTAATGCATCCAGGTGTTGTTGTCCAGGCATGCAGCTGGTTTCCTGTGGACTGGCTTGTCTTGGAGAAGGGGGGTGAGGCTGGCTGAGCTTCCAAGACAAGTGTCCTCTACCTAATGGCTTGTGCCTCTTTCTCCTCCTTGGAAAACTCTTTGTTGCTGGGCACAGCTCCTGCAGTTGGCCTTCCTATCTTTGGAGAGATGCAGAGCTAGAACAATGTCTGGGAAGCTCACAGGCAAATTTCTAGAGTCCCTATGTAGAGAAGGGCATTGGAACAGGAGTTACCAGAGTCGCTCTTGTGCACCAGTAGTCCCTGACAGGTCAGGCTTGGACAGAGCTTTGCCTATTTTCTCATAGCATTGCTGTGAGCTGGGCTTGCCTGAATCCCTAGTCTGTGCTTTACCTTGGAGGTTTCTTCTCTCCTTTTCAAGACCCAATTTTATTCAGCGTTAACCAGGCAAAACCCACTGAGTGTTTGCTCTGAACTACCGAGTAGATCCCAGTGAGCTGTCAGCCCCTCATTACCACACGTAATTCAGAATACCAGTTGGTTCTGCAAAGGTCTCTGGGTAGGATACTGTCTGTGGGATAAGACATGCAGGAGCAGCTGGAGAACTTAGGACTTTCCAGGAATCTTTTGATAGCTGTGGTAGATCTGCACACCCAGGTTCAAAACACTGTTGTTTTTTTTTAATGGGATGCTGTATCTTTTCTTCTGAGATGCTTTGAAGCTGTTCAACAGAGTTTATAAGCTGCATGTCTCCCTTGCTCTGGTCATGTAAAGAGAGCTTTTCTGCTTGCTTTTGTGTTCTGTTTGGTTTTTGTTTGTTTGGTTTGGTTTGGTTTGGTTTTTTTCCTCACGCATAAAAGGAAAAGTTCAGGCAAGTGCGGTGGCCTAGGGTAAGGGAGTTCAGTCACAGCCTGATAGCAGGCTGGAATTTCTGGACTCCTTAACATATAACTGAAAAATTAAAGTTTTAATATAGCATTATGTCTATTATATATTATATAACCTGCATTTGTCACTTCCAGTCCTTAAATTAAAGTGTACAATAGGAGCAATTGCCTGCGGAGCAGTTTAGTCATTTTTGCACTACTACAGTGTGCTTGTTAAAGTAATGGTTGGTTCCCTTGCTGCCGTTATAAAAATCCAGCTCCTGTCCAGAGAACTGCTGCCCAGGTCAGCAGGGAGAGCTTGCCCAGCCTGGAAGACCCTGCATTTCTGCTCCCTGGGCCAGCTGTCATGCTTTCAAGCCACCATTCTTCTCTGAAGGAGTGTTCAGAAAGAACAATCTCCTCTCTAGAATGATGAGCCCCTCTTGCTTCTCGGGACTTTGTTTTGCATTTATAGATCTCTTTTCAGAATAGAAGATTCTAGGTTTTCTCTTCCGTGTTTAGTGAGGTGGTCTAAAGCCTCATGGTCATATGGGACAGGAAAGGATTAACCTGATGATGACATGTCTCAGTTTGTTTTTAATGCCTTTGCTTTCAGGTGTTTGGGAAAAATGACATGTGGTTTTGGGTCATTTTCTCAATGATCCATGTTTTGGCCTCTCTGGCTCTAAGCACCCAGATCTACTACATGGGCCGCTTCAAGATTGGTAAGTACTGTGGCTGAACCATCTTGCTCTAGGGCGTGCAAGTGCCTCCTGTACTCACCTACCTGAACGTCCCATGCAGCCCATCTGTGAGCAGGGTCCCATGGCCTGTGCTTGTGTTCTGGGTTATCCTGTCCTCTCAACCACCTGATGCTCTTTCTGGCCTCTGAAGTCCTTGAGCTGCTGCTTCCCAGACCCATGAGAGTCAGCAGAACCTGTCTGCTCTGTGGTGGCAGAAGAGCAGAGCTCCAGGGAAACCTGTCCTTCAGCTACAGCTCTTCCTCGTGCTGTGCGCTACATAAACCCCTGACATGGGGTCAAGAAAGTGTAGAGAATCGGGTGGGGGACCTGGCTCTTGTGCTCTGCTTACAAACATATTTTCTCCTTCCTCTTCTGTTCCTGCCTGCCTCAGATGGCCCTGACTCAGGTAACTGTCAGCAGCTCTCATCTTTCTCTGTTGAACTGCTTGAGCAGTGGTGTAACATCCAGGGGCGCATGGATGTGCATGGGGAGGCAGGTTACCAGGGGTCAGCTCTTGAGAAGTGAAGTGAGTTCTCCAGCAGCGCTGTCAGTCCCGTTCCTTGGCAGGAAGGGGGTGGTGTAGCACAGGAGAGCTCTGATCTTGGCGCAGGAGCCTTTTCAAGCTCCACATCTGTTGCTGAAGAGGCACGTGTGTGTGCATGCATGTATGTCTGTCCATCCCCACTGCTGGCTCTCCGGTGGAGCTTCCGCAATGATTTTGGGAGCAGAAGCATCTTGAATGGGCTCTGCCCCTCTAGGACCCACAAAGGGCTGCAGAATCTGTTTCTGCTGTTTCCCTGCTCTGGCAGCTCATTATACAGAAGGTGCTTTTCCCCGTCCTGCACACACATCTCTTCTGGAGATGCAGTTGCAAAGCCAACCTTTTTCTGTGCACAGATAGTGCCTATTTTACTTCTAGGTGGTGGTAGTGTTGAGATTATTATTTTTTTCTGAATTATTTTGTTTTTAACCTGTTCTGGCCAAATGCCCTCCACAGCCTGTGATGGCTGCCCTTCTGCTCAGCACAGACTGTTCCCAAAGGGCAAGAAACAAACTTGTTCACACCCTGACCATCTGTAGGCTGGGTCCTCTGTTGTCAGCCGGTCTCTTTCCCTGTAGGCATTTTGGATCTTACTCTGCTGGCTGTTCTGGCTTTCTATCCTCTTCTTTGACAGACTTGGGGATATTTCGACGAGCAGCGATGGTGCTGTACACAGACTGTATCCAGCAGTGCAGTCGGCCGATGTACATGGTAGGCGATTTCTCATCTTGGCACTTCTCAGCAATGTCTCACTTCCTAGGCGATGTGCAGAGGAAAGAGCTGTGTCTGTTTGAAAAAGCAGTGCTCCCCGCTTCCCTCCTTTTGCCCTCCCCTGAAATGTTTAGGTAAGTGTAGTTCTCTGCTGGAATGATTTACTCCCACCTCCAGGACTTCGCCGATCTCGGGCTCCATGAATAAAACATTGGAGCAAAGGTGATACAAGGGTGACAGGGTTTGCCTTGGCTCTTACTCCCTGGGGGTATCGGTTCAAAGGAACGGGTATGAGGCTCGGTGCAGCGCAGCCTCTCTAGGGAGGGCGGCGACTGTTACAGCTCTGTGGCTTAAGCAACAGCTGTTGGCAATAGCTGGCACACAGCAAAAAATGTAAGAAAAGGTAGCTGTCACCTTCTGTCCCACCAATTACTTTCTTCTTGCACAGGGTACTAATTAGGGCTTGAAGCCAAATGAAGTTTTTGCCCGTCAGCATCATTTTTATTATATATATATATATATTTTCTTAGAATTTATTCTCCCATCTCTGAGTAAGTGTCAGGCCGAGTTTTGGAAGCAAACTTGGTGTACTCAGGCATGAAGTAAGCCTGGCCAGCTTGAAATAGCTGCATCATGAAAGCAGCTGTAAGCAGAAACGTATATGCCCCTCAGATGTAACTAGTTACAGTGCTTCCCTTGCTGATAGTGAGATGGGCGAGCAAAGGCTCTGTGCGTCCGTACAGGATGCTCTCTAGAGCTTCCCCTGCTGCCTCTTTCGAGCATGTCCTTGCTTTGTGCGATAATTGTTCTGTAAAATGGTAGGAGAGAAGGAATCTGTCTAGAAAAACTACAGAAACAGTCAAAGGATTTGCTGATCCTTAAGTGCCAAGCTTTTCCTTTTTTTCAGGTGTTCAGTCTCTTTCTTTTGCAACACTTGCTTAAAATTTGTGAGGACCAGACCAGTTTCCATCTGCCAAAAGCTCCTGCAGGGCAAACCTCAGAGCCAGGTGCACGTGTGTTTGCAGGAACTAGACTCCAAATCCTAACATAACGATATCCTGAATTTCTGAGGCAAAGGCCTCTCTTTTTTTTTTTTTTTCGGGATTTCCTTCTGCTTTCATATGAATCATCGGTATCTTCTCTTCAGGACAGGATGGTGCTGCTCATTGTTGGAAACCTGGTCAACTGGTCCTTGTGAGTAGTGGGATGCGGGTGTCACGCGTACTTGTGCGCGTGGGCAGCAGGATTCAGTATTGACCCAGAGGCGGCCTGAAGCGATGGGGAAATGCAGCAGTGTCTGTGCAGTAACCCTGTGCTGGGGCCCTCCTAACACGTCTTGGCAAGGAGTTTGATCCGTAGGGTGCAGCGCAACACTGCAGAGCTACGTGAGGCATCTCTTAAGTGTTTTGGCTGGTGCTGCCTAATGGCTTGTGACCGAGGGAGCTTGTGTAGAGCTGGCCTGGTACCGTGGTGCTGCCTTGTGCTCTACACCTGCTTCCCGTGGAGCTGGGAGGTCTCTGGTGCAGATAAGGTGGAGGAGACTTGACAGATGCTTGTTAGTCACAGTCACAGAGCCTGGCTCAGTGGTAACTGCATGGATGGGAGGGATCAGCTCTTGAGCGAAACCTAAAATTATTGCCCCTGGCTCTTGCTTTTCACTAAAGCTGCTTCTCAGGCACATGCCTTCTGCTAAACATACGGCTATGGGGCCAGCTCCTAACAGGTGACATGCATTTGACAATGGGCTGGAAGCAACCCAGGGCCCTCTACCTGTCCTCTGGGGTCTCCAGTTGTTCTCAGCAGATGACCATGGCTGAGTTTGGTCTGCTTTGCATCTCAGCTGGGAGCAGAGGTGAACAGTGAATTTTCTCCAGGAAATTGAGAGGCTATGGCAGTGTTGCTATGCCCTGTGGTCTGGGGGAATCAGCAAGTGGCTGTCAGTTTGGGGGTATACCCTGTCCTCATTGAAAGAGGCTGTCTAATGTTCTTCCCTCTTTCTCAGTGCTATCTTTGGGCTGCTGTATCGGCCCAGAGACTTCGCCTCCTACATACTGGGGATCTTCATCTGTAACCTGTTGCTGTATCTGGCTTTCTACATCATCATGAAGGTAAAAGAAGTTACCTGTAGCTGTCCCTGGGGCACCTGTCTCCAAAGGGGAAGGGACAGGCCTCTTCTGGCTGCAATTTGGGTTCCTGTGGTGCTGCAGAGGGATGTGGAGGGGCGTTTGTAGGGCTCAGGGTGGGGCAAGGTGTTGATGTTGGGGAGGGATGCTGTGTAACCACCTCAGGGGTGGCTGGGCTGTGTCTCCCTGGGGTGGGAAGCCCTTCTCAGATGCAGATGGTCCAGGCTGGTGTGTCAGCCCATACATGTCTCCAGCCCCTGGGAAGAATTCAGTGTACATTGTGAGGCTGTGTCCCTGTCTGCAGCTCCGCAGCTCTGAGAAGCTCCTGCCCATCCCCCTGTTCTGCATCGTGGCCACAGCAGTGGTGTGGGCAGCTGCCCTCTACTTCTTCTTCCAGACCCTCAGCAGCTGGGAGGTAAAGTTCCCCTTTCACTGTCCTTCTCTCCATCTCTGTCTCTCATCATCTTTCCTTCCTGTTGGTTGTTTTACATAAAAAAAAGACTCTGAGGTAAGAGTCTTGGGATGCTCATGGAGAGCTGAAAGGGTTTTAACTCCTTTAGCAGACTGGAAAGGGAACATGGGAAGCTGTGCAAAGCCAAAAATTGCTGTATATGTGCAGCTGTGGAGAGACCCAGGTGATCCAGAAGTGACTGGCCCTCACTAGGGAGCAGAGGAGCAGCTGGCGATCTGAAAGCAAAACTGGGCAAATCCTGACCAGTACTGAATGGAAGACTTCTCGCTGGAGCAGGTGTCCAATGGGGGATAACCTGCCTGGGTTTTTGGGGGCTCTCCATGGCCTGGGAAGCTCTAAAATCCTGACAGTGTCTTCTCACAAGATACTGTGTCCTCCTCCATGGTATTGAGGAGCTTGCTGCAGGATGGTGTGGTGGAGGGTGCTATGGAGGACCTCAGATATGGAGACCAAAGAGTACCCCCCAGCTATGGGTTGTGGCCCCAGATCTACTTCCAGGTCTAAGTATTACATTGTGTTCCTGCCCTGTTCTCACTACATGCCTAGCTGGCACAAATCACTTCCTGGCTTCTATATGGAGGGTTAAGGCAGGGCAATCTCCAGAGGGTTTACCGTGGCCAGCAAGGGGCCTGTGTGAGCGCTCATCAGGTCCTGATCCCCTGCTCGCTCCCCTAGGAGACTCCAGCAGAGTCCCGGGAAAAGAACCGGCCGTGTATCCTGCTGGGATTCTTTGATGACCATGACGTCTGGCACTTTCTCTCTGCAGCTGCCTTGTTCTTCTCCTTTCTGGTGAGTCCTGCCTAGCCTCCTGCTCTACTGTATGACCTCATCCTCTCCTCTTCCTTCTCATTCCTCTCTATCTGCATGGAGTTGTGGCTGTGGCAGGACCTCACTGAAATTCCCCAGCTCCTCTCCTTAGTTCTGCCTCCAGACATCCTTCACAGTGGGATGCTGCTTGTCAGTGGCATCAGGGATCAGACCTTATCCTTTAACTTGTTGCTCCCTGTGCTTCCTGGCCTCAAATTCTTTCTGGGGCTGTGGGTCACAACGGCTGTTGTAGGGAACCTGAGGGGCTGCTGATGTGACCAACCCTCTCATGGGTTTCTGAAGACCTCTCAGGAAGGGACCCTGCTCCCTTTGACCCAGGAAATAGGGTCACTGGTATGGTGGTTAGCTCACTCCTGGGCTTTCCCTAACTTCCATAGTTGATTCCTGTGGTCCTCTACTTGGTACCTCTTTTCAGGCCTGATGGTCTGTGTGGTGGTGAAGGTGGACATGTCACCTGAAATGAGGTCACAGCATGGTGTTTTGGGGCAGTGGAAAGGGAGACCTTAACCCTAGCTGAGCAAGAAGCAAACTCTTTGCAAAGGAGCTGCCTGGCCACGTGCAATGCCTGAGCTCTGGTCAAAGAATTCCCATTCTGCTGCCTCCAGGATGGGTCCTCAGAGGCCGGTGATGAGGGACCAGCTTACAAGCAGTGCCTCCAGTTGTGGCTGGGGCAGGATTACCTGCTCGGGTCCCTGCAGCACTGTAGGAAGAACTACCTGTGTCAGCTGTGCTGGCAGAGTGACTTGCTGCGAGCGTTACAGAAGCAAAGTTAATCTGGCACATCTACGTAGGTTGCCACTGTGACTCATGTCTATGCTGGCCCAGGTGGAGACCTCTTATGATGAGATGCCATCAGGAGCTAGTCATTCTCCCCAGCCTTGGACTGGCCAGCGAGACCTGAAGCTGCCTCGTGCTTTCCTCCTCAGGTCCTGCTGACCTTGGATGATGACCTGGACATGGTGCGCAGGGACAAGATCCCAGTGTTCTGAGTCCCCAGGGGATGGGGGCGCAGAGGCGTCCCAAACCTTTTAGCCAAAGGCACCAGCCACTGACATCTGTGGGGACTGAGCCTGCTTCTGTGGTGTCAGCCTCGTGGGAGCAGGGGAGCTGGATCCCACAGCAAGCGCGAAGTGCTGCAGTGACTGAGGTGGGACAGAGAGGGAAGACGACGTTTGCTCCTTTCCCACTGTGTCCTGTGGGGCAGGCACGACGCAGCGGCTGAGGCCAGTCCACAGCGCTCTGGCTTGTAGGTGCTGGAGCCAGTGAAGAGGGAGGAAACAGGGGGTGTGTTTTGAGACCTTTGCTTCCCTTCCTCCCTGTTGATGTGCTCTGATTCTCCCCGGTGAGGAGGCCTGACAAGTGCCTCTTCCTGCAGCAGCAGCCAGCGCCTGTACTGTGTAGGCTGCTGCCCTCAGAGTCCCTTTGGTGGCGCAGGGACAGCATTTGGTTCCTGTTCTCTAACTACCAAGTGAGCAAAGGATTCCAAGCTGAGGTGGCAGTGTGGGACTGTTTTTTGTTTTGTTTGGTGTTTTTTTGTTGTTATTGGAGAGGCTCCTTCTGTAGCTGTCAAGGAGCCACCATAAGAAGAGAAATGAGTCCAAGGGACTGCAGTGTTGAAGGGAGATGCTAAGACTAGAGCTGCCCACCAGTGATCTGCCAGAGGCAGAACCTCCCACCTTGCTCTTGTGGCCTCTGTCACACAAATCAAATAGCCTCACTTCTCTCTGGCGGCTCCTGTGCAGGCACTTGGCAGTGTGGTGGTCTCCCTCGCAGCACCAGAAGCACTGTCCTCTAACGACCCTAAGAGAGACAAGGCAGTGAAATCACAGCCTTGCACGCTGGGCAGCTTCTTGGCTCCTGCTGTGTGGCCTTGCTAAAGGGGCAAGGTGGAATGGGGAGGCTGTCCAGCAGCCTCAGACTTTCTCCTCCCATGAGCTTGCTGCGGACAGACTTGGCAAAGTAGGTTCCCCTGTGGGCTGGGAATGTGGAGGAGGTCTTGGGGCAGTTGGGGTTGAGCTCTTTAGCTCAAGATCTGGACCAAACTTCTTTCCTCTCCAACTTTTTTCTGCATCTGACAGAATTTTTTAAAAATGTCTTCTGTATTCTTCCTGAATTCATAGTTATTTAAAAAACAAGAATAAGGTGTGAATTATTTTCAGGCCTTGCATCAAAAAATGATACCTGTTTTGCGAATTTTTGATTAAAAATATTCTTTGAGGCCTGCTGTCCTTATTCTTGTCACTGTCTCGGCATTTTTCCATTATTGTATGTGCATGTACCCAGTCATGCAAAGGCTCCATTCCGCTTGTGCTTACCAAAGCAGAAGACTATGGTAATTTTCTACTCCGAGAAGTCTGTATCTCCTAGAAAGGTATTGCACTAGCTGGCTTTTTTTTTTTTTTTTTCTAATTTGGAGTTTGTCAAGATGGTCAATAAAATGAATGTTCCTGGTTACCTGCTCTGCAGGTTGATCTGAATTCTTCTTGTTCCAGCTCTCAACAGCAGCAAAGAGCACTCGGGGCAGAGGGGAACGCAAACGATGTCATGGAGCTGCTTATCAGGACCCTTGCAAAAAATTTCCTGAGAGTGGGTGCAGATGACTTGCTTGTTCTCTTAACCAAATTGCCTTTGTGAGGCAAAACAGAGTAATGAACAGACACTCTTGTTTTGTCACCGTAGCCCCTTCGGCAGGGGGAAGAGGGCTGGTGGAGGAATGACACAGGAGGCTGCCAGGCCTTGCCTTCTCGAGCAGAGCTGCACTGCTCCAGACATAGAGCAGTGTTGCAGGTGCAGAAGGTGTTGGTGGTCCCCGTGTGCTGTGTTGTGTTACAGTGCTTTGGGCTTGACTTGCAGGTTTGCTGTGCAGATGGAGTTGTAAACATTTCATGTATGACATAAGGATAGGTTTCTCACTCAGGCTTCTTGCGATGCATGAGCTTCTCTTCCTTAACAGTGTCAACACGGGCTGCAGGGAAGGAGGCAACCCTTTTGTTTGTCTGAGTAGCGCCGTAGGGAAGTATCGGGCTGAGAATAGTCCACATTTTCCAGTCAGCCTTTCCATGTGTTCTTGGTCTGTCTAAAATGATGGAATCCAGTATTAGCTACCTAGGCTAACCTGCAGCTTCCTTTGTCTTCTCATAAGGAAAGACTGCCAGCAAGTCTGAGGAGAAAAAAACAAAACCCAAATCCTTACTGCTGAGGGCAGCAAGACTGAGCGAGACTCCTGGTGGGGCTGTGGTGTTCTGTCTTGCCCAGCATGGTTATAAACATGCTGTGCAGATGGAGCCACTGGGGTTTCTGTACCCAAAATGTTGACCTGAATGTTTGTTATGAATGTTTGACCTGAAAGATTTTTTTTTATTTTTTTTTTACAACACATTCTCTCTGCTGCCCTGTCCCCATCTCTGCAAATACAGGGGCTGCTGTAGGAGCGCAAGTGCTGCGCTTCCAGTTCTTTAATTGATGAAAAGAAAAATAATTGTTGTAATAATGTCTGGCACGTGCAGGAGGCTGGAGCGTGCAGGATGTGCTCTTCTCAGAGCTCTGCTTGGAGGGCCGGAGGGTAACACGCAGCGATAGCGCTGCTGCCGGCACCATCCTCCCTTCTCTAGTCCTGGCCCTGGCAGCAGGAGCAGAGGTCCCAGGCTCAGCTGCACAGAGCCCTGCTGCGTGGTGACACCTGGAAGCTGCGTGAAGAGCTGCAGCGGTAGATCTGTTGGGAAGTGATGTGCTCATGTAAAGGTCACATCATTTGCTGCTGGGTGAGCTAGGGAGCAAGAGGGGCAGTGCTATTGGAGCCAGGATTGGGGGAGGTGGCAGGAGAAGGAAGGGAGAAAATTTCCTGATGGAGTCCTCACCACAGGCCTTCCATGAACAGTATGTTGCTCGAGCAAGTGCCTGGACAAGTTTAGGCCAAGCCTTGTGTGTGCATTCAGGGTGGGTTATGAGGCTTTATTCAGGAAGGTGCTCACAGGACAGCAGTGCTGTGACAAGCAGGATGAATCCCTGAGATGTGGGGTTTGAACTCTGCCTGAGAGCAGGAGCAGGTAGGGCACCAACTCTGAAGAAGTGCTAAACCCAAAGTACTTGAGGCAAGGCTTGCCTTGCTTCTCTGAGGCCTGGAGGGAGATGTGTGGCTCTTTTCTAAGGTGGGAGACTGTGCTGGGTGATTAAGGTGCCTGAAGTATGGAGATACTGCTCTGCTGTTGCCTGAGGCTCCACGGTTAGAGCATCTGCCTCCTATAGGAACAACACTAGCCTTTAATCTTTTAACTGCCCAGTTTCTCTGGTGTCCATGCTACATTCGTGCCTTGCAGCTGCATTTTTTTTTTTTATATATGAAGTGGACAAGTCTGCCCAGAGACTCCAGTGTGGTTTCTTACTAGAGTTAGCAAATGCTGCCTCCCTCAGTCCCCTTGAGCCAGACAAATAGGAAGAGGGACACTAGTTCAAAAGCCTGTTGATCTTGGCAGATCATCAGTACTGATGTACAAGCAGATATTTGGGTGAGGAGAGGGGGAGTGAGACTGGACTGGAGGACTCTGTGCTGGATCCTGCTGTTTGTGAGTGTAAACTGAAGTTCTCTTTGCTCGCTGTGCTGTCTTCACACCTCTGTTTAGTCAGGTGCAGGATGGGCTCTTACCTTGCAGGACTACCCTTACCCTGTGATTGAGGCATGGAGAAAGATGAGCAGCTTTTCCCCTTGCACAAGTGTGCTCTGCTCTGGTGTATTGGGTGGTGCAGAGAAGTCCAGAACATAGGACAAGGTGTCAGGGCAATAGGAATATTGCTTGCGCGCCCCAAAACTTGCCTAGTTTTGGACACACACATTTTCATAAAAGATATTCCTTCTCTCTCCATCTTCCATAGTCTGGAGTCTCAGACCTTGTTCCAAGCTTGTGTTTGTTTCTAGCCAGGAAGCTGGTTGTCTTCTCTAAAAAGGAATGGGAGAAAAAGCTAATGTTGAACAGCAGTTGGAAGGCTCGGTGTAGGAGGTGGAAGAGGACCATATGGGCACGCTGAGCTAAGTGGAGATGAACACAGTATGCAAATGTCAAGGTGGTAGCAGTGAGGGAGAGGGGGGTTGGAGAAGGGTGGAGAACAGCACAGAACAAGCAGAAAAACAAGAGAATTAAATACAGGGAAAAGCATCTCATGCCTAAGAGATGGGAGAAAGGGTTGGAATCATCTCCCTGCTGCTTCTCTGCCTCCNTGTTGAACAGCAGTTGGAAGGCTCGGTGTAGGAGGTGGAAGAGGACCATATGGGCACGCTGAGCTAAGTGGAGATGAACACAGTATGCAAATGTCAAGGTGGTAGCAGTGAGGGAGAGGGGGGTTGGAGAAGGGTGGAGAACAGCACAGAACAAGCAGAAAAACAAGAGAATTAAATACAGGGAAAAGCATCTCATGCCTAAGAGATGGGAGAAAGGGTTGGAATCATCTCCCTGCTGCTTCTCTGCCTCCAGCTTGATGCAACAATTAAAAAAAAAAAATAAAAGTCCTCTTAGCTGTGTCCTGCCTGCTGCTTTCTGTTATTGTCACTTCTCCCACCCAGGGGCTGCAGGGGTGCCTCAATGGCTCTGCCTCGTGAGGTGGCTGGCTGGGCACTTGGGCAGCTCTGTCTGCCAGCTGTCCCAGGTACAGCCCTCTGAGCCTGAAATGCGGCTTTGCCTTTAGTCCGACTGACCTTTTCCAGGTGATTCCTGTGGGGAAAGGAAGGACAACTCCCTAGGTCGGTGGGGGACCCATGTTCCTTGATTTGCAGGTGTTATGGTGTTAAAGGTGTGGAGGGAGAAAATCAGAGCAGCTTGTGGAAATTGTGTTAGGAGATGGGGGCCTTTCTGCTGCCCGTGGGCTGGTAGCGGAGTCTCTGTTCCCCTGTCACATGCACGTCCCTCCTACGCTCAGCACAGGCTGCTGCAGCAGCTCTTGGAAGAGAAGCAAACAGTTCAGTTTTCTGGTGAATCCCTGCCTCGGTGAGTTGAAGTGGCTCACTTCAGCCTGAAGGAAGCAGGAGCTGGCCTGGCTGGTAAGTGGCAGCTGCCAGAGTAACGCTTTCATATGTTGTGGAAGCTGTACCTGCCCAGGAACTCCTGCTCTAAGCTTTCTGTGTTTGATCATTAAATACTCAGGCTTAGTTGCCAAGTCATGAGATAACGTTTGCTGTTTTTATAAGCAAAAGAGCTACCAATACTCGGCTTTTTGTATCCTTTTTTTTGTGTTAACACCTCCGGAAATACCTGCCTGAGGCCTAGACCAGCTGAGCGCTCTAACGTTTTCCCAAGCAAAAGTCAGTGCAGTGCTGTGGGTGGGTCAAGCAATTTCAGGTGGTTCAACAGCCAGAAAGGTGCTGCTGAGCAGGCTCTGCTTTCCCTGCCCGGGTAACAAAGTGACCTGTCTGGCCTCTGCTGCTCCCGGGTACTTGAAGGTGTCTCCCCTCTCCCACGGCTTTCTTGACCTAAGCCACAGAGAGGAGGTGGATACAACGGTATAGTCCCTGTTTTCTCAGGAAATACAGGTGAAGTTGTTGTTCCCCCTGCTACAACTCAAGCTTTTGTACAATACTAAAAGTTCTTTGCAGTTTAAGGAAGCTATTTGGATTGTGTGAGCTGGCAATGTTGCAACTGCCACCAAAACCTCTGGGGTGTCAGACGAGCAGCCAAGGCAGAGAGAATATGTTGTGTTTTGAAATGTGACAGCAGTTTTAGGAAAAAATGTTAACAAATGTCGATTTTCTGCCTGTTATAAAACAGCAGCATCTACACTGAGCAAGAGGGTCTTTGAGGGGGAAGAAAAAGCTAGTGATGACACCAAGGGCAAGAGGCTGAGTTTATCCATGACTTTACCAGGATGTTTTTGTCACTGAGGCATGCTGCCTGCGCGTATGACCCGCCTCAAGCTTAAGATGGGAGAAGAAACACTGTCAGCCACTTGTGCTTTTGTGGGTGGTTTCCCTCATGTACACCTGCAGCTGGCTGCCTAAGTGTTTTTATGAGCCCAGCAGGCCCAAGGGGCCCCAGCAGCTTTCAGCTTGAAGGGCTGACCAGAGGGCTCTCGCTGACCGGGGGTGCTGCTGAGGTCTTGGTGGCAACTGCTCCATCTCCCCCAGGTAAGCACTGCACCTGCAGCCGTCATAGTTAGCCAGAGGTGAGGGCATCAGACGCGTCGTGTACTGCAACAGGAATGAGCAGGTTGCTACAGCAGGAAACTCCACCCTTATGTGCTGATAGTAAAGTCAGGGCTGTTGCTCTTGGGCAGTGCTGGGTGCAGTGACGTGGCCCGGCCTGCCAGGGAAGGTGGGCTGAGAGTAGGTTACCGTGACTGCTCAGAGACCGTTCTTAGTCCTGTGCACCTCTTCTTCATATTCTGAACTACAGTGGTCTCTGAAAGCAGCCTCCTCATTAAAATAGAGATGTTGGCTGTCACTGAAGTAACAAAATAGAAGCCTACCTGTCTCAGTACTAAATTTTAATAATAATAACGATAATAAAAATAATCTTCTAGAAAGGCATTTTCCACCTCCATGGGAATTTTGATGTTTACAAGCAAGGCACCCTGGAGCCTCTAAACCTAATTGTTTCAGAGCAATAAATCAGCTCCTCTAGTATTAGCCTCCCAAAAGCCCTTTACTTATCTTACAGTGTCTCTGTTCCAGTCTTATCCGAACCACATCCTTTAGATTCAAAGTGTGACAAGAGAACTGTCATGGGGCACTTCACAACCACCACGGCAGTGGGTGGGGAGAAGCGTGTTATAAAGCTGAAGCTGCATCTTAACACAGAGAACACTGTCACCTGGGCAGGGACAACACCCACTATGTATTATTTAGCTACTTCATTCTCAATATATGTTTCTTCTGGATTATGTAGTTTTATATATCCCCATAAAGTGGTGCATAACTCTGGTATGTGCAGAGAATATATATCAGTAGAGGATTATAATTGTGAGGTCCCAGTCTCAAAGCTTTTATTCTTACCTATACTGAAGAGTGAAAGGCATAGCTTTCCATGGGGAAGAAGATGTACCAACGAGAATACAGTATTCAAAGAGCCTTTTTCTTTTTTTTAATAAAATACTATCATGTTCATATCTATACAAATAATTATTACAACTATTAAACAAAGTATTACATTTAACAATAGAAATCTCAGAACTCTGAACAAGATCATGATTTGGGATATTTACACCTGAATGCAACACATTTGTAAAAAGATGTCAAAATAAAAAGAACAAGATCTTATTTACAATTGGAAGATGATGTTCCTGTTCATTCATTATAGATTTCTACTGCAGAGTTCCTTTTTCCCATTACAAAATAGTAAGGACTTTCCACTGGGGGCTGTATCCAAATAATTTACAGCTGTACAAAACAGAAGCACAGCAGAAAACTCTGGACTGAATATAAATAATTTACATTGTGGAGGGCAACAGCATCTTTGATTAATCTCCTGTGGCAAAATCCATACTTGCTTCCTTCCTCGCAGCAAGGGGGCAGGAACAGGGGTACAACCCACGGCGAGCTTGGTTGGTTCACCTTTGAGTGCTGAGATAGCAGTGCATCTTGCAAACTTGGAAACCTACTCGTGAAAATACTTCTGGTGAGGCAGAAAGAAATGCCTTTTTAATATTTTTTTTTAACATCATCTCATAAAAACTGGTGTCAGCAAATAATAAATAGCTTCTATGTAACTAAGCAGGGCTTGTTCCTAGAGAGAAGATGGTTTTGTATTGCCTCTACCTCTGCTAAATCTTCCACCAGGTCACAGAATAACTTGCTTTGAGTGTAACTAGTGGGCATCAAGTGTAGGTGCTCTGAGGTTTTTGATTTACTCTGGGGATCACAGGGGTGGTAGGAGGTCGAAAACACTTTCAGGTGTAAACCTGTGTCTGCGCTGGCATTCCTCCTGGCCATGTGGCTGCTGGGTCAGTGGCGGCAGAAGGGAACAGCAGTAGCAGCTAACTTAGGAGATCGTAAAGAAGGAAGCTGCTCCTATCACTGTGTCAGGAAACAACACAAATTTGACTGATTTGGTATAACTAGATTCAATGCTACGCTGGCTTTCCAGTCAAAGTGAGATCATTATGAAAGAGATGAGCATGAAACTTATCTGGGGACTAGCAGAAGATCACAGCTCTTAGCACAGCTGACTACACTCAGCCAGCCAGAAACAGCGTGAATTTGTGACCAAGTCCTCAAGCCACGACTGTGCAAGTACCTCTGAATAAAAGACAACAGAAGATCAGAAACAATGAAATGACCCCTTTTCCTCCAGCAACACTCTCTGCAGTTGCCCTGCCACACGATTTGTTTCCTGCAACAGCACTACAGTCACCAACCACAGCAGCAGCAACAGCAGCGCGGCTTTAAAGTGCAGTAGGCAATCTGTGCAAAATTCAGGAGGCTCTGTGCTAGTACAGCATGTGTTTTTTTTTCCAGAGACGTGCTCTTTCACCTGGGCAGCAGCATAATGACTGGGGCTGGGAGCAGGAGCTAGAGGAGACATTCCAATAAGGCTCAGCCCCTGGCTCAAATCACTTCAGTTCTCGGTTTCCCTTAGCTGTTCTTAAACAAGGTCCTTTCGCTCACTGAACAGGTATATAACTGCTAAGCCATTACTGGTTTATTGCCTGCTTTCAACCTAGTCTGACTCTGCTCTTATTCTCCTGGGCTTTGTGCGGGATTAGGCAGGGACTATGCTGGCACACGTACGGTCCAGCCCTTTGCTATTGTTTGTGGAAGTCATTTAGGCCAAGCTGAAAGCCACGGCCACGCAACGCCTGGCAGCTGGGGCGGTCCCACTCCAGAGGTAGCACTGAACCTTTCCCTTCTGCTGCTTACTTTGCTAAATGAAGCAGTACTGGGTATTTTTCCTTTCTTCAAAGCCAAAACAAACCCATACTTAGTATCTAAGTAACCTTCAAAAAAAAAAAGATATCATGGGAGAGAAAATGCCATTCTTGGGCTAAGAAATTGCAATTAAACCCAAAAAAGCTTTTCCAAATACATCTCAAAAAACCCAAAGGAGCTGGTAATTGCTAGGTAATTCTTAGGAGAAAAACATAAATTGTTGGTATCGTAGATAGATGTTTGCCGAAGAAAATGTATTTGCTTGTCCATTTGCTATCATAACAAGTAAACAAAATCATTTGATCTGCAAAACTTACAGAAACCTGTTTTTCAAACTTTCCCCTTCTCCTCCCCAAAGCGTAGATCAAGGTAACACGGGCCTTCCTTAACGTCTTGTCATCAACCTGATACCTAAACACAACAGCTCCAATGATAGGGGAAAGGAAAAATAAAAGAAAAATTAAAAGAAAGAATAGTTTCCACTCAATGGCAAAGATGTCGCAATTGCTCCTCATCCTGAGAGCAGAGCCAGAAGCCCTGGGAAAGGGCCAGCAGTTGGAAGCTGAGACACAGACCTGTCAGTGGCACAAACTGACCTGCAAAGCTAAACACAAGACACTTGGTCGGTGTGGAACAGCCGGTGCGATTAGTTTACGGTGAAGAGGCAAACCAAAACAGTTTTGTTATTAAAAAACAACAAAAAATACGTAACATCTAATTTCCTCCCTTTTGATGTGAAACATCCAGTCCATCCATCCACTGTTCTTCCTAAAGTTCATATGAGCATGAACACGTGACAAGCTGAAATCTGTGGCAAACCCACAAGCAGCTCTTAAACCAGGGGACCTGGCCAGATTCAGCATTCAAAGATCATCGTTGACAGTCAGTTAGACCAAAAGACTGAACAACAGAGCCAATTTTACTTTAATTAAATGGATCTAAAAGCATCAGCAGTGCAAATAACAGAATTTGGACAAATGCACTTTTATGAAGCTCTCACAGATCAGTCTGCCTATGTTGCTTTTCGTAGCAGTCTTCCCGACCCCACATCAACGCTGTGGGATCATTTAGCATCGCTTATGGCACGTAAAAAGACTCACACTGGTATGTCGTTGAACCTCAACAGAAATTTCCATGTTCAAGGAGAGTAATGAAATAATATTTCTCCATCCTGGTCTCGGCAGGTTTCAGAAAAAGTCCTGAGAAGGATGACAAAGCGGTAGGGTGATTACACAAGAATCGCCACGCCTTGTCACAGCAACGCGAGGGACAGTCCTCTAGAGAAGACGGAGGGTCACGTGGCAATGCCTTTGGAGTCACACACCACAAAGCTGTGCAGTTCCTGCAAAATCACAATAGTCTTTGTATCACTAAAATGCCTGTGCTGTGATACCTGCACTACAGGTATCCTGTGAACGAGGTCGCTTTTATTGGTTGTCTTTGTAAACAGATGAGGGGCATATGAAAGTTACTGGCACAGTTACTGCCTCTTCAGAAAATGATGTATGACATTTAAAAAAAAAACCAACAAAAAACCAACACAAAAATCACAGCTGACATAACCTATTGTGAATACTCAGGTCCACATTTAACTTTGATATAACACCAGTGAAATTAATAGTAAAATGAAGGAATAAATGGCTGGAACAGAACAGAACTAAACTATTTCAGTTGGAAGGGACCTCCAAAGATGACCTAGTCCAACTGCCTGACCACTTCAGGGCTGGCAAAGTTAAAGCATGGTATTTAGGGCATTGTCCAAATGCCTCTTAAAACACTGACCATCGACCACCTCTTTAGGAAACCTGTTCCAGAGTCTGACCACCCTCTTGTTAAAGAAATGCTTCCTAGTGCCCACTCTGAACCTTCCCTGGTGCAGTTTTGAACCATTCCCAAGTGTCCTATCATTGGATCCCAGGAAGAAGAGACCAGCACCTCCCTCTCCACTTCCCCTCCTCAGGGAGCTGGAGAGAGCAAGGAAGTCTCCCCTCAGCCTCCTCTTTTCTGAACTAGACAAGCCAAGAGTTCTCTCAGGACATTCCTTCCAGCCCTTCCACCAGCTTGGCTGCCCTCCTCTGGATGCATTCATGGACCTTCACACCCTTCTTTAATTGTGGAGCCCAGCACTGCACCCAGCTCTCAAGGTGAGGCCGCACCATCACTAAATACAGCAGGGTGCTCACCTCTTTTGTGGGGCTCTTATGCTGTGTTTGATGCACCCAGGATGGGCTTTGCCCTCTGGGCTGCCAGGGCACACGGCTGACTTGGATTGAGCCTCTGCCGCCCAGCATCCCCAGGTGCCCGTCTGCAGGGCTGCTCTCCAGCCACTCCTCTCCCAGTCTATACTTGAGCCCAGCGTTACTCTGTCCCAGGTGCAGAATCCGACATTTGGACTTGTTAAATTTCATCCCATTAATCACAGCCCAATCTCCAATCTATCTAGATCCACCTGCAAGGTATCTTGTCCCTCAGGAGAGTCAACAGCACCTCCCAAGTTTGATATCATCAGCAAACTTGCTAATGGTGCGTTCAACTCCTGCAACCAGATCATTGATAAAAAGACTGAACAGACCTGGCCCTAGAATTGAGCCCTGAGGAGCACCGCTGGTGACCGGCTGCCAGCCAGATGTAGCCCCATTCACTACAGCATTTTGAGTTCTGACTTTTAGACAGTTCTCTCAGTGCACCGTGAACCTGCTCATCCCACAGCTGGACAACTTGTCCTGAAGGATGCTGTGAGGGACAGTGTCAAAAGCCTTACTAAAATCCAAAAACTTACATCCACCACTTTCCCTTCATCCACCAGGCGAGTGACCTTATCATAGCAGGATATCAAATTAGCTAGGCAGGACTTCCCCTTGGCAAACCCATGCTGACTGTGCCCAATGATTGCCTTGCTCTTTAAATGCCTTTCAATAATACCCGGTATAATCTTCTCCATAATTTTTCCAGGAACTGAGGTTAGACTAACAGGTCTGTAGTACCCTGAGTTCTTACCTCACACCCTTTTTCATAGATTGAAGTAACACCAGCAAGCTTCCAGTCAGCAGGGACATCACCAGATTCCCAAGACCTTTGGCAGATGATCGAGATGGGTCCCAACATAACATCTGCTCTCTCCTTCAGTACTCTGGGATGAATCCTATCAGGCCCATGGACTTACTAACAATCAACAGTTGCAACTGGTCCATATAAGTTTACAAGCTCGCTCCAGTTTTCGAAGACACCATTAAGTAGTGTAGTTTTCTCAGCAGAATGAACTAACGTGATGCTATGTGAACGCCTGGAATGATAAGCAGGATTACCATCTCTATATAAAAATCCCTGGAAGCCAGGGCTTAATTTTTCACTACTTCGTCTTGAAAGCCAAATACACCGTTGCACACACAATGGCGTTTAAAGACAGCCAGAATACCTGTTTTGATTCCCTCCTAAAGGTGTAGCTGAGTATGTAAGGCACAGCACAGCTGCTGATTCAATACCCCTGTCGTTATCATCCACAACCTACAGAGCCGCTCGGCATCACTGAACTCATTTCACCACCTGAGGCAGCCCCTTTGGCGCCTGCTTGCGTTAGGGAAATCAATTTGATCAAGAGTCTCATCAGATGACACCCAGACCTGCTAAGTTGAGAACTGACGGTCATTCCTAACCCTCCTACTCTGCACTGGCCAGCTGCTGCCACTCGGTCGGTAACTACCCTTCGGCAGCCCATTTCACAGGCGAACTCGGACAAGCTGCCACTGTGAAGCAAAATAAATATCCAACCTATTATTTTTAAGAAACACAGAGAACGGGTGCACCACTTACATTGAGTGTCCTAAAATGAGGTCCATCTGAATTAAAAAGTGGTGATTGCGATTTGAATCGGAACCATTTGACTTAAGTTTGCAGGAAAACATCAGACCCCAGGAGTTAAAAGAGTGGAGATGCCAGCACAGACTACAGACACGGCCCAATTATTTTTTACGCTAAATCCTCTTTGTTTTCCTGGATCAGTGTAAAAGGACTTAGCAAAAACGAGGCCTGGGCAGTCAAACTCTGGAAAAATCTTTCAGGTCCCCCCTTGTGGTTCCTGGTATTGAAGATGGAGGAATATCTTCCTTTCAAAGGAAAACAAAAAGAAAAACAAAACAACAACAAAACGCTAAAAGAAACCCAGGGAGTCTGCTCCTCCCCACCCCCCCACTAGGCAAGGCATTGGGGAAGAACCTGTCACAGTTCCCAGGAGCACCGAGAGGATGCACTGGTGGACAACACATGAGTGTTTGAAGCTTATCCTGCCCAGGGAAGAGGCCCTGGAGCAGGTTTGGCCACTCCCTGGCTGGTAGCAGGGAGGACTGCATACAAGGAAACCTGAGGTTACTCCGTTATTTGAAGAATCAAAACCAGAATGGTAGTGCCAAGCACATAAAAATAAAAGACAAATACTTCTGCCCTGTTTGAAGAAAAAGCACACTGCAGAGCCAATAAAACTTACCTAGTTCTTCCCTTTCCTTTAAGAAAAACGGGACCAAAATTTGTGAAAGTACCAGAGACTCAGCCAGCACACGCACACTCGCTCTTGTTTCTCATGCAGATACAAACCAACCCCTTCTTCCTGGAGCTCAGATCACAACATCTTCCTGGTAGGCAGCGTTTCAGTCTGACACATTCACGTTCCTCCTTCAGCCACAATCATCCGGGTTTAGAGAAAAGGTGCATTCAAGTGCAGAGCACTGATTTTACCTCTGGCCTGATCCTGTCAGTAACTGTCAAGTAAAAACTGTGCTCCCAGGGATCCCCCCACATTTTGCAAGATGTCACGGGCTCAGTCCTCCTCCCATGTGCTGCCTGGGCTGTCTGTCACTCACAGAAAACCAGAAAGCTGATGTTTCAGCACGGTCCAAAGAAAAGGAGAGGTGAGGGGAAAAAACCCAAAGACATTAAGAAGGTGCTAAACAAGGTGCAAAACCCACCCTGAGGTAACTTGCAGCATATGAACAACGAAATGGCAACAAACACGACAGCTGTCTCTGCTGACTGCACCAGGAGTCGTAAGCTACGTTAAAACTCTGACCGCGTTCAGCAGTAACTGAAGCCATTGTTAAAACAGATCCAAACAAAAACCTTTGTAAAACCAGAAAGTCATGGGTTAAAGAAAACTGAATTTTCTAAACCAGTATTTTTAATTGCTGACCGTAGCAATTTCTGCCAGGTCAAGTCAGCCTTAAGTCAAGTGCATGT
Organism: Baryphthengus martii; assembly: GCA_013396935.1. Classification (NCBI taxonomy): domain Eukaryota; kingdom Metazoa; phylum Chordata; class Aves; order Coraciiformes; family Momotidae; genus Baryphthengus; species Baryphthengus martii. Next base: position 161,956 of record VWZK01015594.1, on the reverse strand, counting down.
GACAAGCTTCAAACGGACAAAAGCTGCACAATAAATGCCTTTATCGATTACCTCGACTCGTGTTCAGGCTCCTGTAGAGATCTTACAACGGAAAAAGAGAAACCCAAGCCACTTCAAATTTGTCTGTAGTTTCAGGTAAACACATCAGAAACGAGAGGAAGCCTGTAGCATTTGTTTCCCGTCTCCCATATGGGTGCTCTCACTCCTTCCTTTGCATCCACATATTACTGAGGGTGGCCCTTACGCTGGAACAATCGGACATCAAACCTGATCGTTGGAAAATCAACAACCAGTATTTGCACAGCTCTCAATGTTGCATCCTTACCGTTTACTAGTAAGTAAGCATTGCTATAGGCACTGGTGCTTTAAAGTTAGTAAGGTGGATGGAAATACAGTGTGTATATAAATATGCAAAGTACCCATATACATACATTTTAGGCAAATAAACAGTGATGCTATGAATGGTCTCTCCAGGGATGCCAGTAAGATCCACCTTCTTCTCCTTAAATATATAAACAACTCATCAGAGTAGGAGTCGGTCTATCAGTTTTCATACAGCTGAGCTGCAGTCGTGACCTAGAATATGGCTTATATTGTGGGCAGGTCGGTTTGAGGACTGCTTGGAAGAATCTGAAGCAGATGTGTTTGCAATGGAAAGCAAAGGCGACATTGCTGAACCATCTGGAGGAAGAGCCGTGGCTATTTCTGGAAACAAAGACGTCAAGTTAAAATTGGATAAGTGCGACGTGTTGGTCATGTGCATTGGCGGCATATCCGGAAGCAAAGGAAAACTTGGCTGAGCAAAACCAACAGGCCTAGGAGGGGACAAAATGGATCCAAATCGATTGTTTAAACTTCCACTACTCGGCTTCTCTGTGCTTGGGTTAGGAAACATCTGATTGGGAAAGTAAGGGATAGAAATGTCGTTGGAAAGGGTAGGGTGGGCAGGAGAGTAAGGTGGATAGAAGGATGGCAGCGTATTCTGAGGATCGACCGGGATTAGAGCCGGTGTTCGAGTGGCGCTAGGCTGAGTCACTGGTGGGATGAAAGAGGCGTTGGCATTTATCGGCGGATTCATGCCCCCCTCTGGAATAAAAGGGAACCCAAAATTCTGAGAGAGAGTATGTTGGTCAGGGGCCGCGTTATCGTTAGATACTTGAGGGCCATCAGACATAAATCGGACAATGCTTCCTCTTTTTTCTATCGCGGACTGCTGGCGCCCAAGGATCATACTGCCGCTAGTGGACAGGGGAAGATGGGGAAGACTAGGGTCAAAGACGTTTCCATGCCGTTGATTTCCGGATCGATTCCTTTCAGGCTGACGTATTTTAGAACCTCCATTATCTTGCAGAGGATGCCTTGACCGCTGTGTAACTGAAGAATTGGGCTGACGAACAGAAGGTTGCCCTTGCTCACCATTTCCGTGAGAAACCGCAGGGTGAGGGTGAGTTGGCCTCACAACTCCATGCATGTTGCTAGAAACAGGCGTATTCATGTGGCTCTTAGTTCCGTGACTGTCCGTCATCCTCATGGGATTGGACTTCTGCACAGAGATGTTGGGGCTTGTATTGCGACCCTGAATATCTCCCGAGGAAGAAGAACTTGAAAAAGGAATATTCAAAGAACTGTTCCTTGTGTTAATCGCACCAATAGACATGTCACAGCTGTCCCTACCCTGGCCATCACCATCTCTTCGGATGTGGACGCTCTCCCGTGCTGGGGGACAGTTGTACTCAATCGTGGAGGAGGCGCCGCACTGCGCACCCCTTTGATGTTCTGGGATCGATCTTTGGCTTCCACTAACTTGATCTCCAAGGTGAGGGGCAAGTAAACTCTGCATAAAACTTTGGTGGCAGGTGTTATCATTTTCCCTCGATGGCAGGGTATTCCCTGTTGGAATACCCTGTACTGGCTGGTAGGGCAATCTCTTCTGTCTCTCTATGGATGGCCCAGTATTTTGACCGATTCGAAACGCTTGCGACTGCATGCCCCTGAGGGATGACACCGAGTTACCGATTTCACTGTTTCTTGAAGCCTGTACGTCAAAATTGCCCGTTGGTTGTTGATTGGGTCCAGCTGGCTTAAATGTCTGACAATCAGAAAGCCGCTGCACATCTGAACCGACCGTATGGTCGACAGATAAGCGGCCCTGCATATTATGAATCACCAGCCCTTTATTTCTAGAAACATCAAGATAGCTTCTCATTTCAAGCTGGTCAGCAACCCTAGGGCCTTGAAGAGATATTCCTATTCTCTGTTCTGAATTAGAGGGCGTCTTCCCAATAAGCGCCTCGGCAGAGTAGCTGGAGACTCTATTTCTTTCCTGCCTGTGAGGGGTGCACGTCATATCTGATGGTCTGGTTACGATACTCGCCTGGGACACCATTTGCTGCTCTAAGCCCCTTGAAGTCATAAGTCTCTGCATCTGATTGTGCCCTGACACATGCTCGGAAGCTGAACCTTGCTGTCTGCTGCTAACATCTTGTTGCTGTTGATGCATAATGTCCTGATTTATATGGCTCTGAGGGTGGTTATGATGGTTTCTGCTCGTTGCAGGATTTTCACAGTTCTTTTCAGGCTGGGAAGCTCCAAAGTGCTGCTGCATCTGCTGCTGCATTTGCTGGTGGTGAGGATGAGGCTGACCACCTTTTTGCCGTGTTTGATCACTTCCGTGGTGTTTTTGCTGTAGAGAAAGTTGCGTGGCTTGTGTTCCCTGGATGAGATTTCGTTTCTTTTGCATCTGCACCTCCTGCTGTATCGTCCGCTGTTGGTGGACACTGTGGGGTTGAGAGTGGACCGAGTTTTCCCCGTGAGCGACATGATGCTGCAGCTGATACAAGTGGTGCCTTTCTCTCAACTGACCAGCCTGCTGTTGCTTTAAGTACGGATGATTACTGTGGAGGTGAGATACGCCTTGAGCAGGAACATGTTGAATTGGCTGCAAGTGCTGCCCTGCCTGGCCTTGCTGCTCTGAAATTGATGCCTGAGAACCGCACTGAACTTCAGTTTGTCGCAGAGCTGGCGTTACAAAGTTGCCGTTGGATGGGAATAACCTACTGAGGCCATCCGCGTGCCCTTGGTTGCTCACCGAGGCCACTGAATTGGATGAATTCGGAGGAATCTGAGTGACTAGCATCTGTGTTTGATCAGCAATGCTCTCTGGTGTTCGGTTCATCAGCGCCATCCCTTCAAGCCTGATGGGCGCTGTCTGACACTGCTTTTGCCTCTTTGCCGTAGAAAGCAGAAGGTCATCTTGAACAGACCTCTTGGCAGAGTCTTTGCGACCTTCATGATTTTGCTGCTTTAAGTGTGATTCCTGCAGCTGGGGAGCCTGCATGGTGCTTGCCCTGATAGCATTCAGTTGTTCCTGAGCATATTCGCTCATCATAGCGGGTCCTGGAGACTGATTGACATATGTGCTAGGTGGAACGGAAAGACTCACAGTTGCAGGGACGCTCGCTGGCTCTGAAGACTGGGATAAACTCGAGCAGCTCACGAGGGGATGGACAATGCGACTCTGGTGTATTAGATTATTCACGCTTAAACTGGTTATGCTTGGTGACTGGGAAGCCGAAATCTGCAAAGGAGCGCTTGATGTTTCCACACCTCCTACAGAGCAGCTTGGCTTTTCAACCTGTCTATCGACATTTGACTGTGCCGTATCTTGAGCACTGAATTTGTTCGCTGCCACTTCCAACGGCCCTGCATTGTTTTCTTTCACTGGCTGAGGTTTAAAAGGCTGTTGCTCTCTCTCCAAAGGGGCAACCTCAGTTGACTTAGAGATGGCATCCCTCATGTTAACCTGTATACCTCCTCCACCTTTCTCAAGGTTTTCCTGGTCAAAAATAGCTCTTGCTGCAAGAGCTACAATGTCAGTCTGTTCTGAAAATGTGCAGCTGTTACATGTACTGGTTGAGGTGCTGCTAGTAACATCTTCTCTGGTGGTATCTGGCAGCATAGAGGCAACGGAGAAGCCTCGGCTACTGCCGGAGCTAGTTGACATCGGGGAGTCTGCCTGCCTGCTAGCGATAAGGGAAGCACTGACTACTTCCTGATCAGAAATGCAGGAGTGATGCTGAGAGAGAGTATCACCTTCTGTGTTCATTAGCAAGAGTTCCTGCTTCTCAGGCAAATCGATGTTTGATTCTGCTGATTTAGAGTTTTCCATGGGAAAATTAGAATGGTCCCTCTGAACGGTAAATGAAGACGGTTTTTCCGCAGCTGTTCTTTCTTTTGTGAGATCAGACAGCATTTTGGTTAGACCCTGCCCTCCTAACAAGTCTGCATCTTGCATTACCGCTGAGGAATCCTGTGCAATGTTGCAGGACTCCGAAATTGTTCCCGCCTTGGAAGTATGACCAGCTGCGCTGCTCTGTGCTGCTGATGTCCCAGCAACCTGAGAATGTGTCACGTGCGCTTCGGCGTGAGACGACGTTAAGGTGATGGGGGGTTCACAGGGTTTGGGAGACTCTGACAAGGTAGAGCCGGTTGGTAGATGCTTCTGAGATCCACGAGCCTGCTGGCGAGGAGCAGCATCTTTGGCAGTCGGCGGGATGAGCGTCAGCTGCTCTGACACCATGGACTCCAGCGGTGAGGTAGCGGGTGCCTCTGCTGAGGTCAGCTCAGGGACAGAGCAGGTTTTGGCTGCCTGTTCCGAGCTTGCGGTCTCTTTGGAATGAGAGTCAGAAACACTGATGCCACTCGGTGCTGTCACACCGCTCGCCTGCGATGTTGTTAAAGCCTGCGGTACTGCCGGAGCGCTTTCGAGCAGCCCCTCACCGTTTGAATGCTTTGCCACCGTTTCCACAGGAGCACAGTCCACCTTCCCTGCATCTTTGCAAGGAACTGCTGGGCAGGACGCTTTACTGTTGACTGCTTGGTGTTTCTTTGTACTTGGTTTTTTGTTTGTCCTTTTTGATTTTGCATTGGAGGGCAAGCCAGCGGCTGCTTTTTTGGGTGAAGCATTTATTGAATTAGATGCACTAGTTAATACTGAAACCTCTGCAGGTACTGAAGATGCCCCAGAAGTTGGTAATGATACACAGTTAACGGTGGCAATCTGGTTATTGACAGTTGTGGGATTGGTAGGGTGGCTGAGAGACAAGTGTAAGCAGCTCTGTCCAGCCATTTGCGATATGCTTTGATTGAGGTTAGCTAAAGCACCAAATGTATTGAGGGCAACATTGGTATTTGGATCTTCGCTGGTAGTGGGTTGAATAATTTGCATAGGGGCTTGATTCGAAGCTCCAGATGAAGCTATCACAGGCTGCAATGCAAATAGCTGCCCATTTAATGAGATAGTTTGAGGATGCTGTTGATTGGACATCGTCACTGAAAACGTTTGGGTAGAGCTAGAAGATGGCAGAGAGGATGGTCTTGGTAATATATGGACAAGGTGTTTCCCTCCATAAGTCTGTGGAAGAGAAGCATTTTGTATGGAGCTGCTAGAGTTCGTGATTGCAGTCGGCCCGTTCACGGGAACTCGTACCGCAGCAGAAGGCTGAGCGGAGAGGAGGGGAAGAGGCGTCTGATTAGCCGCTTGTATAATTACAATTTGCTGACTAACGTTTTGGCTGGGAACTTCCGCTCTCACAATCGGAGGGCATGGAGCAGGGTTTGGAGGCTGAAGAATGATGACATTCTGGTTAGCTGGTGCTCCTGTAACAGCTGACGCAACTGGCTGAGCCATCTGAATCACCTGCATAGCTGAATTTAATGGAAGGATATTTCCAGCCGCCTGAGTTTTAACCTGCGGCTGGCTGATTAGAGGCTGCATAGGTAACGGTGGGCACGAGGGCAAGGTAACTACAATCTGTTCAGCTGCTGCCTGGCCATCCCCATGCGGAGAAGTATTCAAATTGATACTTGTAGTCAAAGGCCTGCTGTGAGCAGAAGATACAGCACCAGCACCATTAACTGGCTCTAATAGTGCAGTCATTATACCGGATGGCGTTTGGCTTAGTGGCTGAACAGTATTTCCCGCTAGCTGCAAAGTTGTCCACGTGGTCTGCGTGTTTCCAGCTGAAGGCATCCGTGTAAGGCTACTCATGTTTTTCAAGTCTGAAGTGCCAACACCTGAAGAGCCTGAAAAAGACCAGCAGTTCTCTAGGGGACTAGCAGGCAGAGTGCTTATTGCTGTCGCAGCCTTAACTCCTTCTGCTGCAGAAGTCGCAGGCGTTCCAGCACTACTTACTAAGTCTGTATTTTTGAGGACATTCACAGAGGAAAAACTATCTGCAGTCGACAGTCTCACAGATGTCACGCAAACCGTGTCCGTGGTTGAAATGACGCAGCTTTCCTGAAGGTCACTGCTAGAACTGTGTGTATTTGAGCAAGATGCATTCACCTGTTGAACTTGGGAGGCTTCCCTGGAGGCACTGGAAGGAAGGCTGATTCCCTGCAGGAGTGTTTTCTTTGTTAATTTACTGCCCTCCTCATCATTTTTACTTTTGGGGAGATTTTGATCATTCTGTGGGGCATTACTTTGTAATTCCTGTTCTGTTCCGGATCGAGACACACTCTGCGAGCTGGCAGTAGCAGCAGCGAGCGCGCCTCGCTCGTTCTCTGAGGTGGAAAGCTCAAGAACGTTCCCTGATGGAGCTGTCTGAGCGGATGCCACTGGAGAAACTGTAGTTTGCGACCATGGCTTGTTTTCTGTGGGGTAAATACCAGAAATCGTCACAGGAGTCACTAGGTTGCAAGTTCTCTGGACTGGCACAACATTGGCCGTCTGCTTTTGTAAATTATGACCAACATTAAACGTTATTCCCTGGACTGATGCTCCCTGATTATTTCCGTTGGGTTGACTCCCATTTGAATAGACAATGATGTTCTTCTGAACCTGATCACCGGGAATAACAACCGAGACCTTCGCGTTTTTGAGATTTCCCTTCCAGTGGATTGTAGGGTCATCGTACAGGCAAATATCGTTTGCTTTGAGTAGTTCGATATACCTCCCGTTTTCCTTTCGCAGTTCATCCAGCTGTTTCCGGAGCTTTTTAATCTCTTCAGCTACAAAACAGCAAGAGCACTTCATTATATCAGCAGCAGTGCAAATACTAAGCAAGGTTACCACATCACTCGGAGAGTAAACACTGTGTAGCATTGAAATAAACTATTAATAATATATGCTCTCTTCAAATGGTTAACATAACATAAATGAAGACTCTCGTCCTGATAAGCCTTTCTACTGAGAGAGAAAGCGAATGAATTTTACAGCCTACTGTTAACAATAGCAGGATATGCCCAATTATTTAGCTAACTCAGATGAAACTGAACACTAATCAGATCGTTTAATTACTGAAGGAAAGACAAGCACATTATTTTTTGTTTTCTTTTCCCTGCTCCTTTGCAAACACTAAAACTGTTTTTATTTAATTGATAATCTTGTGGCTTTCCAGGACAATTGAGTTTCATTACATCTAAAAACGATATGCAAAATTAAAGACAAAGCACTTACATAAAGCCACAAAAACTGGCAATGCATTTGGAGGTGGCTCACTCAACTAGAAAAAAATCACCTAGGTTTTTCAAATCCAATTATATCAACAAGATAAAAATAAACTATTTAGAATTCCAGTCTATGGGTAGAAGTATAAATCATAAGTCACAACATCAGCTCTGAGATTTTTTTCCTGTCATACCTCCATTACTGTATTTTTATGCATCTGTACAAGAAAATTTTACATGATGCATTATGTTTTGATAAAATAGGCTGTTTCACTTTTACAGCATTTGAAAAAAAAAAAAAAAAAAGCTCTACGGACGAAGAAAATCCTATGGTTCTGATTAAAAAAAACCCAAACCCTAATATATTTGTCACAAATCGTTCTGGTTGAATAAATACCAGGATACTACAGTAGAATAAATCAGGATGGAATCTACTAGATGATGTTGCATGACCTCTAAGCTCTGTAATTACTTCATACCACAATGAGATGTCTTCCCTATCTAATAGCTGTGCAAGAACACGCACTTGGGCATTCTCTGGGCTTTTTGTTTCAATATAAGCAGCTGTGTTTTTCCTGTGTGTGCATAATGTCTTGGGGTCGCCAAATTTGTTGATGCAGTGTTTGTTGTCAGTCAGTACGAACAGACACACAGTGGAAGCGAGTGACAAAAATTCTAGAGCCTCCGGCATCACCTGGACTTACCCTGTTCATTGTTCCCTCCATTTAACAGTAGTTCATCATTCTGTCTTTTCATTTCTGTTATATACTTAAAGGCCTGATCCAGGATCATGTTCTTGCTCTTTAAAAGAAAACATACATATAAAATTAGGAGATTGCACTTGCTCCAAGAGGTCTTTACTTTAAAAACATGCTAACCTGAATGATTCTCTGAATATTGTTGGGTGGTTTGTTAGGGGTTTGGGGTGGTTTTTTTGTGGCTTTGTTTTTAGATGAACCACAAGTTTCAAGAGTGATATTGACCATAAAATGCCATGAGTTTTTACAGAATAGTAATTTCAATGCTGGAGCTGACATTTTCCAGTGCCCAGTGCCCAAGATACTAAGGCCAGAGAACCCAAACAGCAACCATCATTATTTGCTGAGAAACCTAAAATTCTTGTTCACTAATAAAACATATGTCACATGAAATTCCAGGATACTGCCTTGTGAATATTTTATTAGGAAAGGAGCAAATGCGGAAGAATTATCCAGGGAGGTGTTTGCATAATTTTGAAACTAATATACGGGAGAATATGAAAAGAGAAAATCTGCCATAACTCCTCCACCATCTTCCTTTTGTGAAACTATGCTTATTCTGCCTGCAAAACCTCTAGAGTTCACTTCTTAATTTCATCTACTACTGTTTTGTAAGAACAGCCTCTGCTGTAGATTGCTCCGTCTTGAAAAAGATAGTTCTGTGCATCAGCCTTAAATCATTTGTCTTGCTTCATCTTTTAGAAGGACAGCATCTTAAATTACTATTGGTATTTCACTTTCTGAATTACTTTCACTTCTGAATTACTTTCATGTAACTGTCTTTTATGAAAGACAACAAAAATATGCATGCAATTAGTTTTATTTTCATCTTAGGATATTAAGTGATCACCAGCAAAAGCCAAAGAAGTGCCTGGAGGGAGAATAACCTGAAAAATGATCTTACTTAACCCATGGCTTTCACCACTTGAGCATCATACAGACTACATCAAACAGCATCAGTAGAAAATGATTTGACAGACAAGAGTCGCACAATGTAACCGGTAGCCCACTGGCCAGATCCCACCTACTTCCATCTAGCCTGTCACCCCTCCTACAGAGGGAAGGGTGAACAGCTATCCATCTGGTCAACACAACAGGGAAGGCAGTGGCCAAGATAGGATTTTTACTTTCTGTTGCTACCAATGTTCAGGCACCCTGAACGAGAACTTTGTGTGAATCAAATGCTCAGGCAGACATCAGCAAGCTGACCAAATCACTATGGGCAAACTAGCTTATATCTGCTCAAAAATACTGTATGTACCAATCGAGGAGAAAATCAGTCACACGCCCAACTTGTATCACTTCCTCCCTTCAGCAGTCATATGAAACACCTTCAGACAAAAAGCTCAAAATCTCTGTAATTACATTCATGCAGCCCTGCACTTCCAAAAGGAGTACTATTACAAATAATTTTTAAAATACTAATAACTAATACGGGTTTTGAGCATATTAATTCAGACAGCTTTGCCTTATTCCTAAGACAAATAGCAAAATAAGTATTTCTACTTCTACAGCCAAGGAAACACACAACCATTTTACAGGAAACTTTTACGCACCTCTGAACGGCTGGATACTCACCTGCTTGAGTGCTGGAGAGCAGGGAATGAGTTCTCCAATTCTGTTTATCCCAGCATTAATCTTCTTCTTTCGATGTCTCTCCACTAAGCAAAAACAGTATGTGCTGTGTCATCTGGTTGGGCAAGTCAGCACAACAGTAGCACAACTAGTACCAACGTCAGGGCCCAAAAATACATTATTTCATGATGTATTGGAACCCATAGTAACTTAAGAGAGGAAAAAATTCCTCTGAAGTAAGCCTCAGTTATTGGATTAATACTCAGAGGAATTGGGAGCTGTAACATAAGCAGCAATATCTTCAAAAGGTGGGGATATTCTGGACCCTTTTATGGAAAAAAGGGGTTAGTGCAACTCAAAATTCAGGTTTTGATAAAGCTTTCTAGCTGAGTTTTATGAAACTCTTTTAACAAGGCAGATCGATTAAATTTAGTCATACAGAAAGTAAATGAACCAAAATTATGGAAAGAATCAGTTTCAGATTTGGGAAGGAAATCTGTGTCTCTTAAATACTAATGTCAAGTTTAGCACCAAAAGAAAAATAATGTAGATTTTACCAGTATTCAATCTTAACTTAAATTTATATTGATGAATCAGCCAACACTGAATGCAGCTGAAGCTCTAGGTGTATGGACCATCTTTCTTACGTTCAAAGATGTAACTGTTCCACAAGGTTTAATTATGACTGCGAGTAAAGAAAATACTGAATGAACAGTTTTTCCGGTGAATTTACTGCTTTGGAGAAGGTCAAAAAATTCTTCATTTATAGTCCTCTAGTGTCATCATTCACCTCTTCACAAGGCCTAAACACTGGGGCAAAGGGTCCACATTACAGGTCTAGCAGTGTAATTACATTTGGGTACGGGTTTTTCAGACAGTATTAATTTCTGTTTTCCACCCAGCATAGTCAGCTTCTTTCAAATACAGTTCAGTCTCATGTAGCCTTTTTTTGACTAAATGTTTTGGTGGTGTTCTATGCAAACTAAACCTACTAGATACTTTTTATTCCAAAAAGCCTTAAAAAAACTTGTCAAGGTTTTGTCGAGATTATAATCAACATATTGTTTGTTCGTTGTGCTGAGTATCACCTTGTGGTTTGCAAAGCTGGGCTGCTTTTGGCGGCATGCAGAAATACACGGTGACCTGCAGGTGAGTGTATTGCATTGTGCTCCTTTGCAAAGGATATACTGATTTAATTTCAACAGTTTTATTTCAGTAGCTTGTCACTTCAATTTACATTTCTCAAACTACTAAATTATTTTTTTGGATTTCAGGACAGCCTGGTGGTGTTGACAGAGATAGGCCTAAATAAACTAAAAAAAAGCAAGACAAAGTCTCTTTTGCAAAAAATTACCATACAAATCAGAGCAGCTGTATAAATATTAAAACACATGATCCTTGGGACTTTTATATATCTTGCTAATACAGACATATATCACAGCAGTTGTGAAGTGCTATTCCTTTGTTTTGATATTTTCCATGCACTACTCAGCTTGCTTGGATATTAATGACTAAGCAAGCTACAGGGCTGGAGGGAGCTGGTCCCCACATCTTGCAGCGTTCAGCCCAGTAGATGAAGAATTTGGAAAGATATCGGCAAGTAAAACAGGAACTGACAACTAGAATGAGGTCAGCAACCTTAGAAGTAAACTTGATAAAATGACTTCCTGATAATTCTTAATCCTTAAGAATTTAGACACACCCTGGGCACAGCCCATCAAACACTAGAGTCCACAGTCTTCACACGGGAACTACTCAGTGTTTTTTCCGGTTGAGTTTGTGAAGACCACACAATAGTGCTCCTTAATAAAAGAAGAACTGGAATCAAATTCTTAGGATAAATCAGGCCAAAACTTGTCAGATCCCAGTTCATCTTTCTGCTGCTGCTTGTAGAAGATGCCATTGGAGCTAGACACTGACTATTCACTGCCCAAGGGATGCGACTCCTGCAACATACAGCCAGCATTCACACAGAATTTCTGGGATGCCAATATCCAGGTGGATGATAGCCTCAGGGATGGGCTACAGGACTATTTCTAAACCAGGGAGCCTTGAAAGCTCTTCAGGTTGGGTATCTGCCTCTGTTTAAAGAGAGGTGAGAATCAAGAAGCCCTTCTGCAAAGAAATTCTATGCAAGAGCACAGAAGGGTGTATGGTAGGGTGGGTTTTTTTTGGTGTAATAAACTCCTATAGAGAAACCTTCTCCGTGCAAGATATATTTTAATAGTTCAAAGAATTTGTGCTTATTTCCAGACCAAACAACAAAGTATAATGTTCTTACCTGCATTATGTGTCTCCCGGTTTTTCTTTCTGTGAAACAAAAACAGTGATGTGAAACAGAAGGGAAAAAAATCTGCATATAAAACCATGTCTTTTATTATTTTTATTACAGCTGAGAGTACAAAATATTATATTCTGCTCTGTGAATAAGAACATAGTACAAGTCATACTCACAAGGATTTGTCTTAGACCTTGGTATTAAATAGCTTCTAACAAAAATTCATTTGTGTTCAGAGTCAACTTCAGTATAACAAGGCACAGCATAATACTTCTTTTGAACATTGTTACATATTTATAGGGCAAAGCTGGATTTTTATGTTTCTGTCCAGTGACAACTATTACACTATGCAGTGTTCAATAAGGTCAAATATTAAAAAAAACCCCTAGTTCTATTTCTGAGCAACAAGCTAGTGAAGTATTTGTTTGAAATTTTGCTTTTCCATTCACCGGATCAATGAAACAAGAGAAAGTGTTACCAGCAAATTGATTTTTCCAAACACGTTACCTTTGATTCCTATTACCAAAACAGAATCCAAAATACTCCGTTACTGGGGTAAGAGTTACAAAATCCATGAAGACTGAAAAATATTCTGTAGGACAAATCAATGTTCTCTCGGGGCCTTTCTTATTATGAATCATATCTTACATGGCTGCCTAGCGTAAGATGGATGCCGTATTTAACTAGGACCGAAGGGTTTCCCTACCAATGAGGTATTAGAGCAACATGCTACTGTGAAAGAAGGAAAACTTGTGATGAGTTGCGAGTCACTTTGTTAGAAATTTTGGTCATCCTGTTGCTGTACAGCCTCAAGATGTATTTTGAGTTCCAGCAGAGATTTGAGATGCAAGACACAGATTCCACTGAGAGTTGAGGAAGAGACCTAAATTGCTTTGTCAAAAGGTGTAGCGACCCTCAACATCTACAAGGAGTCTCTGTAATAATACAGGCTGCACACTAAATGAAGTGGCAACACAGTTTTATACACCTTGTAGTAGTCAGTGTAGTAATGAAGGAATTTCCGTTGCCTAGGTGGCTGAGGTAGGCGTATCTTTGACAAACAGCTGGGCACACACGGTGGTAGAAAGAAAGGGAGTTTTGTAGCCATAGCTCCCAAACTTTTGGGTCAACCTTGGTGAACCCTCAGAACTCCTTGTCAATGTCCTTATTGCCAAACTTTTAGCTAGAAACTTCCTAACTGCAACATGACCGCAGACTACGGAACTAGTCATTTTCCCGCAGAGACTCACCGATGTTGCTTCTTAGTAGGTGTCTCATTCTCTGTCATCTCTGGCATGGTTTCGGAGAAGAGAGCCTGAAGAAAATTGTGGAAGGAATTAAAAACCCCTGTGCTCCTTTGAATTTGTGGCATATGACATTTGTTACCTCATTTTGCCTTTGACTACAAGGCCAGGGCCACGCTGCAACATATGCAGAAGTCCAGCAGCTGTGAGCATTAAAAATGAAGTATGTTACCTAGCAAAGTGCCTTGTGAACCTGTGCTGCCTATGACGAGCCGATTTCCATTTCCTCAAATTACTTTAAATATAAACCCAGCTATAATCCAAACTACTTAAAGGAAGTAGTTAAGAGCATATGATTGCTTTTCATAGGGGAGGAGGTCCAGCTGAACTCTCTTTTGTCAGCCCTTCCTAACTGAACGTGCATTGAATTCCCAGTTCTAAACAAACCAGGAATGCTAAGCAAAATACAAGCTACAATGAGCGCATTCTATTAAATACCAATTTAGAGTGCTATTAATGCAGCAAATGACAAAACTTCATTGCTATTGAATTAACATACAGCTTTAAAATGGCCAAAAATGACACCCTGTCTTCTCAGATATATAAAATTCGGTTAAAAATAAAGTTATCAAATAGTCATACATAAGGGCCTAATGAATTGCACCTAACTTGTCCTCAGCTCGAACACATCAATAGCCTGTATTTAGACAAAAAACAAAAAACAACAACAAAAAAAAAATAGACAAAAGATGAGATTAAGTCAATTATAATTGAATTTTAGAGACCAAGTAACATGAAGTATACTGTAGATGACAATAGAAGAAAAAAAAATAAATCTGTTTTTTTGACAAGGCCAAGATCTGTATTTAGTTTCATGCTTCTGCTTGTTCTGTCCCCAACCAACCTGTTACTGCAACTCTTCCCATGGGCCCTCAGACTCCTTGCGGCTTCACCTCTCTGGCTCCTCCTGGAAAACTCATCAGCTTCTTTTAACAGGCTTCATATCTTTAGGGTATTTTTCTGTTTGTTTGTTTGTACTGTAAGGAAGTGGGGATGGTTTTTAATATAACTTTCAAAACCAAGTAGTTCTTCATGCAAACTGAGCCTATCAGTACTAACACTGACATCAAAAACAAGAAAAAAACCCCAAAACTTTACAAACCAGAAAGCTAGCCATCTATAAAGCTCCCAAAGCACTGAAGCACATGCTTTGGAAAGGGCTGTGTGTGCACACGTGTGCATATATACGCATGCATAAAGTTAACAGAAATAATCTTTATTGTGCCAGAACAGAAGTCAGATGCTGTTCTGAAGTCTTTCTACCTCTAAAAGGTTAATTGAATGTAGCACTCTCATTCAGTAAAGATTACAGAGGAGAAACATTAGGGCTGATACTGTTGATCACTCTACTCCTTCTTTAAGTACTTTATCTTTCTGTGGAAACGCAGGAAATGGTGACAAACCACAAAGTAAAGCAAACAGGCAATAACCTGCAAATAAATCCAGCTTGGGGAACTCGAAGTACCTGAAGTTTTCAGGTACCTAATTCAACTCCTCCATCTACATACCAGTGTTCACAAGATCACAAAATTAAATGCAGTCCTCAGTGTTCTATCACTCCGCTGGGTGTTACATACAGCCTACCTGAAACAATCACCACAGATTTCCCCAGCTCATCAGCAAAAGCACAGCACTTGCTATTTATATGTCTTAATAGGCTTTGCTTTCTCCATTCTCACTGACCATGCTTTGCATAAACTATAAAAAAACCTGACAGTTACAGAGCCTTTTACTGTGGGACAAAGTAGTGATACACTTCAGCACTTTCATTCACTCTCATGAATTACCTTGTGATATTTCATCTTTAAAACAGATTTCTTCTCCTTTCAATCCATTTATCTTAATTCATTAACAATTTTATTTTTGTAGGAGTAAGACTAACCCAGTCAGTATCTCAGGTCCTTCGAGTCAGTGAAAATTCACAACTCTGAAAGTCAGGAAAGCCAGTTTCCCACCCAAGGCATCTGTAACTGATCCCTCCTGTGTGTAACTGGTGATGGTCAGCAGTACTTACTCACTGATTCTAGCTGCATTCATTGTATCAGGTGATGATGAAGGGGTTACCTGGGAGAGTTTAGCGGGTGTACAGTTCTAATTCCCAAAAAAAAAAAAAAAAAAAAGGTAAATCTGGTTAGATCCCAGCCATCTTTTACACTGTTGGCAACCAGAGAGATGTTCACACACACATTGAAGGACTGAGATCTCATTTTAGGGGGCTTCTTTTCAGTTGTGTCAAAGCAGCCCAGCAGAATTTGCATCCATGAAGGCTACCAGCAAAGACACAAGAAGCAGAGCAGCTAGCTGGTAATGCTCTCATATATCCGTCCTTAAAACAATATCTTGTGTATCAGGAAACAGAGCTATTCAAGTGGGCAAAGGGGTCATGTAATTTAGTGTATACTGTGCTGTGTCTGTGTAGTGAGGTAAGGATGTGAGCACAGAGTATGTGGACATAGTGCCGGTACAGCAAGGGTCACAAACACGATGCTTAGAAAAAGGAAGCTGGTGGACTGTATGGTGTGGCAGTCACATACCCTTTTTTTCTTCACCTTTCTCTACCATCTTTAAGGACAGAGCTGATCTAGCTGTTATTGGGCATTACTAGACCATGGCAACTATGCTGGAAATCAAAGCAAAAAGATGAAAGAAGTCTCAGTTTTGGTGAACTTCTAATTTTTGGAAGACTAATGTCTTCACCAAGTAACCATATTCTTTTAATCTTGCAAATGTATACAACTTCAGAACCAAAGGAGTATTTCTGTATTACACTGTGTTGAATACAGAAAACATTCGTGTGAATTCAGACGGCCAGGTACTATGCAAGGCTATGGATAAAGCACAACTGTATGAAGGTAAAGGGTGTAAAAAAGGGCGTAAACGGGGTGTAAAAAAAAGCACCCACCCACAAATACTCTCTCCCAGAAGAGACGCAGCCGTTCTAACTTCACCTGCTTCTCCCCACACACAGTCCAGATCACACCCACAACCCCATCTTCCCCTTGTCTTGAGTCAGAGCACCCACTTGTGCCTCCTGACACAGCCTCTCCATACTCCTACATTCAAGCTTCTTTCTCTGCCCAAGGTCTGTGTCCCCTCAGGAGCAAAATCCGTATTCCCAATAGCAGCATCTCTACCTCCCAAAGTAATGAGCTACAGTTTTCAGATTGCCTTCTTTCCTTCTCCTCAGCAGATACTTTGAATGATTCAGCAATGCACTGTGTACAGTACTTTGAAGACAGACGAGGCCTTAGTGGAAGCTTGTGCTGACATTTGTCAATATAGTTTGTAACCCTTTTTTGATCCTGAGAAAACGGAAAGTCTTTATTACAACATGTCAAAGACTCCCCATCTATTTCTTCTTCCCCTTCCCGATTTTTTTTAAAAATGGTGTCACTTAACTTCTTCCAAGTGATGCCATTCCTTGCCCATTTCAAGCCAGATGCCACCACATTGAGTGTATATGCCTTACAAACCAACAATCAGAAACAAATTTGAGTTTGCATTTGATATGCTTCAGTTCTGCTGGGCTCTACAGCCCATTTCATACAGGAGACAAGGCATGTGAATGCAGTAAGTATTATTTTAGCTTCACTTTAGTGTGGAATTTCTTCAGGTCAGAAGTTTATCAAGATTCATATAATTAAATCAATGCTTTCCCAACTGTTTCAAAGCAGTTTTGTGGGAGCAATAAGAAAAAAACAAGGCTGTACACATGATCTAATTAACCAGTGAGTTTATTTTCATTTCTGATTTTCTACCTGAAAAGAGGTGGTTAAGTTTGTTAAACAACACAAACCTGAGGTTTCTACTGCTAGATTGTACCATAAGAAACACAATGAACTGATCTTTTTTTCCCCTATTCTTATTCTGTAAGAGCAAAAACCTTTGCATTTTACTTGATACACCTCAAAATAGTTAGAGCAGGCAACACCAGGGAGGGTATTATCAAAAGCTGCTGAAAAGAAGGGCTCTGCAAACAAAAAAAAATAATAACAAAAAAATGCTGCCTAGGTGGAGACTTCTGCAGGGCGACAAATAATGTTTCTATTGTCTCCATTGTCTTCCTCACAGCTGTTTTATGACCAGAACTTTGACCACGGATTTCTCTTTACTCATTCCATCTCAAGTAATACTTCTTCACTGAGAGATTCTTTCACTGATTCTCCAAAGTAGAAGATGTGTAGCTGCCTCATAAGCTCAGGGGCAAACATATTTTAAGTTCATTCATGAAATACGCTCACTTGACTCAGCTGAAAGCTTTCTGCAGAGAGAATGTAGCAAATTCCAAATTCTTCAGCCATATGAAGGAGAAGCAATTCAACATTTATATTTACTTAGTACCAAGGTTCCCTCAAGCTTTACGTAGTTTATAGCTCTTACACAATGCCAACCGGAAATACTGATTTTAATTTAAATGCAAAGTCTTCCCCAGAAACAAAGATCTTTTGTGTTCTGGATATTTAAGTTTAACGTCATTTCATCTCCTCTACAGTTCTGAAAAAGCAGGGTAGAGAACTCAAAACCAAATTGTCTTTTCTGGCAACTTATTTTATGAAACCTTTTCTTCAAAACATGCACTCAGCAGATTTAGCTATTTAATAAAAAATTACTTCATCTTATTTGATGTTAACTTTCCACTCTTTATTCAGGAAGTGTTTCCAAACTTAATAATCAATTTATAAGAAAATAATTCTTCCAATCTGTTATCTTTGGCTGTACAAACCAATCTTCCTCAAATTAATAAAGCTACTCCAGTCCTTTATATGAGGCAGAA
Organism: Baryphthengus martii; assembly: GCA_013396935.1. NCBI lineage: Eukaryota > Metazoa > Chordata > Aves > Coraciiformes > Momotidae > Baryphthengus > Baryphthengus martii. The sequence continues at coordinate 143,818 of VWZK01015594.1, read as the reverse complement.
GAGTCTTTTTAATATGCAGCTACGCATATTCTGTTAAACTATCAGCAGTCCCAATCTTTCTTCCTCTTAAAGTAATTCAACAACCTTACGCCATTAGATTGTTACAATCTCACAGCTTTTACTAGTTTTGTACAGCTCACGTAGCTAGCCATGATTTACAGCTAAAATCAAGTCCAAGGCATCGATAATGACTATTCAAATGCTATTTTTGACCCTGTTAGACAGTGACCCCTTCATTCATTTCAGTGACTGCTGGAGCTGTCTTTTCCCAGCTTCTATGCAGGTTTTACAATAAAGCTGGTTCGACCAGGGACTTAATCCAAGCTTTTAATCACAGGCAAGGTGCCCTTGAAATGAAAAGACACAATTTACTGCCTTTTCTTTATTCCCCCTCGAAACATTTTCCTAACAAAATGATTGCAGGAAATTAAACTCCAAAGCTTACCTTTATGACCCCTACCTACGTATAGTAACGACTTTTGCCTATAAAAGTAATCCGTTAAGACTATTGCGCAGGAAATTGAAATGGACTGTTTTTCCTGGTGAAAGTAAAATTCCCCTTGATATCTTTCAGTTTGGTTTATGCAGAAACTAAGGTTTTCCTGTTACTGTATCGTGTCTCTTCACCCACCACTCAACAACAGCTGGGCCCATTGGCCAACCTAAATGAAACCTCTCAAAGATAGGAAGTTCTCAGATGTTTACCAAAACCTGAGGCTGAGCAGCAGAGGAGCGAGGTCCGTGCTGACACTGCAAGTAAGTGACTGGATACCGCTTGGGTCCGTGACCTATGCTCTGCAGCATGTATGCGCTGGCTGGCCAGCTGGCATCAGCCTGGTCACAAGATGCTAAGGAAGAGGGACATGGGATTAAAAGGCAGGAGAGAGCTATCTCGACTTCTCACGGAATACACATTCCCAAAGCAAAACAGTTAACAGCTTCCTAGGGCAACCAGACTGTTTCCAGAGCTTCTGCCAGACCAAGGCCGATAAGCTAAAATTTGTTACAAAAGCCACTTTTTAAGGTGTCTGCAAATAACAATAGATGGGAAAAAAACCACCAAAAACTTCACTACTTTTAGAATATTTTCTTTACCTTTTTCGTTTGCACTGTCTAGACTCAAATACATTGGTATTTTCCCTCCTGCTGACTTAAAGCAGTGAAGTTTCACTAAGTCTATTATCTAAGAACATGCAAGAGAACTAGGAAAACTTCCTCTTTTTTTCTTATAACAGCATTGGAAGAAGCAGTGTTGTCACTTAAAGTGATATTCTCTCATATCTACTTTAATTTTTGTTTTCATTTTTAAATTTTGTAATATTAAAGACATAATTACTTGTGACCATTTACGAACATGCAGTTTCAGGGCAGAATGATTGTAGAGTAATTCTGAGAAATCCCGACCATATCTGCTTAAACATCAGAAAAATAAGAAACTTCCCTATTATAACCTAAAGGTCCATGTCTCGTGTTTATTCTTCTTGCTCTATCATTTTTGTCCCTCAGGTTTTCCTAGGTTAGTACGGCCTTGTTTATTTTAAAAACTTTGAGGAGGGGCAGAGAGAGATCACATCTATTGAACCAAGCCTCTTACGCACTGATGAAATTCTGAGACCTATTTAAGGAGAGGTATCCCTGGATGTTTTGCATCCAGATATGAGCTGCTGCCACCCTCACACATTGTGTGGAAGATCGTGGTGGTACAGGCCCAAGCGGCACACAGTGCTAGTAAAGGAGGATGCCTACGCAAACTGTCTCCCGTGGTCTGCATGAATTACTATGTGGGGGCAGACATTTGGAAGGTAAAAAACTGCATATACACAATCACTGCACAAGCTAGAATCACTAAGACCAGAACACCCTAAACAGTCACCCTGAACAGTGTCCTTAGAAACTTTACATCAAAATAAGGGGAATGTCACTCTCTTCATTTAGGAAATCAGAATGCAATGACCAGCGAAGTCTTCATGACGCTCACATTCTCCCAGATTCACAGAATGGTAGGGGTTGGAATGGAAGGGACCTCCAAAGACCACCTAGTCCAACCCCACTGCCAGAGCAGGATCACCTAGAGCAGGAATACACAGGAACATGTCCAGGCGGATTTTGAAAGTCTCCAGAGATGGAGACTCCACCACCTCCCCGGGCAGCCTGTTCCAGTGCTTTGTTACTCTCACCGTACAGAAGTTTTTCCTTATGTTGAGGTTAAACCTTTATTTTCCAGTTTATGCCCATTGCCCCTAGTCCTGTCACTAGACACTACTGAGAAGAATCTGGCTTCATCTTCCTGACACCCATTCTTTAGATATTTACAAGTGTTGATGAGGTCCCCCCTCAGCCTCCTCTCCAAGCTAAACAGCCCCAGCTCTCTCAGCCTCTCCTCATACGGCAGATGCTCCACTGTCCTAAGCATCTTAGTGGCCCTGCACTGGACTCTCTCCAGTAGTTCCCTGTCCTTTTTGAACTGGGGTGCTCAGAACTGGACACAATATTCCAGGTGAGGCCTCACCAGCGCAGAGTAGAGGGGGAAGAAACCCTCCCTCACCCTGCTGGCCACGCTCTTCTTAATGCATCCCAGGATGCCATTGGTCTTCTTGGCTGTGAGGGCACATTGTTGGCTCACGGTCATCCTGTTGTCCACCAGGACTCCAAGGTCCTTTTCCCCATAGCTGCTCTTCAATAGATCAGGCTGCAACCTGTACTGACACATGGGGTTGTTCTTCCCCAGATGGTGTATTTTATACTTGCCTTTATTGAGCTTCATTAGATTTCTCCCTGCCCAGCTCTCCAGCCTGTCCAGGTCACACTGGATGGAAGCACAGCCTCCCAGTTTTGTATCACTGGCAAACTTGCTGACAGTGCACTCTATCCATTTGTCCAAGTCATTGATGAACATATTGAATAGGGCTGAACCCAGCACCGACCCCTGGGGGACACCACTAGTCACAGGCCTCCAACTAGACTCTTCTAGGTCTTCTTCAAGTATTGTGTTAAGATTAACAAACTACCACACACCAATTTCATGAAGGAAGTGAGGAAGTATGAGGAATGTCTCTCAAGTTGCAAGACAGTGCCCATGTCCCTGGCTTTCAATGCCCAGTGATCCACGATACGCTTCAAAACAGAAAATCATTTTCAAAGAGGAAATAGGTATCTAATTACATTACACTTAACAAAGGAGTCAGAAAGTCTATTCTGATGGTGAAAGCTAGGTGGAGACAAAGTGGATTGCAGACAACTTCTTCCTGTAACCTGCTACGTGGGTTGTATTACCTGTATTAGATGGCACAGACTGCCCGTAGTGCTGAGGCTGAGTGTGCTCCCGCTCCAATGGAAGAGCAACTGCTGGTGAGCCAAACCCTGCTGGCAGCACATTGCCTAAAGAATAGCTAACTTATTTCCCCTGAAAAAAAGCTGTAACATGTAAGTCATCATGGTCTCTGACTACTGGGACCAAGGTGATGACTTATAACTAAGATATTCACATACGAAAGCTCTATTTGAAACACCAAAGACCAACTGGACAAGCATAGAAGCTATAACTTCAGCAAGAGCCAGTCTAATTCTGCTTTCTGATGTGACCTTATCCCCAAATGAAATCTCTATTCAAAGAACAGCACTTGATCACACGGCTTGACAATCCATTTAGAATCAAAACATTAAGCCTTTCATTTTGCCCACAATTCTGTTATCTGATTCATTTTTTTTAGTTTTAACTTGAGCTCTTTTCTTGCTCTGCAGCTACAAAGAATCTTCACGTAGTCTGTTTATAAAAAGGCATAAGGTCTTCAGGAGTTATCAAATGATCCTCTGATACCTATGTCAGACACAGACACATGCAGCCCTCCCCTGAGCACCCTAACTAACAAGCAGTGCAGGATATCCTAGAACCGAAACGTGCCGGGCATCCAGAGAGTTTGTGTCAATTTTTTAAATCCATCTTTTCAGATGTAAGTCGTTAAGTACAAAGGACTGCACGGTCAAGTACTTCAATAGTTTATAGGCTTGAAGTTTGAGAAATCTGACCAAACTAAAAACCTGTCAAGGGTTTGTGATACAGGAGGCAATATTGTACGGGGCTTCACTACAGACGCATTTACAACATGCAGAAGAGATCCTTCCTGAGGTCTGGTTACAAACGCCAACCTTCCAGAGTAAAGGATCTCCCTATGAATCTTAATACAGCTAAAGGCGAAAATGGCTGAGGAAGAAGGTACCATAAAACAGTATTTTGGTTTTAATGTATAAGCTGATCAAACTTACTCCCCAACTCCTCCGTTAAGACACAGAATTTCTAAGTTTGTTGACTTTACGAGAATTAGTTAATGAAACTTCCCTTCAACTTTGAGAATGGTGGAAACAGGAAACTGTATGGAAGCACTTCCAAAGCACCTGTCCAGCCAGTGTGCTGCCATGGCCTCCAGAAAAGGCCAGCACTTTAGTTCACTATTACCAGCTTTAAAAATGAGCTTTAACAAACCCACATACACACACTCCCCAAACCCAACAAAACCAAACCCCACAACTTAGCAATGTACATTTCATTCCATGCTCCTCACACAAGCTTTTAGTGGATGGCGGAGGGCTAATTCTCCACAGCCTCAATGTTATTTTGCACCTTTCCTCTTCAGAGTTTTTTCTATCTAAAGTGGGCCCATTGGGCAACTGCTTCAGTTCCAGGAATAAAGGACTCATCTTGTGAACTAGATGTTTGACAATTTTGAACAGTACTGGCAGAGATAAAGCTGCCAATTATTTAAATTAGATTTAATAGACAGGTCCAGAGTAAAGATATCTGAGCCTGGGTGACCAGGGAAAGCAGACACGCTTTCTTAACAGTCACTTTCAAAGAGGAAATTTAAAAGCAAGGTCAATGTATGTTAGACACCAGAGAGTGGAATCACTAGGTACAAATCTATAGGAAAGTTGGATTCCTTAATTCCATCACTTTAGGAACGACTTATTTATCTTAGGAGAATTACTGTACATGAGCTATCCAGGGGTAAATAAGTAGTTCTGAAAGTAACTACTTCCTACCACTAGAAAAAGACAGACAGACTACCATAGAAATTTAGCACTGACAATGGAGCAGAAACTAAAATCAGATTTTCAAGGCACTACTTTGCAGAGGTCTGAAAAGAATGGGTAAAGGGAAGGAACGTACTAATAATGTGATCCTGCAAGTTTTACTTATTTAGAAAAGTCATTTCATAAAATTAAAATGTCTTCACTCCATCTTTTTTTTTTTTTTTTTTAGTCACTGTCTAAAATCACGTCCCTATTGCCACTCAAGAGTGACTTGGCAAGACTATCTTGAAGTCCCTTAGCAGGGGATAGCTCAAATGGCTATTTTTCCAAGCTAATAAATAGTCTTCCCATCCCCACCCAGAATAAAACAGAAAAAACCACAAAGTGAGTGAGATAGACTGTAAAGTCTCCTGAGACAATTTACTGGTGCGACTTTCTACATCTTGCCAACATATTATTCCAGAAGTGGTGCTTTCACTATTACCAGCTGTAATGAGCTTTAAAAAACAAAGACACACAGAGACCGCCCCCAAACCCAATAAACCTGAACAAACCCCCCACAACAAGTGTGATATATATGCACCTCTAAAGCATGACCTCAACGGATACCATTGCTTCAGATAAAGGCAATGTTTAACAACCCAAATCATCAGCTGTTGAGACTGAGCATCACTTCTGGTCACAGACTTAAAGAAAATAAAACCAAGAAGCCCTCAGCTTTCCCCTGCTTCCACCCAAATGAACACAGACATCAGCCAAGCACTCAACAGCTGCCTACAACAGAAGTTTTGAGCTTTAGCCATGGAGAGCAAGACAGAAGAAAAGGTTTGCAAGTGCTACATGGTCCAAGGCTCAAAGGCAGAGCTACAGCCCCCAGCTAATGTCACAGAGCAAGGAAATTGCAACTCAGAAGTACAGAGCACATGAATGCTGACAGAACACAGGCGAATACTATGCCAAAAAGAAATTATTGCAATTTTTTTTATAGTTTAGATACAAACAGTAACTGCTGCAGTTGTAACTAAAGACAGCGATGACGGATCAATGGTCGTCTAGGCAAGATGTGACTACAGCACTATAAATAAGACTTTTAGTAGTTTTCTGCACTCTTCTGAGAGTTTCTTAGGTTCTGAAGTAGGTTAGAGCATTACACAATCATGGAACATTTGAGGTTTGAAAAGACTTCTGGAAGTCATTTTGTCCAACCTTCCCCTGATCAAGCTGCACCACCTAGAGTCAGATGCCTAAGACCACATCTGGACGGCTTTTGAATATCTCCAAGAACGGAGGCTCTACAACCTCCCTGCACAACCAGCTCCGTTGCTTGGTGTTGTGGTTTAAGAGATAACAAATGGGAGGGCGCACACGAACACCTGGTAACTGTAGGACCTTGAGGGGTCAGAGGGCAACTGGTATTCTCTCCCCTTCCCTGCCACACTCTATAAAAGGACAGGAAGTTTGGGTTTCGCTCTCCTTTCTCTGTCCCTTGGACTGTGCAGCGGCTGAGATGGCAATTTAGCTCAGCCAGGCCTGGCTCCAAGTGCTCTGCACAATCCTTCACCATCCCAGGACTGGTTTTGTATATTTTGTATATTTTTTTTTGTATATCCACCTTCCCTTAATATTTCCTTCTCCCTGTTTATCTGTTACCTATTAAATTTTGTTCATAGTCTTAACTTCCAATTTCGTGTGAGGCGCTTCCTTTCTCATTTCCCTTTGTATTCTCCCTTGGGAGGGAAGGGGGAGGGGGAGAGGGGGCCCACAGGAATTTTGCTCTATAGGATTTGCCCTGAACCCTAAACAGAGACACTTGGTCACCCTCACAAAAAGAAAGTGTTTCCTGATGTTCAGATGGAGTCTCCTGCATTCTAGTCTGGGCCCATTGCCTCTGGTCCTGTCACTGAATACCACTGAAAAGAGGCTGGTTCTGTCCTCTTTGCACCTCCCTCAGGTGTTTATACACGCTGATGAGATCCCCCTGAGCCTTCTCTTCACCAGGCTGAACAGTACCAGCTCCCTCAGCCTCTCAGAAGATAAGAGATGCTCTAGTACCTTAATGGTCTTTGTGGCACTTCATTGGATTCTCTCCGGTATGCCCATGCCTCTCTTGTACTGGGGAGCCCAGAACTCGAAACAGAACTCCAGGTGTGGCCTCACCAGTGCCGAGTACAGTGGAAGGATTACCTGTGACCTGTTGGCAATACTTTGTCTAATGCAATCCAGAATACCATTGATCACCTTTGCCACAAGGGGCACATTGTTGGCTCATACTCAACTTAGTGTCCACAGGACCCTCAGGTTCTTTTCTGCGAGCTGCTTTTCAGCTGGGTGGCCCCAGAATATATTGGTGCATGGGGCTGTTCTTCCCTAGGTGGAGGACTTTGCCCTTTGCCCTTGTTGAACTTCATGAGGTTCCTGTGAGCCCACTTCTCCAGCTTGTTGAGGTCCCCCTGGGTGGCAGAAGAATGCTTTGGCATAGAAGCTACTCCTCCCAGTTTGGTGTCGTCAGCAAACTTGCTGAGAGCCCACTCTGTCCCATCATCCAGCTCATTAATGGCAATGTTAAACAGGATTAGACCCAGAACTGACACCTAGGGTACACTGCTAGTTATTGGCCTCCAACTAGACTTAGTGCCACTGACAACCATCCTCTGGGCCCAGCCATTCAATCTGTTTTCAGCCTAACTCTCCTTACATTGAAATGTAAGCTACACAGAGCTCTGAAAGACAACGAACCGTTGTAACCAGATGCACCGCAAAATAAGAATTTTTACTTGTATTAACCAATTTATCAGAAACGTAACAGTCACTCAGTTACACTGCAACGTACGCCAAATAACTATCAAACTTTCCTTAGATAACAAATTGCCCTTACAGCAATAATAGGAAAATCTTTAAGATAGTTACCCCTTCCCTACTATACTACTTGCTCAAAAATGATGCTGAGATGTAGCTCTCTCTCGCTCCACTGGCACTCATACAGAAAGCCAGACAAGAATATTACGTCAACTTAGAATTTACTCTGCAAAAGGATTGCAAAGACACCCCCTACTCCCCAAAAAGTACACTGAAACTGCTTACGCTGGTACAAGAGTGCTTCTCGCAGTGGCAGCACTGGTTTAATGTTTACGAAACTATGACCCAAGATGATGCCCAGAGTAGCTAAACCCCTTCAATCACACGAGAAGTCTCAGAATTTACAATGAGTGCGAGACTTACATAGAAGAGTTCTGCATTTAAGCTATAGATACATAATATTTAAACAGCATTTCTCAATATTAGGGATCCTCCAATAGTGAAAAAATGAAATGGTGTTTCTTCTCTTGTTGCTTAGTGTTGGGCTAGCACCACTTTGTAGTAAATGAGTAAGAAGAATTGTAGTATGAAGCAAAAGGCAATTCCAGCCCATCCAAGATTTGTGTTCAACTTCTAGTTATCAAATTCACTGATGCATGAAAGGAAAGCAGAGTCCAACGCCAAAGGTTGAAAGTTGGCATGAACTAATTTTCCCTTAAGCCAGCCACTCATTACAAACTAGAGATGCAGACAGCTGCCCCAAATGGACAATGTTATTTTCACTTTAAACTTCAGTTACTTGAATAAGAAACTAAACTTTCTGAAGTTAAGCTCTCCTCTTCCCACAAGACCTTTACACTGTTTTTAACAGTGCCAGCAGCCTCAAGAACAAGGGTTTCCGTAATCTTCTCGTGGCACTGCCCACCACACCAGTGACGTTCAGATCACAGAAACCTGCATTTAGACCCCAAAGTTAATAGATCTATACTCAGATCATTGCAGCCTCAACAGAGATGAGCCACAAAAAAAAAATAAAAAAAAAAATTGGTATCAGAGTACCAGCATAACTGAGATGTGCATTGATCTCATTTCATGGTCTTCAGTCAATTAACCTGGCAGAAGTTCAGGTAACTGGGTGAGAAAGGCACTTGTTAACAGGCAGGATGAAACACAGCAATCGGCTGCTTTCTTATTGGAATCACAAAGGTACGCAGCACGGCTGATGTAAAAGATTGCTATCATATGTCATGGTTGCAAAAGTAACTCATTCACCTTAAAAGACTACTGCCATGGCTTTTCATACAGGAAACAGACTGAGTTTACACACCATTTGTCAATCCTGTGCAGACCGCAGAATCGCTTTTGTGCTTCCTCAGACGATGACAGGAGTGCTACACTTGTACGGTCAAACCAAAGCACACTTTGGATACATGATATGCACATACAAAAGCTGGAATTGTATTTTAACCAGCAAGTTAGGTTAGCATTATATAAACTGGGCACTGCACAATGTTTCTTAATCAGGAAGTTGTGACCTTTACATATTTTACTGCCATCTGAAACAAAGGAAGCCCTACTGCTCAACCACTCAATCTGAGAGGTTTTCACTTGACTTTCCAAAACCCACACAAACTCATGCTGTGATTGATACCCTTCAGAGTAAGAAAACATGTTCCTGGAGGACTTAACTTGAATAAAGGAGTCACAAACATGACAGAGATGAAGAATGCTAGCACAGGAGCTAAGCTATAAAGTGACTGCAATATTATGGGTGAGCAGTCCTTCAGGCTGGAGACAAGTATAACGCTTCTGAAGAAGTCTAAGAATTATAACTAGACCCATTATGAAATGATTAGGAACGTTAAAGCTTTCGGATGCTATGCACACACATGTTTTACGTATCCATTTTCATGTAGACACCTGGTTTGCACACACAGCTAGGCACACGTCTTTGCTGGAGTTTTGATAATCAGGGACAACGTTCAACATCGTTATTTCATGGAAAACTGTCTCAGCTAAACCACTGTGCTGTGATACCTACTCACTATCCCTTAAAGCGGCACAGACTTCATGAAATTTTTTACACGCTCTTACAGCACAAACAACTAAGGTTCATCGAGGATCCCTTTATATCAAATGCTATGCTACTTATACCTCCCTCAAGTCATGTGTCATTTCCAAAGTTATTTTTAAGATCAGCTTGGATCCAAGCACTCAGTACAAAACCACAAGCACCACTGGTACAGAAATTAAACAACAGAAAGGTTCTGGTGAAATCCAGCGTGCCCCAGCCCTTGGCTTCCTTACGCATTTCTTTCTTCTACCCTGTACTTCTACCCATACGTCGTATTCATCCTCCTCGAGGCTAGATACGATCGGTTACAACATCACAGACCTTACACCGACTCACTTTGCAAATTGAAAGCGTGCTTGAATATCTGGAATGCACAATTCCAAATCTCTCTGTTGCCTAATTCGTTATACTTCAATATCTGGAAGTCAGAGGTGTTCTTATGATTTCAGCATACAGGGGGGAAAAACCACCACCACTAAAACAACCCACATCAAAGTAACTCTGTAATTCCTTCCTTTTGAAGAGCCAAAGCATCCTCTCCATTCCCGCAAGCAGAGACGAGGTGAAAAGCAGCTGGAGTAGCTCAGCCATCGGTGTCAGCAGAACACGTTCACTGAGTTCTTGCCTTGTTGTAAGACAGACCTCTTTCGAAAGTTCAGACTACAACTAAACTGCAGCTACAAACGTTGAGCTAGCGATGCACACAGCAGGCACGTGCCAGGTATACATCACAGTGCCGCTTGAGTGACAGTCACTTCAGTCCGTCCCTGGTCAGCTCCTGGGAACACTACTTGGAAAACCAGGAATCAAAGCAGTAAAGCCACTATAAAACATTTACATCCTAATTATCTCTTTGCAGCTGTCAGACTCTTCCACAATGCACCTCCATTTTTCATCTACTCCATTAAAATCTTCCCGTGTATCCACAACTCGAAGTGAATAAGTAATATCCAAATACTTAAAAATTTGCAACATTCTTGTACTGCTTCACACATCCGATATCGTACTTCAAAATCAGGCTCACAACATGAGCATTTTCTAAGCTTATTTCCCATTCAGTGACAAATGTAGTTTAAGTTGTCAAATCTATTTCACCCCAAAATGTACTTATGAATTCTTTTTACAGCACTAATTGAAAGTCAAAATTAAAAATGCTAAATCCTTACAATAATAACCATTTTCCCAGAGGAAGTTTCTTCCTATTTGTCTGACTACTGCACACAATTCCTAAGTGACTTTACAGTTTGTTAAAGCGCTACACAACAGTCACATAAATAGGATTGTCCCAGTGCATTGTATATGAAAAAGCAAAGTTAAAACAATGCTTCCAGATCAAACTATTACATTACTCGACTGCTTGGTTAACAATTGGACTTGATTATCTTAAAAGGTCTTTTCCAATCTAAATGATTCTAGGATTCCAAATTCTTAAGTGTGCAATCATTAAGTTATCTTTGTTAAAATGATTTAATAATTTAACTAAAATTTAATAAACATGTGCGATTTTCTATGTACTAATGGTCCGTGATTCAACACATCACTATTCCCTTCTTCTTCATCTTATTTCCACCTTTTCCCTACAGATTTCCCTGGACAAACGGCATTGCGCGCTGCAGCTGTATTCAGCCATGTGTACGCTGCTGGACTCGGTTCACCCACGCCGTTTGTCACAGGGAGCAGGATTCGAGGCACCCTGCCTTTAGGGTGAACAATAATTGTGATCTTCTGCATTTGTCGGATGTTGATTTCCATGAAATTAAAGACTCCATTCTCTTTAAGACCTCTGTGGCTGGCAAATTTGATTGCAATTGGCCAGAGTGAAGATTGCTAGGTGGAGAATGAATAGACAGAGTGCATCTGTAAGCCTTCTTTTCTTAGGAGACCTAACTGAAAACACATCCAACAGGAAAAGTTCGTTTCCAGAGACCGAATCCTAATTAAGAACTCTGGATTTTTACACTGTCCTCTGAAGCTGAATAACTTCGAGGTTGAGATGTCACAGAGATGATGCACAGCACATTCTCAACCCTGGACTACGCCGAAAAGACGTTACAGCTGAGAAAGAGTGTCCAGGCTTTGCTCTTTCCACAGCCAACTTTCTGAGCAGCGATTTACAGCCAATTGTATCAGATCATCAAGATTTCAAAGTGATAAGAACACCTCACTCTCCGAAGCCCAGCTGCCTTCATTTTTTACGCTTTCCCCGACGACACGCAGCAGCACTTCCGAGAGCGTATCCGCGCGGGGCAGGGAGGTGCACAACCCTTACAACCGAGGCAACAAAACTCCGGAGCAGAAGCCCGGCCGCCACCACCATCCCCACGGCGATGCCTGCCGGGGCACCCGAGGGGCAGTCGACAGCCACATCGCAAAAGGCCGCCCGCACTCTCCAGCCGCGTCCCCGCGGAGAGCTGCACCGCTCCGGCCTGTTCCGGCTCCGCAGCCCCTACCCGAGCAGGGCTCGAGGTCCCCGGGGCCGGGCCGGGCCGG
>VWZK01015594.1:103932-130794 GCA_013396935.1 Baryphthengus martii | reverse complement strand
CTCGGCCCGCCCCGGCCCTGCGAAGCGCCGCGGTTACCGGGGCCTCTCGCCCGCCGGCAGCGGAGGTGCTGGAAGCGGACGGGCTGCAGCCCCGGGTCCGCTCTAGGAGGTTTAATGAACCTCAGTGCCGTGACCCTGGCAGGTAAAAAACAACCCTGTAGAGGTATGTAAGTATTTATTTTTGGTTTTTTTCAGATACAAAATCCTTTCCTGTCAGAAGAGGCGTGCGACTCCGATGGCATTTGAAAAAGAAAACTACGAACGCGGCTGCTGGTAAAGGCTGAAGGTTAAATGCAGCTGCTCAGGTGCTGAGACTCGAAGCTGGTGTCTGTTTCAGTTGGAAAGACCTCATTGATAGTAATATTTACACACTGAAACACTGCCCTGCTTTTTCCGCAATCCGACTTCTTTTAATCTCAATTCCTTTCCAGAAAAGGCAGCTGACTGAATTTCATGAATTAAAACAGACCTTAAGAAAAGCATTGTTTATTCAGCTAAATTGTAGAGTCTGTATCATTACCAATGTCCCACTAGCTGAGTCTGTAATTCCTCATAACACCTTTCTGATTCGAGTAATAGGTAGTAAGATAGCTTCCTGTTTCCAGCCCAGAGAGTTTCCTTCCATAGATCTTCTGCAACAGCTACATTTGAAAAGAATTCCAGAAAGTATTTTGCATCTACTTTGTATCTCTGCGCACTTGTAGGTGGTACTGGAGTTGCAACGCCTCTTCTCTCTCAGACCACAGCTTTGCCTTTTCAGGTTATGTTTAGGTTTTATGGAAAACATAGATACCTTTTTTCCAGAAAGCATCTCGTATCCATACACCTTCCTACAATATTGTATAATACAGAGCAAGGACAAGTTTCTGAAGCAGTGTCCAAGAACTTTGCTGCTGCTGAAATGAGTCACAGTAGCAACTGGATGTAAAACAAAAGAAATAATTCATATTGAGTGGCTGCTGATTGCAAAATAATCTTACAACTGACATTACGTAGAAGACCCATTTGTCAGCTGCGAAGAAATTTAAGGCCCTGGCTGTTTTGACAAGAGAAATTCTATAGCAACTTCATAATGTAAAGCGCAAATGTACACGCACTTTTTCAGTTTTCATACATTTCAGTTCTGACATGCCACAAAGTGGAAGACAAATGAAATCTGAAATACCTGCGCTCTGCCCTACGCAGCAAACCTAAGTTTACCTTCTGGCACCACCCTATTGTGCTCTGGAGTGTTTGAGCTCATAAATCTTCAGATTACCAGTACAGTGTTAGATATTTGAAATATAGTAGCAAAACTCCACTGGTGAAATTGTATATAACAGGAAATTGTTGAGTGTCAGTAGTCTGTTTCTGGCAGTGAATACAGACTAGCAATTATATGGTGAGGTATCTTAAACAAACCAAACAGGTTTTGCACAAGTATTTAGACAAAAAGATTTGCTGTTAGCGTTGACAGGTGAAAAGGAAGAGTTTCTGCAGCTTAGTATTAACTAAGAACACTCAAGAACAACTTGAGTGTATTTTTTACTTTTTTTTTGAATGAAGGCATAATATACTTGACTGTAGCACAGGTTTGGAGTCAGTAATTTAGTGAACAGTACTGCCCTAAGTCTCTACGATGTGATACAGCAGCTGATAGAAAGGCAATCAGAAGACAGGTCAGTGCACCTTCCCTCAGGCGCAGGAGTTTCCTGGACAATGGGCCACATACATGCAAGCAGATGAGTGAAAGAAGAAGCTGGCAACTCACTTAGCAGCCTAGGAAGCTTGAGATGGTCTTGTCACAAAGTCTCTAGCCCAAATGGTAATAAAATTGAATGCTTTTACAGTACTCATGCACTGGGGTGTGAGGGGGGAGGCAGGATAAAAAGATATGGAAAAGGTGACCTTTCTGTCACCTGGTTTGACTAATACCTCTTTATGGACAAGATAAAAGCACGTAAGTGATAGTAAGCAACAATCTCACGTTCCACACAAAGCATCTGGACTAGATGGATTGAGTAGATTTGGAGAACCCCTACAGGGGAAAAAAGTAACATTGCCAGGAACAGATTACACCACTCAGCTCACACAGGTTGGTTTGATAGATACTGAAATGGACTTCAAATGAAAGATCCTCATCCAAAAGCTCTCAAGTAATCCACAGCTACTACAGGATCAGAGGACAGTATCCTCACAGAGATGGAAAACCGATTAAAAGACAGAAATCACAGGGAATGAAACAAAAGATCATTTCTCATACTAGTGGGATGTTAACAGGGGAGTCAAAGACTTGTGCTGGGGTCTATACTCAATAGGATTGAAAAAAAAGGAAGCAGTAAGGTGAAAATTTGCTGAAGGTTAGTCAAGGTATTAAGAAAGGGAATACCAGGTGAACCTTCTAACGTTGAGTGCCTGGGCACTGTAACAGCAGATTGTATCCAGCACAAATAAATAGGGTGGATGTAAACCACGAGTTAAAAAAAGCCCAAGAATTCCTGTTTTTCACGTGAAGTGAATGACTCAACTTACCACTCAATTATTAGATCCTAGAATCGTAACTGTTCTTTAAATAATCATCTTAGTAACAAAAAAGCACATTGCTGTAACTAAAAGATACGAGCACACCGTAAGTTATTACAAGCACCCCATAAATAACTGAGTTTTGAATACAGTGAGGGGAATAGAACTTTGCCTGTCTTAAGATACCAGTAGAACCAGAAAAGCTTTGGGAAAGGGCAACATGAACAATCAGGGCTACCTGCAACTTCACCTGTAAAGGAGTAACAGAATTGTCTAAAACTGTAAAGACTGTTAAGAGACGTGATTGGGATAAGGATGGAGAAGGAAAGAAACATGACAGAGATAAATAAAAGCTGGACAGTTTGAAGAAGACTTGCAGCAGTTTAAGTACAGCTTCTGTACTTAAGTACTTAAACTGTACAGTTTTCCAGCTTCTACAGCTGCTGGTGAGGCCAGAGTGATGAACCGCTACTCCTGGTAGCAGTTCAATTCCAGCTGTGCCTTCTAGGCCCTCCAGTAGAGGTCACAGAAGACAGCTGGTAGTAGCAGCTCAAGACCACAGTCAAGTTTCAGAGCCTGAGCTTTGCTTTTGCAAGCTATCCTAACAAATGCAGCAACTGCTAGGGCAGCTTCCAGAGAAACTTACATAAGCAGCAGATAGAATATGGTATAGAATATTTAGGATAACATTTCTCCCCCCCCTCCCCCCAAAAAATATCACAGTGCAAGTTTATCACCACTTCATAAATGGCACTTCAAAGTGGGATAGAGGCAGAAAGAAACTACAAACAAAAAATTACTTTAACAGAAGAGACCGGAATAGTTCAGAGAAGTGAGCTTTACTGAAATACACTTCTGAGAAAAGTCAGTATGGGAAAGTACTTGCTGCATCTTAAAAGCAGTCACTTTTACAGGTCCAGACCATAGCTGTCCAAAGATTGCTGTCAAAATTTGCAATTGCCAGCAATTAATGTGAATACTTAAAACTACTTGAAACAGAGCTCTTGATGCCTGGTCTCTTTGTTTCAAAGCTGCTCACTAGTCAACGCAGAAACATTCCAGGAAAGTTCCTCTTCCTTGCCTTCTCCCCCCCACCTCGCCCCACATGACAGAGGATTTCTGAGAAAAGGCTCATAGCTGCAGGGAAAACAAACAAACTGACCCCACTCTCCTCAGCTGTCAAGACACCCATGGCATTCATCACAGCAGCCCAACTCACAGTTCATGTTAGAAATCTTCTGAGTTACACAGTTCATGAAACATCTGAGGAATTTTCTATACCCGATTTCAGAGGGAAACAGCTGGACTGCAAAAAAATGCACATGACCAGTTATCTATGACATAACTCAAATAGTGCACGTTTATTCTGAACGGTATTTCTAAAGAGTTTGAGAAAAACAAAAACATGCTCCTGATGTACAACATGGGCAATGATGTAGATTTAAAATGGACCATCTTATTGTAAAGAATTTGCTCCCCCTGCAACTTAACTTGTAACATTGACAATGCATCTGTAAACTGCATACAGCATATCTTTGAATAAAAACTCAAGAGACCAGGGGTGGTCTTAGCCAAATTAATCAGGAAGCAGTTGCAGATTCAAAAGAAACATCCAAGTCAGCAAACACTTTACAAAACACAGACTTTGTGCATAGCAGCTGACCCTGGATTACAACATGGGGGAGAATAAACAATTTGGAGGATCAAATTTTTACGAGACACAGGGCACCATCAAGATTTAAAGAAATATCACGTAAATTCATTTCAACTGTAACAGTATGTCATATTTAATTGGCAGGTTAAACCATTAGCTGCCTCACGTAAACTCAATCAGTTTCTGTATAGACAAAATAAATTCTCTCCCTTTCCCCTCCCAAAAATGAGGGATCTCTCTCCTGGATGATTCTTCTTTTCCCCTGTACCATGGTTTCCTCAAGTAGGAGCCTTTTCGTAGACAGCATCTTCGTACTTCAACCGATGTATGACAAAACCAGTTGCAGAGATTCAGGAGTAACTCATACATACACAGTTTACACTCTAAGGCTGTTAGTCACAGATATTTTTTTTGCTAGATCTTCATCCAGAACGTGAAGTGCTGGTGGGTTATTTTTTTCCCCCCACTGAAACTCCCGACTTTTGAAAAATGTTATTCATAAGGTGTTATTTTCAAGCTAAAAGGAGGTTGTGCTGCAGCAACAACCAAAGTAAATGAAGTTCTCTGCGGTAAGCCCATAACTTCACACAATCTCAATGTCTCCGAGTAACAGCATTCTCCTCCCATAATCAACACAGCTGATAAACCAATAAAATACAACTGTTTGTCACCCAGACCTACTGACCTTCACTTGCCCTTATCCATGTACAGGGAACACAGCTTGCTACGAGATTGAGATTAAATCTTGTATTCAACAACCGTTTTCCAGGATTAATAGCCTGGGAAAAGGAGTCTTAAACTTGTGGTTACTCTTCCACCACCTACAAAACATTTTACCAGAAGCGACAATGAGGCAGAGGTTTGCTGTGGAATAGGAGCTTTAAGAATTGTTTTCAGGGATACATTCATAGAATGATGGCAGCCCAAAGCAAAAAAAAGAGACAGAAACAAAGGTTAATCCAAGTAAGTTCAGACATCAGACTCGTACTTTTAAACCTGAAGGAAAACAGTCTGTGAAACACACTGATTTGTGGAAGCCTACGACAACAGCAAATCCTAAGAGTTCGTATCCCCACACCCATCTACCCAACCCAAACACTTACCATTTATAGTTCTAGAAGAATGAAGAGCACTTTGCTTGGCACCAGAGGCAGCTATGGTTTGAGTTACAGCTGTGCTGCACAAACATCCTCAAATACAATACTATCTCTCTCCCTCCACATACTTCTCTTGGTTTGGTCTACAGATGGCCAGAGAAACTACGTTGGCATACGACAAGCTAATTGTGCTTCAATACATCCCCTTCTAGAAAGATGCTGGAACTGCTAACATAACCAGTGCAAGCAGATCCTAGCAATACCAAAAACAAGCTTTTGTCAAAACTAGGCTGCCTCTGGCCAAGGAAACCGTTTGCATCTTTCTAGCCAGAGTCTGCCACCAAATGTTGCCAACACAGATGCTCAGGCCATGCAGAGGGGCTTTTGTTGTTAGTAGTATACCCATCCCCAAGACTCAATTAGTGCAAACCCAGCAAATGAAGTGGCCGTTTTCCAGCAGAGATCTGTCAAGACGCACTCCAACGAACACTACGCACCTCTGGGAAAGAAGGAGAAATTCTGGAGCAGCTGACAGAGTCACCCCTTGGGGATTCAAAACCCCATGATGTGCAATGAGGGGTGCCATCCCTTGCCTCACCGCAACTCCTGTCTTGAAATCCTTGGTTCCCAAGTCACCCTTGAATGACAAGACAGCCCCTACTAACCAGATGTATGCTGCAACGCCCGCTGTAGGTTGGAGGCTTTCAAAGCAGATGAATTCAAGATGCAGGTTAAACTTTAAAAAACAAAGAGGAAAGGAATGCAGTTCAGCATTTACTCAGGGGATGGGGCAGGTTGGTGTTGTCTCAGCTCAGTGCACTTTCCCAGGGGCTTGGAGAAGAGTCCAAGCTCAAGTTGGTATTTGTATTAGCATATGTAAAATCGCTGGCGACAGTGCATAGGAAGGAGCACTGATATTCACGCAAACAAAGCATGAAAGGATGCAAAGCAGAGCTTAGTAGAGTTTACTGTAGCTTCAAGGTTACAGTACTAGGAAGCAGCCAGTCAGCCTATTTTCCAAACCCATAAAATGCTCTAAATATATGCCGCGTTCTCCAGTGCTCCACAGACACCCTCTCACAAGAGGAGAACTGCTCTATTACCACTGAAAGGGGAAAAGGCAAAATAACCAAAGGAGCAAACTGTGCAGTTCTTCACCACCTCCTCCTGAAGGAGCACATAAACACAGCAAGCCAAGCCAATCCCAAGCAAATCCAGGAGACCCCTGCAAAGCTATGTGATTAGGGTCAGATTCGTGTTTGCCTTCTCAGCCTTTCTGCCTGGTTTCCTCAACCCTTGTCTCGTGCCAGATGTGTCACCGCAGATTTAGCAGCCATAGCAAAATTTATCTGGAGACGACTGCTTGCCTTATGTGATCAAAGCTGGTAAAGTGGTCACAGTCAACTTTTCTCATCCCAACAACATTTATAAAACCAACTCTCCATGGGCCCTATAGCATTTCATCCATTTTTCAAGCAAGGGTCTTGCCTCGGGATTCATATTTTGACAAGGTTACTCTTGCCAACACCAGATCTAGTTCTTACTCTGGCAGAAGTCTGCTGGGAGNAAAAAACCAAAACCACTAAACCAAAACCCCAGCCCCCCTAAAAAAGCCAACAAACAGAAAGGAGAGCTCCAAAAAAGAAAAACCCCAAACATGATTGGACAATCCCTGGAAGATGCATTACATTTTGTTGGAGAGAGGTCAAGAAAAAAAAACCCAAGAGGATGAAGAAGTGGANTAGGAAGCAGCCAGTCAGCCTATTTTCCAAACCCATAAAATGCTCTAAATATATGCCGCGTTCTCCAGTGCTCCACAGACACCCTCTCACAAGAGGAGAACTGCTCTATTACCACTGAAAGGGGAAAAGGCAAAATAACCAAAGGAGCAAACTGTGCAGTTCTTCACCACCTCCTCCTGAAGGAGCACATAAACACAGCAAGCCAAGCCAATCCCAAGCAAATCCAGGAGACCCCTGCAAAGCTATGTGATTAGGGTCAGATTCGTGTTTGCCTTCTCAGCCTTTCTGCCTGGTTTCCTCAACCCTTGTCTCGTGCCAGATGTGTCACCGCAGATTTAGCAGCCATAGCAAAATTTATCTGGAGACGACTGCTTGCCTTATGTGATCAAAGCTGGTAAAGTGGTCACAGTCAACTTCTCTCATCCCAACAACATTTATAAAACCAACTCTCCATGGGCCCTATAGCATTTCATCCATTTTTCAAGCAAGGGTCTTGCCTCGGGATTCATATTTTGACAAGGTTACTCTTGCCAACACCAGATCTAGTTCTTACTCTGGCAGAAGTCTGCTGGGAGTTGTGTAAATGAAAAAAAAAAAAAAAAAAGAAAAAACAAAGACCACTCTAAATCCTGCTCTCAGTCAGTTAAGAAGTGTAGCACCAGCTTGGGTGAGGAGTATTTAAAAAAAGCATTCAAAAAGATCAGCCCAGGCAGAGTGAAAAGGTATGGTTAAGTAGCCCACCCTTCTCAGCAAGAGATGGAGGAAAAAGCCATACTCAAAAAATATTGGGAAGAACTAAACATACTTTTTTTGAGGCGGGCGGAATTAAGGGGAAGAGTGGGAAGTATTGAAGTAACATTCAAAGGTTGGGGGGGGAGTTAAGTACCCTGTAGGTTATAAAAAACACAATAATGTAGGAGTCAAAGGACAAGATATTGCTTTTCCTTTTTTCCCCCCATTGGATTTACATTCTGCTTACTAAAAGCGATAATTCTGAAGGAAACTTGTCATCAGGATAACCTGCTCAAGCCCTCCACACCTCAANAAACAGAAAGGAGAGCTCCAAAAAAGAAAAACCCCAAACATGATTGGACAATCCCTGGAAGATGCATTACATTTTGTTGGAGAGAGGTCAAGAAAAAAAAACCCAAGAGGATGAAGAAGTGGAGTAAAAAAAAAAAAAAAAAGAAAGAAAAAAAAGTCAAGAGGCCTCTCTTTCCTTATTTGGCGACAAGCAAGTGCAAGAAAGTGTTCGTTGGGGTTTTGTTCAGTTGTCGGTCTTTTGCACATCTGCGTTCTGGCCAAGACAAGGGGCTTTGAGGTTTTTCTGCAGCACGTGAGCATCTGCCGGCTCTATCCTCTTGTAGTAGTTCTTCTTCGTCTCGATGATCTCAAAGCCAAACTTTCTGTAGAAGTCAATTGCGGACTCGTTGCTGATCTGGACGTGCCTGGGATGCGAAGGAGGACAGAGACACAGGTATGAGAACTTTCTGCAGTACAGTATTCTGCCAAAGACAGGGTAAGAACAGGAGCTATCTAGATAGAGACAGGTATAATGGTGTAAGTTCAGGACTGGAAACTTTTGGTCTTCCCAAATCAATCCTGGATGGCCAGTGGCAGTCATTCCGAGGAATGGCAAATGTTTCCCCTCAGTAAAGCTCTTTTCAGAAACACAAACAGCAGAGACACTGAAGCATTACTAGCTCAGTGATTTCATTTTTTTCTTAATCTGGAAGTAACAGATTTTTTTGTGGACATCTATAACAAACTTTCACTGTAGAGTAAGTTTTAACTTCCTATAGTGACACCTCAGATGACCATACAATCTGACATTTTAACCCCTTGCTCACTCCTAGCTACCACTCTCTCCTTGCAAAAAGCTATATAGCAGCACAAAGAAGCCCTATGGGCTCACAAAGTTATTTCCCTTTTTATCTATCTCCTGTCAAGTTTTACAGATCTTGCTGGCAAATTCCATGCTTCAAGGCCTCCAAAACAAATAGCCACCAGTTCTTCATCCTAAGTGACTAGGACATTTATTTACACAAATCCTATTTAAAAAAGATATATAAAGTTTGGCTCAGAAAAAGGCATTCATTAAACACTCTCAAAATGCAGTGGACGCTGCACAAGCTTATGAATTACTTTGTCCAGACAACACCAGCATAACCATTGAGCCAAAGCAACTCTGGAAGCAACAGCTGAACAAAACAAAATATCTTAGTGTTAAGCCAAATAAGCACCAAAAAGCTAAAGGGAAACTTCTATAATAATGACAAATTTAGGCACTGATATCAAACTGAGTGCTAAGCTGCACAATACATTTAGACAGAAGACGCACAAGCAGTAGATGTAGTAATAAAATCAATAAGCCACTAAAAGAACTTTGTTATCCTCTACTTTGGGGGCTATATGTTGCCACCTCAGAATCCTATTGTGGGAAGTGGAATGGATTATGAAGGACTTGTTTTTTTTTGTATTAAAACCAGCAAACAGTTCCTTCACTGTGCACAGACCAACATTCAAAAGCAAAAACAAAATCCTGTGCCAACTAGCAGGCATCTGAGACGAAGTTCATTACCATTTCTTCCAAGGCAGGAGAGAAGGAATATAAGACAAAAGCAGTTTTACTCAAACTCCTCTTTAAAACACCTGTTTCTCTTAGAGACAGCACAAAGCTACAACAGCAGAGGACTTGGAAGACTTTGCACCTCCCTGGCACAGGCAGACTAAGCTTGAAGAGAAAGTCACTCTATTTGTAGTGATATCAGTGTACGAAACTCTTGCTCAACTAAGCATCTTTAACAGTGCTGACAAGAGTTCAGGGTGCAGTTCTGTGGCAGCACAGATCCATTCAAGCCATACCTGCTGTGGGACTATCTCTACCAGCGTACCATGCTTGTAGTGGTATAAGCTGGCAGTGATGGACAAGGAAGAAGCTGGTTCACAGAAGCAATTCGGCCAAAAATTGCATCAGCTCACTTGGTAATCACACAGATACCAACGCACAGGACGAAAGAGGAGCGTGCAGCCAGCAGCAAAGGGGAAGCAAACCTTTGACATCTACGGATTTCAGGCTCTGTTTCCATGGGGATCTATTAGGAAGGCAGTGCTCTTTAGAGAAGCCCTGTCTTCTACCCCAGTGCTTGTTCTTATGCCTGCCTCATGCCAAGTGCTTATGCAGAGATGCAGTTGACTTAAAAAAAACCAACCCAAACCACTCAATCACAACCCCTCCCCTAAAACACATGAAAACCAAAACCAACACCCAGAAACAAAACTGAAAACAGCTTCCCCAGCTGGGTCATTGACCTAGTTTACTGTGTTGCTGAACAAAGAGCTGACCTGGCAGAGTGTAAGAATGGGAATAAGCAGTTGGGCCTTGCTACTGAATATGAACCTAGAGTGGTTGCAAGCACCTCTGATCTGGTGTTCTAACCCAGAGAGTACTGTCATAAAAGACAGACAGCAAATGCAGCAAAACTGTGTGCAAGACTTGTAGTATTTTCCATTCTGATGGCAACACTACATGGTTAAAAAAAAAATCGTTAAAATTTTTTTTTAATCATATCGTTTAATTCTGCAACAGAACATTCTTTTGTAACTAAACTACTTTAAAATTCAGTAAATTTGCAGAAGCCCTTCTAAAGCAAGCAGGCTTTTGGTTTTCAAGCCCAGTATACAACTCCTAGCTTTCTTGCTAGTACTTACAAGATGTCCCATGACCCCACAGAGATACTAAAAATGCCCCTTGCTCCCATATATGTCTACATCACCTCTCCAAAAACGTACGAGTGTAACTCATTTACTTACAGATAGATGTTGTCAAAAGTGCCATCTTTTTCACAGATGTTTAAGACATGATTCAACATTTTAGTTCCTGCCGAAAGGTAAAGAGATACTTAAGAAAACCAGAAGTGCACAATCAAGTCTGTACTTAGTTAAGGGCTTCCTCAAGGAGAGGCAGGGTAACTGTAGGTAGGCTAAAATGACAGAGCTTGTGAGAACTAGGAAAGGCAAATGAAACTTGGTGTGTAAGTATTTCACAATTTTTGTGAGCAGTCAGAAAGATAAATTCATTCTTTCTTTGGTGAAAAAAATCGAAGAGCCCATAAGCATACATATAAAGCAGCTTATTTAAATACTTGCTTCGAGGATTGAAACTCACCTCAAAATCCGGTCAAAACAACGTACGAAGCAATGAGAAGTTTTTCTAGTAAAAATCTAGTACAATAATTTAAAATAAAGTTTTCTTTTCATTCCAGTTTGTCAAAGCAAAGATGTTACTGTAAAGTGTTGATTAACATGGAGAAGACAACTAACTGCAGTATAGATAGAAAGCAAGTACTACCCCTGAGCAACAATAAATAATCAGTAGTGATAAAAGACGAAATAAATGGAAAACCCCCTACACTTAGAAGAGTGAAGTCATAACTCAATGATGGAATGTTGTGTTCTTGCATACTGGCTGCATATCTCTAATTATTTTGTAGCTCCGTGCATCAATTTTCACATCTATGGAAGCAGAGTATTTATACCACAGTATGATAATATGATTAAGATTAAAATAAACTGAACTCCTTAATTAGAAAGTTCTACAAGAAGTCCACTTCTGAAAGGCAGGTAAAAAAAGAACACATCATAAATCATACTGTTTCCCCAAAGTCCTTTCCCAAGAGATCAGTGCTCTGAAAGATCCTGGTTAAAAATCTGAAAGAGCATTTAGAAGGCTACACAGCAATCTGGTTTCTTTGACGACTCAAGACACAAGAGGTGGTCCTCCTTACCTATTCCTAGCCTTCGGTAGGGTGCCAGGCATCCAAGTGTCATGATGTACAGTCTCTTCTGGTTCTGAGAGTGATCCACCCTACAGCACACTGCTCCCACTGCAATATCATTGAAATAGGCTGTCAAGGAGGGAAACAAAACGTCATCAGTCACAAGTCTCAAACTGTACATACAGCTCCTTCATTCACACCCTGTATCTTGCTTCCTTCCTTCCCTCTTGCCAATTACCCCATCCAGATAAAATATCACATCGCATGGCTTAACACTTGGGAGTGAAGTTCCCAATGGTGTTCTGACACAGTGGTTGGCTTATTACAGCTCAAATCAACTAGTAATGACATCGGGAGGTAAGCCGGCAGCACACATATTTCCAGTTTTCTGCTGTTAACAGAAAACAGGCCTATTCCCAGTGAAGTGGAATGTATTTAGAACACAAACCCTCTGAGGCTGGGACTGTGGCTTTTCAAGGTTCCCAAACAGTTATTTTTCATTATGTAAAACAACAAAACAGAAGGATCTGCTATTCAAAATCATTGCTATGGATAGCAATGATGAGCACTTCTGCCACCATAGCCCACAATTACTGGCAAGAACATTTGTACCTAATTTGGCTAGTTCGCCAACCTCCAGTACATCCTTGTAGAACTTGTCATTGTAGCTGACAGGAAAAATGACCTGGTTTAGCCTCTTCAGCTGCTTAATGTTGTGTGGCGTCACATCTCCCAGCTCGATCCGGCTACTGGAACAAATTAAAACATGCTTAACATCTGATACGCTGCAAAATTTCTAAGGATACCCAAAATTAATTATTTTACTTATGCTTAGAGAACTGTCCTACCTGATTATCAGTTCAATACATATTTGAACTGCAATGTTCAACCCATACAATTAAGTCTTCTGTTGGTGGCTGATTTAACTCCCAAACCCAATTTCAGTTGGTACTACACAGTCAGAAGTTTCTCAGGCCACACTTATGACCGACTACCATAGCACATGTGTGGTTTTATTGCATGAGAGACAGAAGAATCTATGTGGGATTACTAGCTTTAACTTTATCCCATTCGTTTCCTCACTGATCATCAAGATCACAGGGAGGGGAAGAAAAGACAGGAGAGACAGGTGACTAGAATGGAGACCAAGAAAATCAACTCCTTATCCATGCTTCACAGAGCCCTAATTTTACTACCTATCAACATAAAGCTTATGCTTAGACAAAGATGAAGTCATTACTAGACATCTGTCTCTAAAAAGCAACAACACCGTGTGCAGCAAACTCATATCAAGCCTGTTAATATGCAAGTGTGCTACTGTCAAGGTGATATCTGCTTCTATTATGATCATCACTGGAGTCATTCTCTCTGCTGACTGAGAACAGAATCACAACCTTAAAATACCAGTACCGCACCAAATTATACTGAAAAAAAAACCAACAGATGAAGTTTCTCCCTTTAAGACTAACTTCCTGACACAAACACTACATATACAGAATTTAAAAAAAAAAAATTAACAAAGAAACCTAAAGATACTAGGTGCTCATGTTCCCCAAGCCAATTTCTTGGGTGCGGAAAGACAGTTTTAATGAGAACTGCAAGAATTAAAAATAAAAAAAAACCCCAACATAATAGAAATGTTTTCCCAAATTGTCACCTGAACACATAGACAGGTACAAAGCCAATGCATATCAAGTTAGAAACACAAACAATTCTAGGTTCTTCTCAGCCTTGTTTTACCAAATACATAGAGGCAACTCAATTGTTTTCTGCCTAAACATTGGTAAAGTAACTATTTGCCTTTGGTTTTTTTTCAGAAAAAGAAAAAGTCAGATTTTCGTTTCAAAAAAGCAGCTTTCTAAGATCATTGTATGCTAGGCCTTCAAATTTGTGGTAGTATTGTGCACTAGCTGCTTTTCATCCCTGATGCCTCTTCTCCCTAGGCGGCTTGCTTTTTCAAATAGGTTGCTGCCTAGGACACAGCAGCCCTGATTAACTTACATAGTACAGTGAAACAGAAAAAAGCTACAGGAACAGAGCCTTTAACATTTACTTCAAGAAGCACGACTTGCCCTCACACCCACTTTCTCCTTTTCAACAGTCAGTTCTGCAAAGACATCAAGGATCACCATTGCTCACTCTCTGGTGACACATATCAGACATCTCCCTAGTGACCCCTACAGAAGATAAACAGTTTGTTCATAAGTGGGGTCTACCTTTTAGAGAACCTAATAGACTATTCATGATTTTGTAATTCTCCATCAGATTAACATGTTCGAGTCACTACTTACAATTAATGGATGGCATTTACATATTGAACTTGGCTGACTCCAAAGTCTAACCCTTCCTCACGCATTTGGCAAAGACATGAAAGAGACCCCAATGTTACGCATCTCATGCCAGTAGAGGTGCTTGTAAATTGTTCCAGGCAGCTCCTCATCTGTCTTCTGCCTACTGTGCTGAACTCCTCTATCTTTTTCCTCCCTCGCTGCAGGGGTGATTGCTAGTCAATGAATCCTTGTAGTTGAATCCTGCTCTCTGCCCAATTCTAAAGCAACCTCTCGAGACACATCTCAGCGGAACTTGGACAGTATGCTCTCCAACGGTAATCTCAAGAAGGACAGAAGCAGCAACAGTCTCCATATTCTTGCATCTCATTCTTGCCAAGATGCTCAGGCATACTACAAGCAACAGCAATGGGACTGATGCCTGCTATAACACAGTAGTTAGTTAATAGCTAAATTCTTGAAATGTAGTGACTGTCACAAGCCCTGTAAAGAAGGAACTAAGATTATCGACGAGTGTGAGCTAGACACAGCATTTACCCAGGCAGGGCCTTGAAAGCAAGGCAGCAGCAGAAGCACAGGCTGACTTGCACAGCATCCCTGTAAGAGAGCAGCTGATGCTTAAGGCCCATGACAACAACTGATAAGAAAAAAAATCATTCCATTATGCCTTATTTGGCCATTTTTAATGAGCTAGGTTCCTACTTGTTATCTTTTAGCAGGAACATCCCAGAGCCACTAGGCCTTGAAGACGTTAATCAGGTGTAGACTGTCAACTTGGCAGGAGAACTTAAGGCACGTGCAAATGTTAGAATACTAAAAATCACACCCATAGGGCAAAAAGACCCTCGCCCAGGTGAAGACCCTTCTCCCGAGCACACATAGTAGTGGAAGTATGGAGTCATCGTTATTATAACTGTATGTAAATTACTAACCGATCACTATAAAGGGGGTCAGTTCAATAAATTACTAATACTGTGAATTTTCTGTATAAATATAGCACGGAGAATGCCGTGTGGTATGCATGATAGGTGGTGTTATTCTCCCTGCAATAAAGAAAGCCTGCTTTCTAAAACTCCAAAACAAGTCTTAGAGAGTTTTCTTCTCCTTATTGGTAAGGTATCAGGATATATTTCTAAAGTGTACAGCTGTAAATCATGATATTGTACTGAAACAGCCTGCAGTATCTCTTTTCTGTGACCGGCCCTTTGTTTCACAGCCTTTTTCGCCTTCTAGATTATTCTTTTGCTCTCAAGATTCTTTTCCTCAAGTATCACCACTAGTGCAAGTCCCTTTGGTAACTATAATCCAATATAAAGTAAGTACTGAGCTGGTAAGGAGCATCTCCTCATACTGCAGAAGTACTCCCATTGTGTACAAGCACGCTATCAGCGTTATTAGATGGTGGGGTAACTAATACTTGCTTTATGCTCAGCTTAGCACAGCTGTTCAGCCTAGCATGGCAGGGCGTCTTCAGGCACACAAAAGGCAAATTGTGCCCTTTTCCAATCGCAGCCTGCAGTGTGGCTACCTTTTCCTCACAAAGGGTAGGAAGAAAACGGTAGCGTGCGGGTTCCCAGGTGTATTTGTGTCTGGGAGAGAGTTTTGCTGGAGTAGGGTACTTCAGTAATCTCATATGAGGAGTGAAGAGAAGACCCAGCAGCCTCTTTTGGTACAGTCTGCACCGGAGCAGAAAGCAAAGGGAGCAGGTCTCGACTGCCCAGTGTAGATCAGATTAGCAGCAGAGTAAGAGGTTTGTAAGGGAAGAGAAAAATCTCACATTCACACTTAGTCCTTTGGAAGCCTAGACCTCACGTCCAAAATATTTAACAGTATATTAACCTCGGTGATGATACAAGCTTCAGTAGATTGGTAAGATTAGAAGACAGTCACTATGGAATATTTCTGATGACAGGGCAATAGGACAAAGATATATTGCCAGAGGCAGCCAGGACAAGACAACTAAGAAAGCGATCGTGGCCAGAAGACGGACTTTCACCAAGAAGATTTCAGACAGGGAATAAACATATATGTGCAGAAGCAGAGTCTAAGGCTGCTCGGAGCTGCTGATCCAAGACATCACCTCCAAGGCTGGCATCTGGCCAGAGGAACAAGTTCCAGTAGTAGGTGGCTAATAGGTGCTGCTGACAGATCTTGTACAGCCCTTGGGCTCCACCTCTTTATCTCTCACCACTTGCACATTCATTGCTGCCTCCTGCCATTTCCGCCTGCCTGCCTCCCCAGCTCTATCACTAGCTCTTTCCTTGTTGCTCAAGAGTTGCACCAGGGACAGTAATTTATCCTGAAGGATAATACAAAAGAAGCTGGAGAAACACTGCAGGAAGCATAAATCAATATGCTAAATATATCTGCTTAAACAGCATGTATTCAAACCATAGATTACTTTAGTGCACATCACTAGCTGATTAAATCAAGCACCACATTTATTACACACAAAACCACTTAATAAGTAAACTAACTGAGGACATGGAAAGGAAGACTCAGATCAGGAAAGTTCATCGCTTTGCCCCAGGACAGCATGGCAGAAGTGCCACTACAGCCTCCAGTGAAAACACGAGAAAGCTGACGCTGCTGCCGAAAGCAGCAGTCTCGCTGTCCCCAAGCCACTCGTTTCTATCCTCTTGCTGGCACAAACATTTGTCCAACAATGTGGTGAACAAATCCCAATTAAAACTAACCTTGCCGAAGAAAGAAAAGTTTAGTTTTAAACCACATCAGATCCCTGACTGGGTTCACCACAGAAGTCTTCTGCCAGGATAAAAAAGAGAAAAAAAAATTGCCAGAGGCAGAAGCGGTTAGTTCTTGAGCAGAAGCGCCAGCCCACTGCAGTTTAAACTGGAAGTACCGAGCAAAAGGAGCACAGGGATCACTCAGTCTAGATGATTTTGAGCTACACCTTATCTACAGAACACCACGCACTTTGAACCTAAGGACTTGAAATTGTCCCAGCCTCAAAAGATCCAAGACAAAGCAGCTGTAACAGAGAACACAAAACAGACACTCCTTTCTTTTAGTTGAAGTAATGGAATAGCTTGGGTTTTTGTAGTTTGTTTGTTTCTTTAATAGCTATTTACAAGAAGACCTGCTTCTTCTCAGCCAAATCAGTAACATAAATTTACTATATCATCTGCGGTCTGATTAGGCCACTCTTGTACATCCCAGCTCAGTACAGGCTGTACCAGAAATACTTATCCTTTGCAGTTGTGAAGAAAAATAGTAAATCACGAGCTCAAATTAGTATATGAGAACACAAAGATGCATAAAGAGCCTGAAGTACGTAGAAGAGACATGCCCTTCCTTAACAAAATACTTTATTCTGTTATTCCAACAGTATTCCTAAGAAGATACACACTTCTTACTGGCATCCTATATCTCAAATAGCACCTGTCGAGCACGCAACAGTCAAATGTACTCATCTTAGATGTCAAAGGTTCTGGACAAAATCAGCTACCCCGTTCCAAGCAACTGTTTTTAATATGGAGGAACGAGGGACTCTTGGCTCATGACATCAGGCCTCTTATCACCACAGTTCTCTACAAATCCATATGCTTTCCTAGACGGAATACCAGCCCTCTGAACCAACTTAACCATCTTCCATTGCAAGGCTGTTCCCAAGCTACCATTACTCTCATAGTTATTCTTCCTTCTGATTTCCATCCTAAATATACTCCTGGCTGTCCATGTGATGTTTCTTGCTGCTCATTAGTTTCAGCAGTTGACGGTTACCAATACAGCTTCTCTCACATGCTTTTTCAAAGAGCTACCATCACCTCTTTATACTTCCCTTCTTCTAATTAAAGTGAAGCTCCTACTAGCTCTTCTTTCTGTTACTTCAGATTCATTTTCCTTAAACACGGCTAACTAAAACTGCTTACAGCAACCCAAATACATACTATTGCCTAGTACAATGGCAATAAGTTTTTCCCATCTCGCACCAGAAGCCTTTTCCTGACATATCCTAGGACTACGTTTGCATTTCTCAACTGTAACATACCGTGACTCGGTTACTGGGGGGAAAAAACCCGCACTGAGACTTCACTAGCGAAGGGAACCGCTTCCTGGCGCGTAAGGCTGCTGTTCGTGGAACGCACGTAGTGACACTGCCCAGCGGTGTAAGAGTGGCACCGAAGAGGGATCCACAAAATCCAAACAGAAGTGGGACTTGAGCGAGGTGAAACGCATCGGTTACTGAAACTGGATACATGCCCAGAACATCAACATTAACACTCCTACTCTTGCAGACCAGTGCCCTGAGATCCTTCAGGTACTTGCTAGAAAAAGCCTCACGCTTTTTGTAGGAGCAAATGCAACCCAATTAATCCCACTGCAGCTGTATTCCTCTATCAGCAGCCTACTATAGGGCTATGACTTGAACACTATCTACTTTTCCTATAATGTCGCAACACAGGCTTAAATAAGACATTAGTGTTTGCTTATGCCAAGGCTGCCTTTTGCCTCTCGACGTATACCGAAGCAAAGCTGCTCAAAAGGAAGCCAATTTCCAGAGTTACAGTTCAAGAGGAAACACAAATTCAGTCTCAGGAAACAGCAAGTGTTGAACACGAGTTTAGAACCAACACCAGGGAGAAAACGGGGGAATTCCGAGTTTCTTAATGCTTTAAGAATCTCAGTCTCATTCAACTTTAAATAGCGCAAGTCTCTGCCCAGAGGGATGTGCCTGACTGAAACAGATCTCGGTGTAACTGATAGCTCTGGGCTCAGGCTTATTGAAGGCATCTGGCACGCTAAATTTAGCAGGGCTGTATCTGTAGCTCACAAAACTTACTGAGGTATCCTCAAACACTCAGGAGAAGGAGCACAGGGGAGAAAAAAGCCCTAACAAATTAGAGGACTTCAGAGAATGTTTGTCACCCGCTAAGCGGCCAACTAGCTTTATTGCTTCTATTTTGGCTTCCAAGTCAAAGCAGGAGTCTAGACAGGATAATCCACTCATAAAACAAAACCAAACCAGAACTATGAAAGCTATAGACCTGAAGGGTGTGGCTTTGCTTAGGTTCAACTCCAAAGCCAAAAGAGCCTCTCGAGTGTTTTGGTGCCGGTTTGGTTTTGTTGGGGTTTTTTTTGTTGGTTTGTTTTTTTCTTTTTGTTTGTTTGTTTTTGTTGTTGTTGGTTTTTTTCCCCATTTCTTTGGGGTTTTCTGTTTGGTTGGTTTTTGTTTGTTTGTTTTTTTAAAACACGAGTTGTCTCGCTAGGCAAACAAGTTAGTGCAGTTCCTGTGGGCAGGCCAGTATGTTTTCAATTATCTAGAAGATCTGTGGGCTGTAAATCTACTCTGCTTCACTTGTCAGAAAACCAGAAGGATAAGTACGAGCCTACCATGCAAAAAAAACCAAACCAAAACAAAAAAAAGTCTTACCAATTTGCTTCCGAGCTCCCCTGATTCTCTTTAGCTCCACTTACTGCTGAAAATATGTACTTGCATGACACCTGATACTCCACTGGAAGTTACCTCCAGCTGTGTAGAAGGGCTGGTGTAGAAAACTGTAGAAGGGCACAGTGATGTACAGAAGAAAGCTAAGCAATTTTAAAATCAGAATTAACAGAAGACTTCATTCAACACTTGCGATTCAAATGGTTTTCAGTGTGAATGGGTTTCACTGGCACACCACATAATTTCTCAAGACATACTTCAGACCCTCCTTGCCTCTCATTAATAATAAAAAATATACTGTGCATTACAATCAAGGTTTCTTCATTATACTGGGATAATCCACTCTGCTTCTACCTAGAAAATCTGACCCATGTACAGTAATAAACTGGCCAGCGTTCACATGCAAGAAGTAAAGCTGTGCTAAAATAGCCTCAGAATCTTCCTAGCTCAAACCTGTTCTTTGAGAGTGGTACTAGACTTCCAGTCTAGGCTTAACTCTCAGCTAAAAAAAAAAAAACAACAAAACAACACTAAAGCTAAAGAAACAGTACAATCATGAAGCATCTCAGCTGCCTGATTATGCAAGCGCAAGGGAGAGACGGCGAGGTCATTTCAACAAGTGTCAAATAAAAATAAGCTTTCCTAAGAAAATTAAAAGCTACCTCATTCTGCAGTTGGATAGAAAGAGCAGGAATCACCATGCCTAGCTGACAGGATTTTCAAACTCCAAAACAGCAGAAATAAAAGTACTTGGTCTAGAACAGAAAAGCAGCTATATAAATCTCTTAGTAGCCTCTGCAACGCTTTGTTGCTTCAAAGCGCCTCATGAGGAAAAAGCTTAGATATTATATCCGCCTATCCCAGGTGCATCAAAGTCATGTGAAAGAGGAAACAACGTGCCTGTGAATATCCTGCAGCGGATAAAGAGCTGCCAGGAATCCTAACTCTCCATTGCTGGTCTAACCACTTTTTTCCTTATTAGTCAAGCAAGCTCTCAAGAGCATTTAGATTTTGAACCATGATTGGAAAGAAGTACTTGGCCATTTTGAAACAACTCAGTTCAAAACTAATTTTTGTTGTCTCCATTACCAATATCTTGAGCCATCTTCCAGGTTACTGCCCCTTTCTGTATCCTCAGTGTCCCCAGATATAACAATTACATCCCTTACTTGCCTCCCAAGAGATCATGAACCTTTGTTAATTAATGTTGATGAAGTATCTGATGATCCTCAAGTGAGAACAAAGGCTTACCTTCATATTCAAAACAGAAGTGATGCTGGTTTCACAAAGTGCCTTTTTTACATAAATCTATATAGCTCAAAGGACTACTTTGACATATTAGGTAACAAACTGTAGAATAGACATATGAGGAAAAAGGCATTTTTCTGCTTCACACAATTCCTCTAAGTCACTGAAACACCTTTCTTCACAAACACCCTTGTCCATTAGATTAGTAAAGAAAGTCCCAGGGTTGGTTGGTTGAGTTTTTTCAGGAGGTGTTCAAATCGTGCATTATATGCATAACATACGGTGAAAAATTAACAGGATGTGCTAGCAGTTTTATGTGCCCTCCTTCAAATACTTCTAATGCAACAATCATTGCAAGCACCTAACATCAAGCACAAAAAGCTATTTTTTCCTCTCCTTTTTTCCAGTTTTCAAATAGAATTTATTAGTCTCAAATGTAAATCTGTGCTAAAAAGCTACTTATTTAAAAACAAACGAATCTCCTTTAATTGCAATTTTCAACCTTATTTGTCATCTTTATTGACAAGAAGTTCCAAGTGCCATGTAGAGAAAACTTTCACAAGCTTTCAGTTGCTACCCTGGGTCTCACCCCAAACTCTCCAGAGAAGTTAAATACAATGGTGGAAAGGCAAAATTTTTTCAGGGATCATGATTCTAGTCTGCTAAGGGCCAAAAATCACATGGAGCCTGCCTGGAAAAGAATAGGGAGAGGGAAGAAGACGGCCAAGGGAGCTCAGGAAGTACTTCACGATCAAGATCTCACCATGCAGTATGGTATTTTCAGTTCATTTAAAAAGAAAAAAATTACTTTGTCCCCAGGAAAATTCTAATATCTTAGTCACCTAGTGACACTGTTGTGGAAATGTTTTTGGCTCTATTTTCTATAAGCCTCATTTCATTTCCTTCCCATAACGAATTAATTCAATATGCTTTGACACAAATACACAGTTACCTCATTTCAATGCCGTGCTTCTCCACTCTCAGATCTTCAAGTTCAAGAGTCTCCAAATAACCAGCAATTCCAGCAATTCTTCTATGTATAGACTGCTTATCTCCTCCCCCTCGCTTCCCCACCTCAAATCTCCCTCCTGACAAACTTTGCTGCTCTAAAACTCCCACATAGTTCACTTCTTCCCTTCCCCTCTTTCAGCAGGGAGCAGAAAATAACCCTGACATCGCCTGCCTCACTTAGAGCAGAAGAGATGCAAGGAGGTACCGCACTTCTCTCATCAATTCCCAAACAAATATAAAAATCCAAGTTTTCCTGTCCTTTCCTCCTCCTCCTGGTAAAAATATCTAGCGCCTTCTCAGATTATTGGTCTGAACAGTTCTAATGCTTGCCAAATGAGCAAACTCGTCAAGTTCTGAATCATTTCCACTTGGATAAAAGTATTTTTCTGGCTCAACCATCACCCATTATTTCCCATTTTAGAAGAGATTTAATGTAGCAAAGGAGGATGTATCACTTCTCTTGTCCTCAGGAGGTGGCAGTAGAGTCTGTGGCATTTGGGGATTAACTAAAGATACTACATTTTACACTAACGAAATGTGCCAACCTAGCAAGCCAATCTACATGCTAACAAGCCACATATACATGCAAAAAGAACAAAATGGTCAAATACCACTCAAAAGCCAAGACTGTGTTCTAAAGTGCTTCAATAAAATGGCTATAACCCCTATGCTACCTTTCCATCATCCCAATCCTTTCTGCTATGTAGAATGTCTTAATCTAGTTATGAAATTAAACTCAAAGTGCTAAGAGTTATAAATCAGGTTAAAGTGCCTATAATAAACCATACTGAGTTTTCATAAACTAATTTAGAAGATATTAAGCCCTTTGTAAGCATGCATATGGGCTGGGTCTAAATTTACCATCCATGAAATTAATTAACCGCAGGAAGTATAGCTCATGCTTTGGCACTTCTACATTCAGAAAAATCCTCAAACCAAACAGTGATTTTCAAGCTCAATTGCCTTTTTTGTCCCGCCTCCCGTACATATGACAGTTCAGCAGTTTTCTCATAAACTTGGAACTTCCTCCCATACGTGTTAAACTTCGCACCGTGCCTTGCGAATGAAAACAAATCAAACTGCACAAACTCTGTAATACTAACTCAGAAAAGGAAAGAAAAAAACCACCCCTCCCTGTTCCTGTGAGAAATATGCACAGCTCCAGGACCTTGAAGGGTTTACTTCGTGAATCCAGGCAAAACAAGTGGAGATACCAGAGCTTACCCATAACTACTGCTTTAAAAACACTACCGTTATTTTTTTCTTATGCTCAGTATTCCCCAGCCATGATGTCTCTCCTACAAAAGCTGTGAGAACAACACCCAGCCTGCAAAGCCTTTGCATTACGAACTTCTCTGTGGCAGCAGCTACCTCTTGCGTAGTCAGAAGGGCTCTTTCACAGCAAGTCAGGACCCTTGGAAACTACAACATGTAAGACTTAACTGCAAAGAAGTTTCTCATACAAAAGCCATGCCAATAGCTTTCTAAGACAGAGATCTAATACACGGCACTCCGCTCCCTGTCTCAATCGTTTTTTCAGCAAGTGGCTCAGCCTGTGCTGCCACATGACAATCCCACCGGTGCTTCCCATCAAAACTGGGGAGGGCTTTGGTCAACGTGACAAAATAACACACGCGCGCAGGACCACAGGCACTGGGGCCTGCTTGTAACGCGCACTACGTATGATAGATGCTTTATATATCTCATATTCCTGCTCGCATAGAGGGTACAAGCATTTGATGGAGCACGTGTGTCCTGCATCACATCCCTTGTGGAATGTGTTTTCTAGGTAAGGAGAGCGGGGAAAGGCTGTGGATGACTTATTTTCACAGGCTTCATCTGAGTTGAAATAGGTCAAAAAAGCAGCCTTACTGTAAGACATCAGAAAGCCATAGAGAGTCACCAGCAAATGCTCAAAAATCAATGCATAATTTTTCTATTTTACCTCCTTAAAACCAGTAGCATAACAACTGTAATGAGAATATAAAACCACTCAGAAGAAAAAGTGAATCAACACTGCAAAAGCAGTAAAGCACGGGGAGTATTATTTACATCTGCTCTACAAAAACAGGCAAATTACTACAGACAGTAGAACTCAAGTCCTTCCCACTGGTATTTTTCCTTGTGCAAATCCAGTTCCAAAATAGATTTTCAAATTCCAGAACTACAATAACAACATTTAGGAATACAACAATGAAAATAGAAATGACTCTCTAGAGAATCATAAAGTTCAGTAACAGAACAGTGAATTACTTCAGTTTTTCAGCTCACATTTAAGAAAAAGAAAAAAAGGAAACATAATGAGTGTCTGAACTACTAATATCATTCAGAAGATGGGGATAGACTGAATGTAAAGCCAAGTATCACAAAAGTAGGTGGGAGGTAAAAGCAATTACCAGTTCAGAAGCTGGTATTTAAGTCATCAAGTAAGAGAAAAACCACAAAATTTGAAGCAGCTGAGGAAAAAAAACAACACAAAACATCAACCAAACTTTCACTATTTCTGAAACCAGAGGTCCTCTGTAAAACAAGTTGCCAGATCTCAAAACACCCTGATGACAGAGGCGCTACAACTCCCTGTGCATTATTAACACACTGCTATGTGCTATTTTGAATTCAGAAAGCTAAGAAAGAGGGCTGCAAGCAACACATGCTGACTACAGAATCTCTTTTAGATCTGAAATTTCAGAATGTCAGTGAACTTGAGTGTCTTTTAAAATTCTTTCTCTGACAAAGCAGACTGTTCATAACTTCAGCTGATGTTACGGGTCTTAGCCCTCATAAAATTCTCTCTGCACTTTGTGGTGTGGGTTACTATGCAACGCATCCACTTCCAGAAAAAAGTACTCAGATGGAGTCAGTTTGTTCAAAGGAACTGATCCACAAGTTAGATTCAATACTGAAGACAGATCAGATCCCTTCAAACATACCACAGTAGTTTCTGTATGTTGAGAGATGAACCTTTAGATCTATTTTTCAGCCTACATTCCGACAGTACCTGTTTTTTAGGGATTCTCTCTGGTCTTTGTAGCTTGATAAACAATTCAGTTTTGTTCCAAAGTACCCCTATGTAATTTAATGTATTCCTTCTGAAATATCTGCCTAGTCCTTCGATTCTCTCATTGTATTTAAATTGGGTTATTTTTCAATTTGAGTTCTATCAGCCTATTTGCCTCAATTTGAATTTTTAGAGAACACCTGGATTCAATATGAAGATTTTATTCCACTCGAGAACTTGCTGCATGGCGCTAACGGTGTTTTGACAAGCAGGAATACGCTGCTCTTCAAAGAGATGAAAGAATACCAGAAAAGTAGAAATACACCAGTACAGAACCCAAAGGGAGAGTAAAGATGCCTGTAAGTGAGTAAAGTAAGAGAAATAAAGTTTCTCTTTGCAAAAGAGGGTATGTGAGCTTTTTTCCTCCACAGCTTTTTATTTAAAGAAAAAAAAGTTACAAAAAGTAAAAAGAAACGAGAACTCCTGAGCAGCACAAGCAGAGCCAGGGCTCAGTCACTGGTGGAGTGCCGCAGCACGGTGGACAGCTCAGGATGTGATCTGCCAGGAAACCTCCATGGCTCCAGCCTGACACACCTGCGCCACTGATGCACCTCAGCAACCAGGCCCCAAAAACCCTGCCATTTAACTCATGACTGACATACGGCCAAAGCAGGGCTAAGCAGGAGAAAACAGCAGAACACTCACCAGAGCATAAAAGGAAACCCGGGTTCATCAGGAGCACTGTTGAACAAGGGTCACATCAACTGCCACTTCATCTTGGCTGCTCAGTGCTATCACTCTTCTGGCAAACTCTGTCACCCTCATTAGAAGGTGACTAAGAGGCGGGGCACCCTGTTTCATGCATGGTGGTGCAGGCGAATAAAGAACTGCTCAATATCCCAAACACACCTATTCAACGTCCCCTGAGAGCCAGTATATTTGCAATCATCACTGAATCTCTTCCTACAGATACTTGCGAGCCCCTCCTGATGTTTGAAGCTGCTTACACGTGGTAAGAAACGGCTAAGTATATGTCATCAAGCAGCCCTGTCAAATGACCTCACTCCGACTGCTAATAAGCTAAACCCCTTACCATTTCTTAGTAAAAGCTTAAGTGCTTTAGCTTCCATTCACCCTGCCTTAAGCTGCCAAACTGGAATAATAATACCCAGCATTGCATAACACCAAAGGGACGGGTTTAACACCCCTTTGAGAAACTACTGCAGAAAACTTCCCTTATGCCTATGAAGAAACTGAGGCACAGAAGGGAAAGGATCATGTTTTGTGAAGCACGAGTGACACTGAAATCAATAAACATTAGGTGATGTAGTCAATGTTGAAAAACCTGTCCCAAAGTGACCTGTGCAAGGTCAGGGAGGTCATCTGCCTCCAAAGCGGAGCTGTGACTCTGAAAGCCTCCAGCCTGCCTGTTCAAACACCACACCCCGCAGCTTCCAATGAGAAAGAAATCAAGTGTTTCAGCCAACCACATCTGAAATCTCTAGGTTTTCAAGAGCCACTGAGAAGCAAAGCCAGGCCCAAAACAGCGTGCTATAGAAGCCAGACACAAAACACAGCTCGTTTGCATCCATCCACGTTGTACAGCCTCCACGTGAATAAACGCCTAAAGACTTCAATCAACACAAGTGCTAAGAGGATGTTACAAACAATAGCGCCACAAAACCACTCGTCCGAGGCCGGCAGCTTCTTCGCATAGACCCAACAGCGCTTCTTCACTGTTGCCAGCACGAAAAACCAGCCGGCATCCCCCCTGCCGACTGCCTTCTCCGTTCGTTTCGCAGACAAATAGCGCCCGCAAGCCGAAATCCCTCAGGAGCACAAAGCGGCGGTAGGTCCCACCGGCTCAGCAGAGCAGGGCTGAGCCCGGAGTTTTCGCTCCAGCAGCAGAATAAATTATCCAGCGAGGGGGGCTCCCGCGGGGAGCTCTTGCTCAGCGGAAAGGCACCACCGGCTTTTCCCCACCCAGGAGGGGCTCTCCTGACATCAGACTCCCGTGGCGCAGACCGCGGACCCTCTCCCAGACGGCCAGACAGACGCAGCGCCTCCCGCGAACCCGGAGGCGACGCCGGCTGCCGGCAGCAGCGGGGGTGGCACCGCTCGGCCCCCTTCGCCT
>VWZK01015594.1:32623-103446 GCA_013396935.1 Baryphthengus martii | reverse complement strand
ATTTTCCTTCTCTCGGCCGACCCCTGCCCGCCGGGTCCGGTGTTTTCCCCGTGTGACCGGCGCCCTCCGGCCGCCCCCGCCCGCAGCGCCCTGGGGCAGGAGCAGAGAAGCGGCAGCAAGAGCCGCAAAGCGCCCTGCGGAGCGGCTGTCTCCCGGGCGGGGGCAGGGCCCGTGGGCGACCGATCTTCACCTCTCGCCCCGCCAACCCAGGGCGCGGTAATGGCAAAAGGCTGCGCTGTGGGGGGAGGCTGAGCATGCCGCCTCTGCCGCTCCCACTAACTCTCCCCAGCGGGAGAGCCTGCTGACCGTGGCCGTGACCTTCCTGGTCCCGTTTCTCAGGGAGAAAAGGCCTGGAAAGCAAAGCTGCTTCTGAGTAAGGAACCTGCTGAGCGCTCTGAAAGACGCGCAGCAAGATATCTTAGAGACTTTTAAAGAGAAGCGGTGACAGTGGTGGGGTTTCTGTGCTGGGTCGCCCCCACCATCTTGGGTGGAACTGAATCTTTCTGGGCCCTGCAACGAGCGAGCAGCAAGGCTGTGGAACAGGAACGCTCCTACCGGCCTCTGACTGCAACTATTCCTTAGTAAAAGGGCCCACCGGTTGATTAGCCCTTGAAAATACTGATGGCAAATCCAATAAACTTATTTCCTATTCCCATAGCCAGTGACAAAATCCTGATTTTTAGATGAGGTATTCTGAATGTCACACTTAGAATTCACTTAAAGTCAAGAAAAAATTAACATGGCTGGTTCCTGGATTGTATTGTACACATTATAGATAGATGAGATATTGGAGTATGGGACAAGTGTGTGTAAAGTTCTGGCCATTCAATGCAGTTGCCCAAAGTGATTTCTTCCCAAGATTTTACTAGCTTCCCTCTGAGAATTTGCACTCTAGCTGACAATAAAAGCAATTTGGTTATAGTTTTATTCATTGTAATGCAATACTTCAGCAAAGTACACTGGCTATTTGATCTAGCATGGTATTTCAAATGCTAATACTACTCGATGGAATGGAGAGGGGGTGGAAAAAGAGAAAAACCTGCTGACAGCCTGCTGAAGGTGGTTTATAGCACTTTTGTAGCACTTCAGCGAGAATGTGATGAGTGTAGGTTGGCATTTGCAAGTGGAAGTTTGAAGAACTGAGGCAGATCCTCGGTTTATTGGAAGTTGCTGTATTTGTGCTGACTTTTGCGGTCTGCAGGTCTGCAACAGCTGAATGTTTGGCTTGTTTATATAGTAGTTTTAAAGGCCCTTTCAATGACCAACAAGCATATTTAAAATATTTAATAATATCTACATTTTATTATTTTCTACTTAAGAATTTGTGAAGTAAGTGTCTACAGGTCTTTGAATTACCAAAAATTTGCTGGTTATTTTTTCTGTGCTTGTCAGTTTATTATGTCAAGTCTTCTTGAAGACAGTTTTACTCTCTTATGTGAGGGGAAAAAAATAGTCTTAATTTTCTAGTCAGGGGACAAAGCATGGCATTCAGAAATAGTAAACCACCACAGACATCAACCTGAGAGGATGAGGAAGGAGAAATTAAGACAACGCTGGAAAATGTCTGCTGACGATCAGCTGACTGTTCAAATGGGGGTTGAAGTCTTGTGTTGCAATAGTAACCCAAGATCCATTTCCTGTAAACGCAGCCTTTCCATTTTCCAAATCAAGAACCGTTTTCTACAGGTAGTGCTAATATTAGGGTTGAGGCGTGAACAATTAGTACTACTTGCTTAATTTTTATGTATCATTAGCTTAAACTTAGCTTTTATTTTGGTCTAAGTATGTTTAAACTGTTGTATACCCCATTAAGCCTGACTTACAAAGTCTGCAGTCTTCAGTGTGCTTCTATTGTCTTAAATTTTTCCCCCGGTATGACTTTGTTCATTTATCTTCCAGACACACATGGGTACTAGTAGTACACACTGTCATCCAGAGCTGCTGTAGACCAACAGATGACTAGATGATTCCCCTGGAGATATGTGGCGAAGCACTATGCTTCACCTCTTGTGTTTCGATACCGTAATAACTGTCTTTTTGTTCCTGAGCCCTGAAACTTCCTACCTACTTTTTTTCACTCGTGCTTTTAAATTACTTATTTGTGAGCTCAGGCTGTGATCCTAATTACTCTTTTGGAAAGAGTAAAAGGATTACAGGATAACTTAGTTGGTGTCTTTGGTTACTTTGATGTTGACCATAAAATGCTGCGTGCTAGTTCTGCCCAAGTAACAGTCCCTCTTTTTCTTTCTCTCTCTCTTTTTAAAAAATAACCCCAACGAAAAACCCACACAGCCACGTGATACTACATTGCCTAGAACTGAAACAGATTTTCTTTCCTCCATACTTGTAACGCTGGTTACAAAGAAAAGTAGGAGATTTTAGACTTGGAAATATTGAGGCATTGTTGAACAGTGGCATCCACGAGATATTTTTTTTTTTTCAGACTGGAACTGTGCAAGGAAAACAGGCAATGTAGTCAACTGGAATATCATGCTTGTTCACTCTTACTCACCGCCTTAAAACATGTGACTTCTTTAGCCTTCCAGCTAGGCAGAGAGAAATGGGGACCTACTCCAGCAGAGGAAGTAGAATAAATCTAAACTTTTCAACCTTTTCTTCCTGTACAGATTGAGCCAGTAATCACCTAAAGGTCCAGCACGCAAAACTGGCAGAGACTGGATCTTCTGGTTGTCATTGTTGTATCACCTTTTATGTTCTGAAAAGTTGGGGTTGTTTTGTTCTTTTTGTTGTGTTTACTCCCTCCTTCCCTTTGAAAGTGGACAGCTAAGCTTATACTAAAATTTGTGGGTTTAGTCATAACTCATGGCAGTAAGTTCTACAATCTCATAAATATTTTTGGTTTGGTTACTTTATTTCATATACGCATTTATTTCTCCTGGTTTTGTCAAATTCTCAAGTTAAACACCTCCACTTAGAAAGTTTGACAATTTGCTGCTACCTTTTTAGAGTTCCAGGTATTATGTGTCTGCTGTAACAAACTTTGCCTTCTAAGGTCTGTCTTTAGTGAAATGATAGGCTTACTCTGAAAACCCCTAAGATGTATATGGATAAATCCTGAAAGTCCTAGTCTAACAGTCTTTATCATTTAACCAAATGGCAGATGAAGATAATTTTTAGCTCCTGGATTTATTTTCTTGATTCATCAGCTTGATTACTCCTCTGAGCTTGTGTAGCAGTAAATTTCAGTGTCACCGCTCGCTCTCTTCAGAAATAATTTGGCTGACAGTAATCGAACACATACATGGCGCCTGTTGACAGTTCTTGTCAAAGTCTAAAGGATTTTAGGGATTCTGTTTTGGGTGTCTTAAAACGTTTCAGATTGGAAGAGTAATCAAGAAGTACTGAAACTAGCATGGGAAGCTGCCATCATGGTCATGTTTTTATAGCACTGGGCTTTCTGCATTAGCTGTCTGACATCTGTTTAATCCTGAGAAGAATAATTTTGGAGACCATTGGCACCCCAGTTAAGAAACTCATCCTGCTGAATAGTTAAATGAACTAAAACATCTGCTGAAAATAGGCCCACTGCAGATGCAAAAGCTTAAGAGAGAAGCGGTGTTCCTAGAGGGCATCTCTGTAGTGTGAAAGTCTTATCTTTGTTCATCAGCTGAAGAGCGCTCATATTGCAAGGATTCTTATGGCCAAGTTAAAATGTTGATGCACTGGTGAGTTAGTTTCAGCTGACCAGTCTGTCTGTCTACCTCTACCAGATGGCATCCCAAGAAAAGATGCCAAAATCCACACAGTGAAGGTGCAGTGTTCCCTGCCCTGTGTCCCATCTTTAGGATTCTATAAGGTGTGCTCACTTACTGGAGTGGTTTGTTGTTGTTGATGTGAAAGATAGGTGGTCTGAATGCCTGTGCTGCTGGTCTGCCTTCTGTGCCCTAAGCGTGAAGAGCAGCCCTGTTGTGGTTGGGATGGTCAGGTGTGATAAGGCATCGGAAAGTTGTGGGAAAAAGGTATTAGCTTGTAGAGAAGAAACCTCTGCCTTTATTAGAATAGTTTATTACATTTGGACAAAAGCTTTCAGGTATGCAAGTTTCCTTTAACGATGTGAAGAGTGACTTGACTGTTTTTCAATACTCTAGCCGAGAAACTGCATCTTTCAAGAAGTTTGGTTAGTGGGACAACAAACATTTGAATCTTCTGATTATTTCACTATAACATTATTTTGTTTCTCACTGTGAAAATAATACCTTAAAAAGCAGCTCTTTTGAAAAGAAAACAAAAATGGTATTTATGGCTAAATGCAGATAACATTGGTAAGGACTTTTAAAAAGGCAATTCTAAGATGAGAATTTCCTCTAGATCCTTGAAATCTTGAGGGTTTTGTTATGAGATAGATTTGGATCACCTGGTAGATATTCGGATAACTACCATAATAT
The DNA here is from genome assembly GCA_013396935.1 of Baryphthengus martii. Classification (NCBI taxonomy): domain Eukaryota; kingdom Metazoa; phylum Chordata; class Aves; order Coraciiformes; family Momotidae; genus Baryphthengus; species Baryphthengus martii. Next base: position 99,040 of record VWZK01015594.1, on the reverse strand, counting down.
GCAGTTTAAAAATGTTAAGATTTAATATGTTGGTGAGGCTATGGCTGTTCTGAAAAGGCTGTGATACTTCAGGTAATTGAACATAAAATCTCCAAATGTGGCTTAACTTTCTTTAAAACATAAAGAAGTTTTCCATTACAGGAAAAATCGACCTCAACTTAATTTTCTTTTACTGGAAACCTGTGCCAATATGTGTTTTGTGATTCCAGCCAGGTGTTTCATTATACCAAAGAGCTGTAAAAGAGTATTTCTATCTGCTGGGGGTATTAGATCTTTCTCAAGGACTTTCATGCAAACTTGTTCCTGGTTCAGCTCTTCAGACTAGCTGTCAAATGCCTGATGTAATAAACTGAAGATTCCATAATACCCCAACTTTAAAGACAGCTCTGAAAGTTAAATTTAAGGTTGAAATGCTTATTCCAAACTTGTGTTCAGTATTTTAAGTATTGTATTTAGAGACAAGACAGTGGTGAGGCTGATAGAGTAGTCAGTGTGCGGGCCCAAGTTCCTAATATGTTTCTGCTTGTCAAACTGAGCCTGACTTGAAAATCTAGCAATAGTTGTTTTATGAAATTGCACACCTTTTGTCTGTTGAGGTAAGAATCTTCAACTAGTCAGATGTGACTCTACTGAACTGTACTAAAGTTTGCTGCTATAATTGCTTACAGCTTTGCGTTCATCTCGTTTTGATGTTTGCCATCTTAGAAGTTAGAGCAAGTATTTCAAGAAACGATGCCAGATACACCTAAAACTAGAGTGAATTTTATGTAATAAAAGCAAGGATGGATTTTAGTTTTGCAACAGTGATAATGAGCTTAATGAAAATGTTGCTCATCTAGAGGAAATGACTGTGCATTGAAATAAGCTGATGGCTGCAGAACTTTTCAGCCCTAGCAGCTAGATGACAGGATCAGGAAAAGAGAAGGCGGCCATTGTGGGACACAGAAATTAATATTGTATTCTGGTTGGTTCTCAGTTGCATTAGACCTTTATTTTGTGTGAGAGTTTATCAAGCCAAAAAAGAAGCAGGATGTGTATCAGGCTGAAAGGAAGGTCAAATTTTTCGCAGTAGGAAACTTGTGAAGCAGCGTAGCACATGAGAAATAAGAAGTGGCTCATCCACTTCTGCTTCTAGAGCTCCTCTGGAGAAACCTTCAGGGCTGAGAGGAGAGAATCAGTGTAGAAAACCCTATTACAGAAAACTCTGTAGTATATAACCATTCAGCTGATGAAGATTTTTTTTTTTTTCATGTGAACAATGTGGTTTTCTCTAGTAACAGGAGTATTTTAATTGATAAAACTGGGACCTTTATCTATCCTAGATAGTGACAACTGTGTTTGAAGTCGGAAGGTTATCTACTGAGCTGATCAAATCTTCAGTGGGTCAAACCAGTTATGCAATGAATGCCTTGCCAGCCTTTCTATCTAGTTTTATCGCTGCTGCTAACTTCTCAGTCATGTTCAAACACAACTTTTTTCTAGTCCTATTCAGGCCTAACTGAAAGAATCTCTGAAGCTTCTGAATAAAAGTTTGGGGGCTTGAATGACAGTTGTTGGTGATGGTACTTCTTGCATGAACAGACTTTATGTTTAATGCCGCAGAGGGCTGTGCTGTTGTACAGAGGGACCCCATCAGACTGGAAGAATAGGCTGGTGGGAGTCTTGTGAAGTTCCACAAAGGGGAATGCCAAGTTCTGCACCCGGGGTGGGATAACCACACGCCCTGCTACAGGCTGAGGAATGACTAGCTGTAAACTGGCTTTCCTTAAAAAGATCCTGCTGGACACCAAGTTGAACATGAGCTGGCAAGGTGTCCGCTGTAGCACACTACCCTGGGCCGCATTAGGAAGAATGCTGCCGATAGGTTCAGGGAGATGTTTTTTTCCCTCTCAGTTAAGCTCTAGGGAAACCACAGCTGGAACGCTGTGTCTGGTTCTGGGTTTTCCAGTAGAAGGAAGACATGGCTTAGTGGAGTGGGTCCAGAAAAGGGTCACAAGGACTGTAAAGGTTTTGGAGATATGAGGAGAGGGTGAGAGAGCTGGGATTATGTAGCCTTGGAAAGAGAAGGCTCCAAGCATCTTGATGTAGAATATATAGATACCTAATGGAGGGAGCCAGACTCTCCTCAGTGACATCTGCTGATCTAACAAGAAGCAATGTGTACAAACTGAAATACGGGGAATTCTCTTTAAACATAAGAAAACCTTTTATACTGTAAGGGTGTTTGAACACTGGAACAGGTTGCCCGAATTTTTGGGGAGCCTTCATCTTTGGAGGTAATCAAAACACCGCAGGATATGGCCCTGAGGAGCCTGCTCTAGCTTGTTTTGTGCAGGGCATTGGAACTAGACGATCTCCACAGGTGCCTTCCAACCTCAGCAGTTCTGTTGTTTGGTGACTGAGAAATCTGGAGAACTTTTCCCTGCTGTGTTACAGTAAAATTATAACTCTGCATATTATGAAGGAGCAGATTTCCTGAGCATACTATTTGGCTTCCTTTCCAAGTGACCTGTGTTAGAGGTCTGGGCATGCCGTTTCTTCTGGGACAATATCCCAAATTCAAGATACAGGAATGCTGCTGAACATCTGCTTTTGTCTAATAACTTAGGCATTGTATTTTTTTAATACTTCCCCTTAAAAATATGACCTGTTGGAAGGGTAAGTATGAACTGTCATAGTTACAGGAAATCTATGGCGGTGATTATCCTATTATTTACGAGGCCCTTGCAACACAGCTAGACACAGGGATTTATGCACTATACCAAAGTCTGCTCAGGTGGACACGGTAAATGTTGGCAGTCTTGATTCTAAAGCATGACTCAAATGCGACACTAAGCTGATGGTCCAGTGGGGTTATGATCTTTAGTATCCTGTAACATCTAGGTTTTTACTAAGAGGAGGGGAAGGGATTTTCTGTGGAAAATTTTATTTGGCTAAGTTTTACTGTGTATGCCTATTAAGCTTTCCTGCATGTCTGATGTGAGGGCTGACTCCATTTTTTCTATGCGAGGAAATAGAAAAATGTTAACATGTTTTGGATGTAGTAAAATCTCTGACCTTCGTTCAAAGTTACTCCAGCAGAATGAATCCCAGCACTGGTAACTTACTCATGTAATGCTGCTGCTTCGGAATTGCTGGCCTTGTGCTATTTATTACAATTCTGATTAGTGTATTTAAGCTTCTGTGCCAATTTGATGTGTTGCTAGTTGTAGAACTTGCAAAGATAGTCTTGAGAAGTTGTGGAGACTGCAGGGAACTCTTCAACTCGTGGTTTCTTGGAAGAGGGACCACATAGCTGCTTGTCTTCTGTATGACATACAGGACAGTGTCAGTGCCTGCTGATCTTCAGTGACAGATTCTAGCTGCTGTCACTGGCGGTGCCACATCAGTCTGCTTTGCTAAGGTGTTGGATATCGTGCAGTTGCGTCAATGCTTCCGCTAACTAGTGGAAGGGGTTCTTACGTTAACAGAAGTAATCCCCAGAAGACTCTATTGTGACAAGAATCGATGCCTGTTCTACATTCTCAAGCAATGAGTATGATGGTGTCTTCAGCACCTTCCTGTGCGGTCTGTTGTTAAAACGGTTTTTCTGTTAAGCTCCTCGCGAGCAGAGCGTGCCCTGACGCGGATGTATTACGCTGGAGGACTGGTAGGTAAACAGATTCCAGCAGAAAGCATGCATCTCTTTCAAGGATTTTTAGGTAGTCGTAGGTACCACTCGGGACATGGGATTATTGGCTTCGTAGGAGGCCCTTAGTGCGAATGCTGCTTTTAATTTCTTCTGCTCTGTCCAGTGGGGTAAGGAGGGCACAGATGGGAGGGAGTTCAGCTGGGCTGTAGGTAGCTTGATTTGCTATTGCGGCATTCCTCGGTGCTGATGGGGGAGAGAGAGAGAGAGAGAGACTGATGACTCATCAAGTCAGGTGGTTATGCCTCTGCTGTGTGTCAGAAATTTCTTCCCCCTCTGCAGCAGGCTTTCTCATCCTTCTGTGTAGGGGCACTAGAAGGACAATTATTTTGTAAGTGCTGGTGCTTAACTGCTGAATTCTGGCTTTGCTTCACTGGGCTCGTGGATTTTAGTTGCTCCCTGTTTCTGCAAAGTGAGGTAAGAATCTGTGTTTTATATGATAAAATAGTAATAGATTTTCTTCCTTGCTGCAAAAAGACTCCTAAAAATCTCACTGGAGTCTTTAATTTTGAAGAGATCTTCGTGGTAAGACACTTCATTGTGTAAATTCTGCAGCTGATCAAATGCTTGAAGCAAAAGAAAGGAACTGCAATAGAAAACAGGTTTTTCCAGCATTGAGAGCAGGACAGTTACATTTTGGGGGTTAATGTGTAGCTAAATTGCTATGTTGAGGAGAGACCAAGAGAACTCTCGCCTTGTTGGCCATTTCTTGTTTAATTATAACTAAAAAATTACTTTAATAAATCACCTTTCAGCCAGAGATAGTTCTGCAGCGAGTAACGGTTTGATTTCTGGTGCTGTGAGGCACTGTTAGAGCTTAAAAGCATGTTTAAACTGAATTGGTGAACTGTTTAATATGAGCAAGATTCCTGTATATAAGTTGTAAAAGGTACAAGATGCCTCTCTGCTCATTAGGGATTTAAAATTAAGCTAATATCCTGTCTAGATATGCTAGTGGACTTTTGTAGGAGAGGATTGCATATAGTATCCTGTGTGAGCAAGAGGCCTATGAAAGTCTAGGAGCTCAGTAGGTTTCTAAACTGGCTTGCTACCATGGCTTCCAGGGTAAGTACATACTACCTGCACACATATGATGTTAGGTTTAGCAAATCCTTAGGGAATTTCATTTTATCTGAGTACTAACTGTGAAAACATCTGACCGTGTAGGTAGATAAGGCAACATTTCTACCCTCGAGGACTTTTCCATATAAAATGAAAATCTGTAGTGCTCGTATACAAGCACAAGAAAGCTATGCAGAGATAAGTAACAGCTTTTTTAAAGAAAAAATTTGTATTCAAATTAAAAGTTGTGTAGCCCCTTAAAAAGAGGTCAGACTGGCTGGATGAGTGTCACAGTTTAGGGTCAGGGCAGCCCCCTAGGCCTATAACGGGCACTCTCTGTTAACCCCCTCTCCATCCCCAAAGGGGAAGAGAAAGGCAATAAGGGGGAGAGAGACTGATCAATTGGAAAAGAAAACTAGAACAGTTTTAATGAAAATAATAATAAAAATGGAATAGATACACAAACCTAGTATCGAACCAACATGCCCCCTAATGGCAAATACGTCATCGTCACCACCGGTGCTCTGGAGCAGGCACTGGGAAAGCCGCAGACTGGGCCCAGCGGCAGATGGGAACTGTGTTCAGGAGCTGGATTCTGGTACCAGAGTCAAGAACGCTCAGATGAGGATTAAAGGCAGAATGGACAGAGTCCTTCTCAGATGCCAGCCGTTGAAGAAGTGAGAAAGAAGCTGGAAGCAAGAGCTGAGAGCTTGACCCTTGTAATCCCTCAGCTTTATATCGAGTATGATGTCTATGGGATGGAGTCCCTCCCTGGTCAGTTTAGGGTCACCTGTCCTGTCTACTCCTCCCCAGAGGTGCAGCCTTTCACTTTCTGCACCCCCAGTGTGGTACACAAGATCCAGCAGTGGCCTTGGTCTGCACACCAATCCCAGGTACTGACTCTAAACATTTAGTGTTAGAAAAACTTAACTGAAAGGTAAAATCACTGAACAGAATTAATTCTGTTCTCACTCAAACCAGGACTGGTTTGTTAGACTGTGTGTACCTTGTTTGAAGTTATATAGGAGATGGAACAAAGAAAGGTGAGGAAAAGGTCGCTGCATCTTTTACACTCGGAATAGTTAATAGGTGTATGTTAAAAAGCAGTTGGTGCAGATGCTGAAGGTCAGGATAAAGAGGGTTTATTGTTGTGTTGCTAGATGGTCTAGCAGAGGGATCCTATTCTCTTTTAGTTGGCTTGGCCAGTAGTTCGGGAAAGTGCCTGTAGGAAGAGAGAGGGAGCAGAGCAGCCACAGGAACAAGAGAAGCAGGTGCTGGGTGTCAGGATACCATTTTAACTGCAGAATGACAGTTCTGAGGCTCTTATTTGTGTCCCTGAAAGATAAGCCATTGTTTCAAGTGGCAGTCAGCTGACCTGCAGGTTTTGGGTATGAAGAAAAGTTAATTTAAATTGAAGCTCACCTGTGTTCTTACCTGCTTTTCCTTACCTTTGTAAATCGAGTCTTTTAAATGGGACCCTGTACCATCTAATTGCCAAACAGTGTCACTAATTCAGTTATGAGAATTTGATGTAACTTTCTCTGTATCGTGCTTGTGTAAGAAAATTTGACAGTAGATCTCCAGAGATGGTTCTTTATAGTATGTTAAGGTAAATGTTTTGGGTGGATTTATAAGACCAGCTGCTTTTTTTCGGTATGAACAGTAATTGTGCTTGAGGCAGTTGTGTTAGTCTGATCAGAACCAGCTCTTAGCAGCTGCTCAGGAACTGCAGATTGTCTTGTGAGGACCTCCCCTCTGCCGTTTGTCAGATGAGACTTTTGAGAAATAAGCAGTGAAATTAAAATTGTATCCTGGGCCTAAACAACAGGCAGCTTAAAGGATAAACTATCATTATGGAGAGTAGAGGGATCTAACAGACACCTGACCTAGCCTTAGAGCTCAAGAGCAGTTAGCAGTTCCACTCCAGGCTAGTGATGACTGAGTCATGATCAACTGTTGGGGTGGCTGTTTCAAAATGACTCAGTGATAGCCATGTTACACAATCCACTCCATTGAGACACGGAACCTGGAAGAATCTGCTCCTTTAAGATCAATATGGGTTTGGAATCATTGGAGACCATTTTCCTACAGAGCAAAGCTACCAATTTAAAACATTTAGCTTGATAAAGAGGCTGAGGGACAGAGGACTTGTGTTATAATACTAAAAAGCTGGAAAACAATCATAAGCTTTTAAGAATAGCAGATTTCAGTTACCCCCTTCTCCTGTGGAACAGGCAGCATTCATTAATGCTGGTGAAAGGGGTGACAATATAGTTGTCTTCCTTGTACACGGGGCGGGTTTCCAAGCTTGAATATGCCTCTGTATTTGCTGCCTTGCAGAAAATGCTGGGTTAGGTTAAGCTTATCACAAAGACTGTGAGTGTCAACAGATGCTTCACAGAGTTGACGTCGCCACACCCCAGCCTTTTGCTGGATAGGCCCTGTTGTTCCGCAGAGAGCATTGTATGCTGGGGCTGCTGTACCTCACCTTTCATCAGCACTGTGTCAATATGGTAGGAATGAGTAGAGAGTTGCCTTACAGTTCTCTAACGCTAATCAGTTTCCAAGGTAACGCAAAGGATGATAAGGGCTGACAGAGCAAAACCATTAAATACTCTTACTGGCACCAGAAGCAGGACAGCCCAGCTGTCGGTTAAAGGACAAACCTGGATGGAGGAGGTCTGTTTCCAAAACAGCTTTTCTTTTTAGATTCTCTAAATGGTTACTGCCAAGAGACGCCTATCTGTTTAACTGTTGTAGGTTTTGACCACCGTTCAGCACAAGTCTTCTCTAATGCTCCATGGGTTTCACAGAGAGCAAAGACTGTGTAGTACCTACCTGTGAGGCGTATAGCGAGGACTCCCACGTTTGTGTGCTGGTGCTTGTAAAAATGTGCTTCTTCCTCTGAACACCCTTGATTCTGCACCTTAAGATAGCAAAAACAGAATTTTCCCAATTAATATTCATAATACTGCTTCTTAGAGGCTGGTGCCAGTAAAGCAGCCCCAAGAACATTCTCTTGCTCCCTCAGAATCATGGAAAACTCCATGCTTTGAAGGAGGGTGGATGAGATGTGGAAGACAGAAGAGATTCTCCACTGTTTAAATGTCCTGGGTTTGGTCTTGAAAACAGTCCAGCAGTCTTACGGTATTTTTGGAGTGTAGTTGTTTCACTTGGTGGTTTGTGGAACATATTACGGAGTGATGCTCCACTCCTGTGTTTCTACGGTAGGGGATGTTAGTTCTTTTGTTTGTTTAAATCGGTTACTTTTTAACTTTTTATAGCTTTAAAATCAGTTTGGTTAAGGTGTTTCAGGTGATACGAGTTCAGAATTCTTTCTAACTGGAAACAAGGAGAGAACATAGAGGAAGAAGAGGAGGAACTTGTGACATGTGTGTATTCTTCAGGACTGACTCTTCTTTTTTCCTTCTGTGCAGTTGAACAGAAAAAATGGACTTCTCCAAGCTACCCAAAATTCGTGATGAGGACAGAGAGGCTTTTGTTGGTTATGTCCATGGAGTCTCTGGACCTGGTAAGTATTATTTGGTAAAGGAAATCATAGATTTTGTTTCATCTAGTGTTTTGTTAAACTTGTTCACTTCAAAGTAAAGACGTATAGTAGAGTATAGTGGAGCTTTGAGTGGGGCTTTTCATTTTTTGGGGTGGGGAAGGAGGAAGGCAGGCTTTAAGAAGGATCACTGATTTAGTCTGATAAATTATTAAGAAATAAACTAACAACATAACGTCTTACTGCTAATTTTATTTAAAGATGTGATATGCAGAAGCAGGCTGAATAATAATAAAAACAAAAGGTAGGAAACTTTCTGGATGAGGTAAAGCTAATTGGTCAGAAATCTGCCGGCCCAGTGTATTAACCTTCTCTAAGAGGACGTGAGATGTATAGTCCGTTCCCACTGAAATGCAGTTTGACCCTGTGCTTTCCAAAATACTCAGTCCCTTGCCAGTGTCAAGCTGTTCTGTGTCACTGCACCGCAGGCTGGAGGAGCTCAGCTAGGAGGTGCAAGGATCAGGGAAAGTGGCAGAGCATGATGATGGTGCAACTGGGAGAAGGCAGACTCTTCCTTCTTTATCAGCTTAAATAGTTTCTTTAGGCTCTGATGGTAACAACTTTTGAATAAGTGCAGACTCTGCTGGATTTTCTGCTCCCTCCTGTGCTCTCTTCAAGAGGTAAAAGAAAGGATGGGAATATGAGAACAGAATAGCTTGTGTTTTTGCAATGCTGCTTATTTGATGAATAAGAAACTCCCTTCACTCCTGTCTACCTAAATAAATCCTTATTCTTTAACTACCAATTCCTTAACTGCAGAAGTGACACTTAAAAGAAATTTTAAATGGATACAGCTTTCTTTCCTAAGAAGTAGAAAATGTATTTTTTTGTGTAAATACATAAACCCTGTGTGCAAGATTGGTATTATAATACAAAAGACATGATTAGTTTTGTCCTAAAGCAGCTAGGCCCTAATGTACGACCTGCTGAAATCTAACTCAAAACAGTAGGAGTTTTCAGGCCCCAAATGTGCTGTAAAGCAGTCTTCATCTGTTGAAAGTTAATGTAGGTGCAATAAGATATACATCACTTTTCTACAAAATAAAATATCAAAATAGTATTTCCTTAAAACCTTTGTAGGCACCTGCCACTTTAGACGCAAGGGTGTGTGCTGCCTTCAGCAGGCGCCCTGGCATGATCTATACATGGAAACGGTTTGTTATTTGAGCATCCACATGCTACCAAAGTAAAGAGAAGCTTAAGTGACTTGAAAATGCTGGTTTCCAGCTACAAGTTTATGTAACTACCAGGTATCAGGTGAGCTTTGGCCGTTTTGTATGTCTTACTGTAGTCAGATGGATATGTGGCCCAGGTAACTGAAAGTGGAAAGGGCCTATGTAACATGTGTGTCAAAGTTCACCCCATTTCTAAAACCTGAAATGTTTGCCATATGTCAAGAGAGATAAGAGAAAATAATGGCATGAACTGTCTGTGAACTACTGCATTCTGATAGCGTCCTCTTATTGAGCATAGAGGAACAGTGTGAAAAGCGTAGGGAAAGTTTTTCTTTTGGCTTTTAAACTAGGAGTATCAGGATTTGTGGAAGCTAAGCTATCCCTTTTGTGAAATCAAGAATGTGCATCTGTTTTAGGTGACTACTCGGCTTACGCCGTGCGGTTCTTACTAACTTCTGACAAGTAAATTTCGTGAGCTACAGGGTAAATATTCACCTACGTGCCTGTCTTTTATAGTGGTCACGGCCTGCAACATGGCAGGCGCCGCTATGTACGAGCTGGTACGAGTAGGACACAGCGAACTGGTGGGAGAGATTATCCGACTGGAAGGTGATTTGGCAACTGTCCAGGTGTATGAAGAAACTTGTATCCTTTTCGCTGATCCCTCTGGGCCTGCCAGTCTGCACAGTCCAAAACCCAGTGGTGATTAGGGTGAGGGTGACGAACAGAGCTGACTGGGACCGGCGCTTGGTACTTCTGGTTTGCATGTCTTTTGTAACTTCTGATGGTTTTGTGGTAAGTATTATTTTGCTTGGCTGCGTACTGAAGAGACAAGTGGAAATTAAATAATGTGTACCTTAGAATTTAATTTCATTTTAATTTAAATATTACAGCTCTGTGTGAAGGAAGTTTTTTGACAAATGTCAACCATAAATTGCAAAACTACTGAACGTTATTTGATGCATTTTTTTTTTCTTTACTTTCAAAAACTGTGCTTGTGTAATACTTAAATAGGAAATGTGAAGTGGGCAGGATGCTGCCTTCTGGGCAGAGTATTTTGCTGGACATAATAGATTACATTTTTGCTTCTGCAGTGTTATTACAGAATATTGGTCCAGGTAGGATGCAGCATGTATCCTAAAATCTACTTAACTTTTCTATTACACGTACATGAGAGAATGTGAAGAAAAAAAAAAAGTCATAAAACTTGAAGCCAGGCGTGCTGTTTTTTTTTTTTCTTACATTCTTTTAAACTTAAGACTTGGCTCTGTGTATGTAGAAGCTAGGAAAAAGCCTGTGCTGGCTCCTAAAGCTTCATTCTGAGGAGATGGATGGTAGACTAGTAAAGAGCTCCTGTCTGTACCTAATAATTTATCATTTTAGGTGACATCATCATCGTGATATCTAGTAGCCTTACATCAGTACATAGAACAAGTTTAAGTATAGTTTATTCTTAGGTTCCTGATAAAGAGGACTCTGTCATAGAGCTCTCTGAAGTTGACTTGCATTTAATCTCTTACATTATTAATAGGGTTTTGGGGTTCTTTTGCATTCTAGCAGGGCCTTTTGCCAAACTGCTGGCCCTTTGCAAAGAAATCCATTGTGTGTCTTTGGAGCTTAGATAGCGCATAGACTGGACAGCTTGATACCAAGGAGGAGGGAAATTAATGCTGATCTTGGGCAAACGACCTTTAAAGTTAGAGTACTGTCAAAAATACTGTTCAAAGCTCAAGGTCAAAACAGTTGTGCTCTCTCTAACAAATTCTGAAGCGAAAAATGATATATTTCATAACATTGTCTGACTTTAACAGTTAAACCTGTTTTATAGGTTTGAAGATTTAAGAAATGCCTGATGTTTTATCACCCTGTTGCCTGGCACTCCAGTTAACTCATCCATGTAGCTGACTTGGACTAATGGTAGTAAAGCAGAGTAATGACCCCTGCTTTGCCTCTCTGGAGGATGTGCAACTTTGTTGTTTTATCAATTTCAGCTTGAGTTTAGGCTAAAGCCTACATGCTTCCCAAATAAAACATATTACCTTCAAGTCAGAAAGGTGTTTTAAGAGTGTGATGTTGTGAATGTGATGCCTTCTGCCCTATTTCTTTCCTTTTCTCCGGATGAACTTTTCCTCAGCGAATCTTTAGCTGGTGTCTCTGTAGGAGACCCTGTACTCCGTACTGGCAAACCACTGTCAGTGGAACTAGGGCCTGGCATTATGGGAGCTATTTTTGATGGTATCCAGAGGCCTCTGTCGGACATCAGCACTCTCACCAAAAGTATCTATATCCCTAGAGGTGTCAACGTGTCAGCTTTGAGCCGAGATATCAAATGGGACTTCACGCCTTCCAAAAACCTGCGGGTAGGTTCTGACAAGCCTGTCCTCCTGTCTTGCTCCTCTTCCCCTAGAGCTTAGGGCCAGAGCAGAATGCCAGGGCTGGGAGCTGTAGTTAACACCGTATTTAAGTTTGCAAAAAGGGGTGCTCAGCGATGTGTAAGACTGGATGGAGTCACTAAAATTTCCTCCATATAACCTACCGGGTATTGCTGCCATATGAGGACCTTGCAAAGTTTTAATGTATTTGCAAAACCGTAAAGAAGCTAGTGGAATTGCACTGAGCATTAGCAGGAGCAGGTGTTCCCTGAGCAAAAAAGACTGCAGCACCCATTTTATGAATGGTGAGGGTGGCCTTAGGGTAGGAAAATGTCATAGCTTTTGTCCTTGCCAGTATCTTTTTACCAATCCTGCAGGTTAGCGTATGCTGCCCTTTCTCTACTTAACATATTAAGCTGAGAGGTATAAAAGAAACGAGGAAAATTCCTTGCGTCAGTCAGTAATTGCTACTGTCTGAGCCTTGAAAGACGCCTGAACCCAGATAGTGTAGCTCTCAGTGTGCTGTTAGTGTAATGAGTTATGTAAACGGACTGCTGTGCTGTAACAATGCATTTATAAAGGGAGTAATCAGTGCTAGATTTAATAGCTATAGTTATTTTATGCCGTTCTTTGACAAGGTTCTTTTTTTAATACTGGAGTTCTCACTTATGACTAATAGACACGTTCTCATTTTAGGTTGGCAGCCACATCACTGGGGGAGATATTTATGGTGTGGTGAATGAAAACTCCCTTATCAAACACAAAATCATGCTGCCTCCACGGAACAGGGGTACAGTTACATACATTGCTCCGCCAGGAAACTATGACGCTTCAGTAAGTCCACCAAGCAGTTGCTGGTATATTCCATGTCTCTTTTATAAGGTTGATGTAATCTTTCTGTTCTTCGTGATGCCAGCTAAAAAGTGTTTCAAGTAACTAGGTGTCCAAGTTAGTGATTGCTTCTGCTGCCCTGCCTGCAGGTTGTACATTATTATGTTGTACATCATTATGTACATCATTATGTTGTACAGTTGCTTTCTAAGTATATGGCTTCCCAATGACACTTGAGTATATGCCATGTTTGCTGACATCTGTGGGGATCTACAGTATCTTGCTCTTCAAAAGCATGTTTTTAGTTGAAGCTTCATCTTGCACTTTTTTTTTTCCCCAGTGGAATTGTAAATAAAAGAGAGCCTTCCTTCTGGAGGGGATGGTAGTGCGTGTTGAGGTCCTGCGAAATCTGTGATGGTATCAAAGACCTGGCTGTGCAGAGCAGTTGAAATGAGAATTTGTGTGCTGATCCATTGTGCAGCTCTTTGCTTACTTCAGATGTCTGGTGCTGTCTCTTAGGATGTTGTCTTAGAGCTGGAGTTTGAAGGTGTGAAGGAGAAGTTCACTATGGTCCAGGTGTGGCCTGTACGTCAAGTCCGTCCTGTTACTGAGAAATTACCAGCCAATCATCCTTTATTAACTGGCCAACGTGTCCTGGATGCCCTCTTTCCGTAAGTCCTACCTTTTATTTTTCTAGTATGCAAGAAATCTCTCTTTTGGAGGGTGAAGCAGAGGGAGGAGACTTTTTTTTTTTTTGAACAGACCCCAAGCTAGTTCTAGTGCATTAATCTGTAAAAGAATGGACAAGCGTAACCTTAACAGAATCATGCAAAATCAACAGAAAGGCTAGAATTATGAGCCCAGAAGTAGGATCTCTTTCCATAGTCTTGAGGATGTATAGTTCCCAATGGTTTTGGGGTCTCCACTTAGGAAAACTATTGCACTTAAGGGTAACACAAAATGCTCATTTAAGCAGCTAACATCAGAGACACTGAATTCAGTAATTTTGGTCCTAAAAAGTTGTGCTGCTTATTCTTATAATGCACAGCTAAGTGCAGTTGTTCTTTTCTTAGCATTTGCATTTTGTTGGTGCTTCCAGCTGTAAAAACTGCTATGTTTCAAGCCTGAAAATTTAGCTGTTGTACCAGCATAATTCCTGTACTTCAAGGGCAGTAGAAGAAAAGGATAATTTTATCCCCTCGGTCTTTTGGTTTAGTGAAATGCTTCTGACCCAGAACACTGAACTTGACACCTGTCACTCTGTTTTTAATTAGGGAGTTTCATTAGAAAATATATTCTGAGAGAGGAGAGAACTGGTTTTGAGTCCCTTGCATATCAGAGTCCTTTTTTTTCTCCTCAGGTGCGTACAAGGGGGTACAACAGCGATTCCTGGGGCATTCGGTTGTGGGAAGACTGTGATCTCACAGTCTCTTTCGAAATACTCCAACAGTGATGTCATCATTTACGTAGGCTGTGGAGAACGAGGAAATGAAATGTCTGAAGTACTGAGAGATTTCCCTGAGGTTAGTACGACAAGTAAACTTTCTTGGTATTGTACTCATACGGTAATTGAATAAAATACCATGTTGGTAGAGTGACTTGAAATGATCTTCTTGCCTCTTCTGCTGTAAGTTCTGACTGCAGAAATCCCTTTTGGCTCATTCAAGAATTATTTCAGTGGCCTCTCAATAAACATCTGGTGTATCGTTTTGGGTGTGTCTTCTAACTTGTTTAAAATAAAGCTAAAATGAATGCAAGGGTATAGTTTAGCACAGTTATAAGCATCTTAGCTTTCGCTGGTAATTTCTCTTAACTTTTTTAACTTAACCATGCATAGCAAATGCAGCATCTGTACTTACAGGGTGTAGGGTGGTCTGATATGAACAGTTACCAGATTTCTGTTTGACAGGTTAGTTTTTGGAATATCTTCTGAAGGAAGTAGGAAATACCTGGGGTCAAAAAATAAACAAAAACAAAACCCAAAAAAATGAACAAACACAAAAAACCCAACAAACAAACCAACCAACAAAAAAAAAAAAACCCAGATGCAGCAGGTTTTACCAATCCTTCTTTTTTTTTTTTTTTTTTTCTTATCTTGATTTTTAGTTAACAATGGAAGTTGATGGCAAGGTAGAAAGCATCATGAAGAGAACAGCTCTGGTAGCAAATACCTCCAACATGCCTGTGGCTGCCAGAGAAGCCTCTATCTATACTGGTAAGATTTACAGGAGGCTGGAGAAGGCTATGTGTGTATAGCAAGCCATCATGCTCGCGTATTTTTAGTTTCTGAGGTGGTCAGTACCAAGAAACCTGCTTGGTTTCAGTAATCAACCCTTTTGGGCCTCGCCTGCATGAAATCCTAATATCATCGTTGAATTTGGCTTGCTTGTATATAATTATGGGTTTTGAATATTGAGTTAATTTTGCTTATAAGGTGGACTTACTGCACCGGATCTCATGTACCTTTTCTCCATGTGTTAATTGTGTAAATTTTTGGTTTTGAATAGCCACTTAATGGGCAGGAACACTACTCTCTGAGTTGACAGGCTAGTCTTCTTTAAATTGCAACCTCTTAGAGATTTTTTTTTTCAACTTCTTTATTAAGAAAATTTGTCAGATAATTAAGATGAAACATGACCTCCCTATTGTATTCTGGTAGTTTGAACAGGAAGGAGACAATTTACAGCATAAAGAGGCTTTGTTTATGCTTTCAGTGAGGCAAAGAGTAGCATCAGTGACATGACAGTGCCTCTTCAAAGAATCTGAGTCAGAGTGGTTCATAAGCAGAAATGAGCAGTAAAAAGAAATTTAAAAAAAAACAATCAGAAAGGACATGATCTGGTGGGAAGAAAGAATAATTTTGGTGTCTATTTCCATCAACATGTAAACTTAAATAATTTGGCTTGTTTACATCTTACTGACAATGTAAAAGCTTAGAATTCCTCTCCAAACTGTATCCTGCAGCACGCTGTTGTCTTTGTTCTAGGAATCACGCTGTCTGAGTACTTTCGGGACATGGGCTACCATGTCAGTATGATGGCAGACTCTACTTCCCGATGGGCTGAGGCTCTCAGAGAAATTTCAGGGCGACTGGCTGAAATGCCAGCTGGTGAGTAGTCTTTTCTCAGTCTAGTCTTGTAAATGCATCCTTTAAACTCTGAGCCTTTGACTCAATTTCTGTGCGTTGGTGTTTGCAGACAGTGGTTATCCAGCCTATCTTGGTGCCCGTCTAGCCTCTTTCTATGAGCGAGCTGGCAGAGTGAAGTGTCTGGGAAATCCTGAAAGGGAAGGCAGCGTCAGCATTGTTGGAGCGTGAGTGTTGCATTTCTTTGCTTTGCATTGGTTGCAGTCCTTCCTCTGTGTTTTTGTGTGTCAAATTACCTTTTTTTTTTTTTTTTCCCCAGAGAAAAAGGTCTTGTTGCTTTGTGCAGCTGCAGATCTGAAAATATGTGAATGAGTAGGTAGATAGTTAGTCTCAGCTCACCCAGAACTGCTGCTAAATTGTGTGTGGGTGCAGAAAAGAATGAATGTGGACAGGTAGTTCTGTGAGTTGTGGAATTGCAGTCGCTTGCAGCAATCTGAGCAAATAGCTCAGGGAAGAATGTCTTTAGAACTGTCACTGAGAAGTATGTCAGATCATGCTCAGAGCAGGACAGAGGATGCAGTTAGAGCAGCAGTGTATGCACTTAGGGGCACAATGAATTGTGATTCTCTTCCTTAAATAGAGTAGAATTACATGGAGCAGCATATCTCAAGCTGTGATGGGCTGTGAAAATCGTGTGGTCCTCAGGCATTCTTCCAGGCTATATTGATTTGGGTATCATACTGTGGGCAAAGTGAATTTCACATCCACATGTTTCCAGAAGAGCCTCTAGCATCTGCAAGAACACTTAGAGTCCTTTCTTTACTCTGCTTAGTTCTGCTCTACAGATCATAGGTGGAGACACGCATTGTCCTTTAGAAGTTGGAAGATTACTTTTTTCTTAATCTCCAGAGAGGCATATGTTAGAGTGTCATGCCCAAATGCAGTTGAAGTGGTTATTGTATAGGTGAATATCTGAAATAATGTCAAATTGGGATATTGTTTCCTGTACAATAATCATAGCAATGTATTTCACTGTCCTATCAGCACACTTGCTGAATCTGTTCCAGTTGAAATAGGTTTGATAATCCAAGCTGGACTAACTACCTGGAGTTAACTGAAATCATACCTTGATACTGTCAGTCAGTCACTGATATAATCATTTCATTAGATGCTTGATATTACACCCGTGTGGGTATGCATCAAACACTTTCTGCGGTGGAAGCTTGCAATCTGTTACTTGAAATCATGTTGACTTTTCTGGTTTCTGTGATCGCAGAGCTGTGCAGTCCTATGTTCAGTCCTGCAGTTTAATCTGAGAGCAATTCTGATAACTTTTCCTTATCTCCTCCTGCTCAGTGTCTCCCCGCCAGGTGGTGACTTCTCTGATCCTGTCACTTCTGCTACACTGGGCATTGTTCAGGTACGTCAATGCACTGCAGCTCTTCTGTCCACTTTGTTAAGACTCGAAATGATTGCACTTCAGCACGCTTGTGCTGGTGGCTGGAGCGTGAGAGCTTCGATTTGACACAAGCAGCTTTGTAGGGTGCCTTGGAAAGTGTTGCAGCAGTGTAAGAGGTAACCTTAGGAGATGGTGTCTGAACTGGTGTTTCTGAGATCCCTTTGGAAGAGGGAGAGAAGGTGGCAATTCCTTCCAGCACTGACTGCTCAGGAATGTCCCTGTGCTTCCTGATTGCTGCCCACTGACCTGCACTTCAAATGTGGCTGTTCTCAATTGAGATGGAAAGTGAACCACTCTTAACAGGTGCATTGAAACCACAAAAAAACTCTCAGAGCAGCTGACTGCAAGAAGAATGCCTTGCAACTGGTTGCTCTGCCCTGTTCTGGGAAAAAAGAATTATATCTAATAGGGCTCCACTTAGACTCCAGTATTGACATTGTCTCTCTTACAGCTGACTTCTCCCACATGAGAAGTCTCAAGCTGAGTAAGTCTGAACTCAGCTTAAAAGATGCATTATTTTTTGAGAAGTGTATTTGAAAGGCACTGCTATAGTTAAATCAACATCCCTCAGGTTTTCATTTCTGATAGCCTTTGCCATGTTGAGTTTGCTCAGATTTGCTTTCTGTATCTGTTTTTGTTGTTGCTGCCTTCAATTATTTTGCTTCATTTCTGATTTGAAACACTGGTTGGTCTCTCTGGCTTCTGACAGGTTTTCTGGGGCCTGGATAAGAAGCTGGCACAACGCAAGCACTTCCCCTCTGTCAACTGGCTGATCAGTTACAGCAAATACACGCGTGCCCTGGACGAGTACTATGACAAGCATTTTACAGAGTTTGTCCCTCTCAGGACAAAGGCTAAAGAGATCCTCCAGGAGGAAGAGGACCTTGCAGAAATTGTGCAGCTTGTGGGGAAGGTGAGTAACCAGCTGTGAGGAAATGTATCAATGAGCCATCCTCGATTTCTTTACTGCTAGTGCAGGCCTTTTGCCGTGTCTTAGACCAGACTTGATGGTTACTGCATTGTGTGAAAAAGGCAAATGGTTGCTGGGAGATGTCAGTCTCTCCTGCCTCTAACTGTGCTTTACTCCAAGTTTCTTGCTTTGAAGTTTGACTTCTAATGACAAATACTTTATATTTGATAAACTTTGGCTTGATACTACTTTTTTTTTTTTTTTCATGTAAATTTGAATCATAGAATCATTTAGGTTGGAAAAGACCTTTAAGATCATTGAGTTCAACCATTAACAAAGCACTGCCAAGTCCACCACTAAATCATAGAATCATAAAATTGTTTTGGTTGGAAGAGACCTTTAAGGTCATTGAGTCCCACCATTAACATAGGACTGCCAAGTCCACCACTAACTGTGTCCTCTAAGCACCACATTGGCATGTCTTTTAAATACTTTCGGGGATGGTGGCTCTACTGCTTCTCTGGGCAGCCTCTTTCAGGGCTTGACAACTCTTTTAGTGAAGAAATTTTTCTAATATCCAACCTAAACCTTCCCTGATGCAACTTGAGGCCATTTCCTCTCATCCTATCACTTGTTACATGGGAGAAGAGACTGACCTCCACCTTGCTACAATTTCCTCTCAGGCAGTTGTAGAAGAGTAATGAGGTCTCCCCTGAGCCTCCTTTTCTCCAGGCTAAACAACCCCAGTTCTCTCAGCTGTTCCTGGACTTAAACTTCACTTGCTTCAGCGTCCTCGTCCTGCTGAAATGCCCTTTGCTGCAACTTAGAATAGTATTCCATTGCAAGTGATCTTTGTAAGGGAAATGATGCAAACTGATCTTTACTGTTGAAGTCATCTGAAGGATTACAATTTATTAGAAACTATGTTGCCAGTCACAGGATAGAGGTGTTGGCATTTATGAGCTGCCCTGTAGAAACAGAAGTGATGTCTGCTTTCTCTAAAAACTGGTGATTACCTCGTTTCTCTGTGGAATCCTGTCTGAACTCAGTCTGAACATATGGCTCCATTTTACAGACATTCTTTAATTTCCTTCATTCATTTCGTTGTTTTGGAGAGGAAACTGAACCTGGACAAGAAAATTTCCTTTGAGAGCTCTCAAAAGGGACCCAGTGAAAACTGTGTTTCAGCTTGGCACTGTAAATATGATAACTGACAATAATTTAATCCCAGAATATTCAGATGAGCCGTGTTGATTTACAAGATGGTAGTAGTGTGTGGTAACATGCATTAAGTGCAGTTATTTGGAGGAACTTTCCTCCTGGTGCTCTCCCTGGTCATTCATGTTCTAGCCCAGTCAAGATGAGACCTTCCACCAGATCTTGCCCAGCAAAGCTCCCTTCTCTTGGTGTCTTTGAGGAAAAGGGCCTTCTGATCTTAGGGCCTTCTGCAGTTTTCTGTTTACAAAACCATGTTCTAAAAGACTAGTTTATGAGCAGGGTAGAATCAGTTTCTTGATGTAGAAAGGATATTGATAAGGTAAGTGCTTGTAACTAGGCATTATTCCCATGATAGAAGCACTGGAACTGGTGATCTGGTGCTCAACAAAGATGTTACCTTTTAACAGTTTGTTTCAGTCTGGGCTTGGCTAGCAACTGCAACGAACCTTTAAAAAGGGGGAATTGTGGAAAAACAGTTAGATTTTTTTTTTTTTCTTCTTTTTAGCTCTGAATTCTGTTAGTCTCCTCTTGATACAAGTTCCTGTCTAGAAAGCAAGCTGAAGTACTTAAAAAATCAGTCTGCCCACTTTAGGAAAAGGTTGGTGAAGGTGGAGAAGAGTGACCTGTGGTGCCAACAGCAGCAGTGTGCAGCAGGGTTGTGGCTGTCCTGCAGAGTATGACAGGCATCGTCATCAACTTCTTTACTTTCCTTGAATGCCAAACGGCAAAAGCCCATCGGTAGCTCTGGAGGCTAGTATCAAATCCTGAAGATTACTTACTGATCTAGAATGCCAAGATCTAGTTTTCCTTCTGTGGAAATAAGGATTGAGGAAGGTAAAAATTAATTTACCTCTGTGGGAAGGTGATGTTTCGACCCACCTCGTAGCAGAGCCATGTGGGTTTTGTATCTGGTGGCTTTTCCGTTATCTTAAAGGAAACTTCCTTTCCACTGTTTATCATCAGATAAAAAATAGACTTATAAAATACACTTAAAATAGACTTAGAGACTGTTTGACCCTTCTTAATTTGAGAATCAATTAAATTGGCTCTTCTATATAGCAGCGAGTGAAAAAGACGCAAGACAGAATTCTGCTAGAAGCTATCATAAAAGGGTGGGAAGAAAATGGATACTGAAAGGTAACAGTTCTTGGCCAGGATATACCACGTCCTCGCAGACTTGAGTCTAAACTAACAGCATACCTTACTTTTCTAGGCTTCCTTGGCAGAAACAGATAAAATTACCTTGGAGGTTGCCAAGCTGATAAAAGACGACTTCTTGCAGCAGAATGGTTATACGCCTTATGACAGGTGAGATCTGACTGTCCACTGTGCCTGCTGGGTCCTGGGTAGTCTAGATTTAGACAGCTATTTTATTTGGAAATGGATCAATGCCAGAATTAATTTGACTCACCATAACCGAATGGAAGAACTGTGCTTAAGCAGGCCATCAAACAGGGTATTCACGTTGACTTACCCAGGGTGTGCAGAGCTTTTCTGAAGCCATTCACACCCTCTGAGTTTCTCAGGCCCCGTCTTTTGTTCAGTGAGCCAGTATTTCTGCATAATGTGTCCTTCTGAGGAGGAGAAGAGGACCACTGTGTTCACAGTCAACACAAAAAGTCTTCCTGTTTATTCTAGCCATTATTATGTGTGGTGGGAGACTGCAAGAACCTGCTTTCAGTGGTTGTTGCGTAATTTTTGAGTAATTTTGATCCACCAGAAAACCTTACTGGGTCTTTTCTGTAGTTGATCAGGAGGTCTTGAACACTTTATCACTGGAAATTTAGATACATCATTTTGTAATGGTGTGTGCCTTTGATAAGGTTACTAGGGCAGGTATCACAGAATGGTAGGGGTTGGAGGGGACCTTTGGGGATTGTCTAGTCCCACCCTCTGCTAAAGCAGATTCACCTAGAGCGGGTCGCACAGGAACACATCCAGGCAGGTTTTGAAAGTCTCCGGAGAAGGAGACTCCACAACCTCTCTGGGCAGCCTGTTCCAGATACGCTTGCTATGTGATAGGGAAGCGCAGGAAGTAGCACAATGCAGTGTGATGGTACATTCACCATTAAACATGGAGGTTTTTGCCTGTGGAGTGCTCTTGTCATAGGAACGCTGCGTTTCCTGTGAGCAAAGAAACTTGTAGAGCTGTCAGGTCATCCCAGGCTGCTTGGAGGAAGCCTGTTCCCCTGACGGACAAAACAGGAAGGAGGAATTCCGTTGGCCGCTCTGTTGTTTTCCCTTTCTCGCTAGCGTCGGCACAGATTGATGTGTGAGACAGGTACACCGATGGTTCCTGTTGTCTCCTTTTTGCCCAGGGTTTGGGTGCTCCTTCATAAGCCTCACTGTGGGATAATTGTCTTAGCCTGTGATTTTCCTGTTTAAAAAGGTGGGATCTGTCAGAGGCAGTCTCTCTCAATACCTCAAAAATACCTGAAGTAAAACAGACTAGTAGGTCTCTTTCTGTGAGGTGGGAATTCAGGGTGGTAGTGAAGGCAGGAGCAGAGGCTACTCCTGTTAACTCTTTCAGGATGCCTGATGGATCCTCTTCTGTTTCACCATCAGGTTCTGCCCTTTCTATAAAACAGTGGGAATGCTTTCCAATATGATTGCATTTTATGACATGGCACGCCGTGCTGTAGAAACCACAGCTCAGAGCGACAATAAGATCACGTGGTCCATCATCCGAGAAAACATGAGTGAAATCCTCTACAGGCTCACCTCCATGAAGTTCAAGGTATGTTTGTAAGGAACTGGGTTGCATTGCTTCTTGTGAGCTTCCAGTGCCTCTGAAAGGAAGTTACTCACAGGTGGTTATCCATTGACCTTACATAAAGGTTTATGAACAGAGACCCTTTGCAATCATTTTGAATACGCTTACCTGCTTTTGATTTGGGAGCGCAGGAACAGTCAGTACAAAAATGTAGTCAAGTGATGCTGACTGCAGAGCTGTCACAACCCCACCTTCAATAGCCTCTTTTATGTTACATATATTCCTGGTAATAGTACAAGCATCTTTCATGTTTGCTTTCGGGTTTTTGTGATGAAATTCTCTAAAAAATTAGAACGTGTTCTAAGGAGACTATTAGCAGATGAAAGAATCCTAAAGTTTAAATCCAAGGATGTGATAAAAAGTGAATGATAGAAATGTTGACCAAGCTATTTTCAATAGAAGTTAAGGAAAAAAACTAGCCCCTGGCAATAATACGGGATGTGCCTCGAGTTTGGCTTCAGGGCTTGCAGTGGGTAACTAGGAGAGGAAGGGAGGGGTAACTTCAACATAAGCTGAAGAGAATACAAGTGGCTCAGAGCATCTGCTCTGGGTAACTTCAGTAGCCATCTTTTTATGGTACAGCTTTCCTAAAACTGATCCAGAGTGTGCTGGTGTAGCAGTTACCGGTAGGACAGTAATCTGTGATGCTGGCTGATGTTTCAGTAGCTAAGGAATATTCTCTGTGAAGCATACACTTACTCTCTTACAGCTCTTACAAGCCAATATTGCAAATTTTTCAAGAACAAGTACCATAAGATAAAATGATGTTTAAAATTAAGTGTTCCGGTGTGCCAGTGTATTCTGTTCCTGCAGGGTACTGGCTTGTTTCTGCAGTAAGCAGATCCCTGGTATATAGTCTCAAAGCACCAAAACCTAACAGGACACACTTGTTTGAGAGCTGGTTACATACAGACAGGGGAAGCAATATGCTTTTCACAAGCCCTGGCCACCAGAAGACATCTGGCATGCAGCAGAGCCCTGGACAACATGGCTGAAAAAGGGAATCCGAAGGGTCAATCCATGTTAAGTGGAGCTGGCTCTCTAATACAGTAACAATTATGAAAGGAAAATTTTATTGTCTGGCTAACAGTATAAAAGGCATGAGATTTTAAATATCCCGCATCCTACAGTCTGTGTACTTTGGGGAGACAGTGAAGAAGTAGTGCATCCACACCTGGAAGTCCTCAATGTTTCCCAAGAGCTGCAGTGACCCAGAGGAACATAGTGCTGAGAGGGGAATGGTAATGACACTGAACAGTTTGCACAGCCTGCCAGTTAACGTTTCCTGCAGGGAAGGCCTTGCAGTCTGGGAGCAAAACTGGTTATTACATTTTTTGCCCTTGTCTTTCATGGAAAGTATTCTGGGAAAATGAAGCTGTAAAAAAGATGTTTTTACGGTAGCTATGATTTCAGAACAAGATTTTATTTGGAATCAAGCGACCTCTGAATGATGGCAAAGTTAACTCTTGCACTTACAGAGGATGCACCCCAAAAATTAAAGGAGAGCATTTCTGAGTCACCAATATCCTTACTCTGGTTTGGGGATAGGGGCTGGTATTGATCACTGCAGCTCTTGAATCACACAGAATTAACTTAGGACCCTCAGTATTATTGAATCCTCTTCAAATCAGTTGCTTTTCAATAAAGTAATCACTGCTCACCAAAAAAAAAATCAATTCTATCCAGTATCTATTCTGCCTGCTCATTGAATGTGAAGAGAGTGTGAGATTTCAACCTTGTGGCTGTTGGTGAGACTGACAGGAGGCAGAGACGGAGGTGTAAGTGCCTGCCCTGCAGTTAACAACCATTAATTAACCCCGAGATTGAGTAGTTACAGCACCAGCAGAGCAGGGTTGTCTTAAGTACCCAAGACTTTTCCTGATGAATGTGTTCACTTGCTGTGCTGTCTTTCAGGACCCCGTCAAAGACGGTGAAACAAAAATCAAGGCGGACTATGCTCAGCTGTTTGAGGATATGCAGAATGCATTTCGTAGTCTGGAAGACTAGACTCCACCTCTGCGACCACCCCGGTTTGTCCTCTCGATTCCTCATCTCAACTTCTCTGCTTCCCTACCTTACAAGAATGATGCAACAGTACTTGAGTTGATCAATAGCCTGATGTTTTCCCTGTTCATACTCAGAGAGCGTCCTTACAAAACATTCCTCTTAGTTTGTGTTTGGCACTGCTTTGTGTGTCTGAAATGGCGAGTGATGTGTGAGTGGGCCTGGCTGAGTGAGGAAATGCTGTTGTACACTTCTAGGGTGGGAAAAATTTCACCTTGCCTCTCCCAGCTCTCCTGGTTAACTGTTCTTTCACCTTGGGATGTAACCAGTTGAGCTGTGCTGGCAGAGGAGGTGTAGATGTTAATGCAGTCATGTGGTACGTTCTGAGTTGGCAGTGGTTGAGGGCATTTGCATCTGGCACGTTGCTAAGTGACCGTGATGACGTAGAACTCCCTATTCTTGATGAGATACAACCAAAAATTTTTCACTACTCTGTCCCTTCTGCAACCCTCAGCTGAGTCCTAATGAAATGTGGTAGTTTTGGATCTCCCCAAGAAGGGACTAACTAGAAGATGAGCATGTACAAGCAGCCAGTATACCTTTGTACACTGGAGGAATAGAATTTTATTTTCCTATTTCATACAGATAGGACTGCTGGACTCAGCATCAGCTAAAATCAAAGCCATAGGTGCTCAGTTTCCAGTTGAATTTTACCTCCTTGCCTCCCACTCACCCCATAAAATTTCATGACACTCGGCTGCTTTAGTTTGTGAAGCTTGTGACTGCTGCCACGTACTGCAGGACATAGCAAGTTATGGTGATGCCAGGCACGTGGACCAGGAGCACGGTCCTTCCTCAGTAGCACTGTCGGCCAGTGCAGCTGCCTCCCTGCACAATGCCCAGGTCACACTAAGGAAAGGAGAGCGTGTGCGTAGCCTTCCTCCTCCACCTGTGCCCACGTGGCCCGTTTGTTTGGTGGTGGCACAGAAGGTCCCCGGTTCTCATCCGAGAGGAATGTATGATGCTAAACTGGGGGCGGGGGATGAACAGGGGGAAGGTTGACAAGGACAAAATGTGTTTATTTCTGCCTTGTTGATTATGATGCAAGAGAAACCAGTGGTTCTGGTCTTCTGCTCTGTGCTCTGGCAGCACTCTGTCAAGCAGCCAGAACTGCTGTGTGTCTTGGGCTTGTTTATGGGCAAAACTAGTACGAGATGAGGAACGAGCAGAGGGCAGCCTTTCTGTCAAGCTCCAAGAGCCCAGCTCTTGCACCCTTGCTGCGGAGTGACAGCAGTGCTGGCATCCTCTCCGGTCTCTCCCTTTGGCTTGTGTCAGGTGGCACCCGGTGCCGCTTGGCTGTGTGGCGCTCTGTGCCCAGCTGGGATCCAGCTGGCGTCTGCTGCTTTGTTATGGTCAGGAGTTGCCGGTGACACCGTGGCAGTGGTGCAGCTGTGCAAGCGTTAATTCCACACTGGGTTCTTTCCACCAGCTGCCAGCCTTCAACAGTAGTGATGCAAAGGGATCTCGCGCTACGGACCAAATGCCGCCACTTCCATGATGTTATCAACTCACTGTCTGTCAGGGAGTAACGTTAAAGGGATTAACTATTCTTGGTTCTCCCAAAAGAAACTACTCCTCCAGCTGATATTCTGGTAGTGAATGGTTAAGTTTACAGCTCACTAAACTTTTTGGTGTATACTGGTTATTTTACCAATGAGCTTGTGTGAATGAGTGGTCACCATCCAAGCCCTTGCCGGATTCCTCATTGTTCG
The DNA here is from genome assembly GCA_013396935.1 of Baryphthengus martii. Lineage (NCBI taxonomy): Eukaryota > Metazoa > Chordata > Aves > Coraciiformes > Momotidae > Baryphthengus > Baryphthengus martii. Next base: position 73,123 of record VWZK01015594.1, on the reverse strand, counting down.
TACCCTTCACCACTGTACTATGTAGCATTTCATGCTAGAAACCAGATGTTCTTATCTCTTTAAATAGAGGATGTTATAAACTTTACAGAAGATGTCTAAGATAATGCAGTTCTAATATTTATTGTGCTGTACCTGGCCCTGAAGTGTGACCAGTTCAAACAGTTTCATTATATATTTTTGTCTTTTTTTTTTGTTTTGTGTCTGTTTTCAGTGTTGAGATTCTGATGTTCACAGTGTCCTGCAAGTCTTCCCTCCACAGCTGTGGGAGGAATTAAAAGATGGGCAGAACCCCACCACCTACTTTATCTTGTATATTTCATAATGTATGTTGCTGGAAATTGTGTTTAAAAAAAATAAATTAAAAAATTGTTGAAGTCAATGAAAATAAAATCGATTTAAAGTAGGTCTTATCTGTCCTATTTTCTTATATCGGACCAAACCCCTGCCAAAGTGCTGTACACTGCACACCATCAGGAAAGCTCACAGCTGGCTTAAAATCTTACTTCATCACTTTAGGGATTTCTTTAAACCTATAAACCAGCAATTTGGCAGGGATGCTTTACTTCAGTTCCCCTTCCAGTACAGCTTGCATAATCTCCTCCGACATCACACGAAAGTTAGAATGTAATAAAAATCTTTTGGGTAGAGATTTTCAGGACTACTTTTATTGCAATAAAAGTATAACTGTAAACTTGCATTTTGCTGCCACACCATCCTGATCTGTCAACGAGAGGGTCAAAGGGTTGTCAGCAAAACTCGCTCACCCTTTAACAATCCTCTAGGGCCAGGGTGAAAACTGAAGGGGGAATGGAGAATGAAGACCAACAGTGGATTACGGTGGCCTAAATGAAGTTACACCTGTACTGAGGGCTGCCAGACTGGACATGTATGTAATTGTACCATTTTACAGAACTTCATCACTAAGCCCTAAAATGTTTCCCGGCTCTGTACTTCATGTTGTGGAATATACCTCCTAAAATCTCAGCGCTCTGTTTCAGACAAACTTGATTTGAACTTCTGGATCAGAAGATAAGCAGCACTACTGGCCATGGCCTGAAAGTAACATGTCAGCATTTTTTTTTTTAAATAAGGAATTCTGTAAATAGCAACTGGTGAAGGGAGACTACACTAAAAACATGGGGTTTGGGGCATTTTTGTACATATTTGACCACTGTGTAACACCTCTTCGAAGAAGGTGTTTTGCTATTTTATAGCTACAGCAGCTCCAAGAGACCAGATGTTGCAAGTACTTCCACCACATTACAAAGGAGTGGAAATCACGAGCTCAGTCCTGGCAACCACAGGCCAGCCGGCAGTTCCCTGTGGACGTTAAGAAACCCAGCAAGGGAAGCGAAGAGTTCAGGTTTTGGCAGTTTGGAAATTACCAACTGGCAGTGTTCTCACTTCATCCACTCGACTTTTGTGGATCTGGAAGGCAGGCGTCACCCAGCGGCCGCAGGAACACTGCTCACCCCGCCAGCTGAAGGAGCCCAGCTTTGATGTGCATTTGGGACACAGAAGCTGCAAGAAAAACATGAGACTTACTCTATGGCACACATAGGTGTAGTTCTATTTAAAATTTACTTCTGTGGTACATTAAATAGCATCAACCTAGGCTGAGCCCTTCCCTTGTAACACTTCACAGAAGGTAAATGGGCTGAAAAACAGGCAAAAAGGAAAAAAAAAAAACTGGCATGTCTGTTTAGGCCTGGGGTGTAGCTGGCAGAAGAGAGGGTAGAAATGCAGCTTCTCAGACCTGATGTGGTTCCAGGACAGTTTTGCTAGCCTCCAAAAAGCCTTAGTCAGCCTGAGACCACAACAGGTTTTGTAAGTACTCTTTTCTCATACTAAAACCAAAGCAGATCAACCCTGTCTGACACCATGGCTATTCTCAGTCCAACAACATCACCAGGTCATTTTCTTACAAAAGGATATTTATGATTTAAGAATCTGTTCCTAACCTGCAAAACTCACAGCAGAAAGGCTGGGAGACCTAGGTCCTTACATGGGGGCTTTCACATCAGGGAACAGTTCTGCCTTTTGCAGAAAAAAAAAAAAAAAATCCCAACAATAAAGACCGTGCTCCCCTTCACCTGTCCTTCCATTACTCCGAGCAATGCTGGTTCCATCCACTGCACAGGCTCGGTGAAGTAAGAGGTACACTTTTCACGGCCGTCACCACAAAGCTGAGCCATGTTCGTTCCTCTCTTGTGGGCAAAGGCTGTCGGTCCGCTTCCTTCCGTGTGGGACAAAATGCTGGAACTACGGAACAGAGCGCGTCTGCCCTCCACAATAAAAGGGGGGGAAAAAGAAAGAAAAAGCAGGATTACAAATCCTACATCTATTTAGTCTAGAAGGTCAGCAAGGCACTGACTACATTTAGGGCTAATTCTTAAATCTAGTGATTAGCATAGCTTTGGGCTCTGCCCCACAGCTGTATGCTGTCTTTTACACAGATCTATTTTCAAATAACTCCTGCCTACTAAACTTCTGTATACCTATACTTGAAGAAACCTACACCTAGGAAATATGCAGGATTATTCCATATCACTTTAAGCAATCCATAAAAGGTAGTTACAATGCAGTAAACCCCTAAATCTACAAGTTTCTCCTGGAGAAACTGTTAAAAACAAACGAGAAGTTATGGTTTCAGAGCAAACAACTTCACAGAGCCAAGCAGAACTATGCCTGCCCATAGAACGTGGCAGCGTAAGGCTGCACAACCGCTGCACAACTCCAAAGAACAAGTTCTGTCTTTCATATGATACTTTCATTTGTCTGATTTTTTGTGGCACACGGCGTATGGAAAGTTACGTAAGAGCTTATCCCTGTCCTGACAACAGTGACACCTCCATGGATTTACACAGGCTAGTTTTCTCGAGTCAACTTCAAAATGACATCTTATGAAGAAATAGAAAAGCTTCTGTACCTGCACTTCCTGCACCTGTAGAGAACCTCTGTGTTTGGAGTCTGACATATACTGGTTGGATCAACAGCAAAGACTTCTCGGGGCAAGTCCTGAAGTTCTGCAGAGGGTTCAGGATGAAGTTGTGAATGAGATCAACATAGCCACGCTGCATTGCTGTGGGAAGAGTGCCACACCTCTGCCCCAGTCACAGCATGCAGAAGCCATCTTCTTTGCATTCATCTGTTCACTCACCAACTCCATCAGATAAGCTAAAAATGAAAGAGCCTCATCCTACTCTACCCAAGATCGGGATTCGCTTAATGCACAGATCGTGGATCTAGACTTTGGCCTTAACAATGGTGAAAAGAGTTGCATTTTGCCTTATTTAAACAGAAAGCAAAGGCAGAGGAGGAGTTAGAACAATTTCACCAGCCTTTCAGTGCACACAGTACAGAAAGTCAGCTTATGAATGGGAACTGCTAAGGAGAATGACACATAAAGGGAGATGGCACTGTTGTGCTGAATATGCAACATTGAGATCTTGCAGAAAAGCTTTAGATTACTATTTTATTATAAAATTACACATATGCACACATACCCTCTACAATCTAGTCCCTCCTCTCCTCATGAGGCTGCCCCAAGCTTCCCTCCGAGCACCCGCTCCGGCTCAAGGCCGAAGCTTCCAGAGCCCGGCTCGGTACCGCCGCCTCCCCCGCCACTCACCAGGGTACCTCTCAGTGAGCATCTGCAGCCGGTACCGCTTGTAGAGGGCGCTGCTGCTGTCCACGGTGCACCCCATGGTCTCGTAGAGCTTCAGTTGCCCCTGGAAACCCGGGTTCACCCTGCGGCGGGGGCGAGAGGAGAGCGGGGTGAGGGGGCAGCGGGCGGAGAGCGCAGGATGGCGGGCGGGGGCCGGACACCCACTCGGCATCGGGTTTGGCGGTCCTGACGGCGGCGTAGGCCTCCTCCCAGCCGAGTCCCTCGGTCTTCATCAGGTAGGCGGTCACCACGGCCACGCTGCGGCTCACGCCGGCCTGGCTACAAGCAAAGACAGGACAGGCCGGCCGTGAGGAGCGCCGCCCGGGGCAGGGAGGGAGNGCCGGGCGGTGACACGCTGGGCCCAGCCTCCTCGGCTCTCCGAGGCCCCGGCCCCGCCGGCAGGGGCCAGCCCGGAGCCGCCTGGAGAGAGCGGGCGGCACGCAGAAGAAAGCTGACGGCAGTTAGCCTTAACTCTTTCTAGATGAAGGCTTCTCACTTGGGACTCAAACTGCAAGCACCTTTTTAATGTCATAGGTTTTGCATCCCTATGAACTTTTTTGTAACCTATGTTATGAACTGTTTATGCTTTCCATTGCAATCTAAACTGAAACCCCGACCAAATCATTCTTTACTGGCTTTGTGTGAAACATCTGAAGAGACCGTACCACTAAAAATCGAGTATCTGGTCTGGCTTGAAAACTGCCCCACTCCTCTATTTTATAATAGCTCCCATGCAACAAGTAGATTTTGAACTGCAAACCAGGAATTTTAACTAAACCTAGATTTGTATTCTGATCTCTCACCATTAGCTGAGTTATGACTTGCATTCAGCACTGAAATCCGATGCAGAGCAATCCCATCTTCTGGTAATCTTCCTTGATTCCAAGGTTGTCCATGTGACCCTGTTGAAGACTGTAGAGCAATGCAGAAATCTTGATGCAGCCACTTTTTTTTTCTGCCCATCATAAGATTTGGGTCTGTTTGAAGGCAAAAGGAGACAGAGCACTTGCTTTTCCTCCTATAGATAAGGATGTTCTCCCTTGGCTCTGAGCAGGACACCTGTGCAAAACATTAACACACAACACATCACCAGCCTTACCTTTTCGTTCTTGTCTCCCAACAAGCACACCTCTCCCAACACTTCACTTCCTCCTCAAGTCCTTTTGACCAAAGAGATCTCTACCATGTAATGGCAAATTTTCCCCAGCGTAGCTAGACAGCCACATAGGCTGCTTTGCAAGTTTCTCAGCAGGGGTAAAATGTCAGATTTCATTAGAAAGAGCTATCTCCTCATGTGAGTTTACCCTACCTCCCCTGTGTGAGAGAAGAGAGCCTGAAAGCCCTGATAATCTGTCACTGAAAGGATGTTGTAGCTCAGCTCTGTATGAGACAGCTGTAGGCAAAACTTGCAAAAAAACATCTGCAAGGGCCTCTTGGATTCTTGCATGGTGCCATCTGGCCACGGAGGAGGTGAGACCAACAGTCATCACAGACTGATAGGGTGAGACTGAAACCTGGTGGGAAGGGAGATTGTTATCCCCTTCTGCAGGGGAGGTGGATGCCACTGGGATACTGGGGAGCAGCTATCATGGTGCAGAGGGGATGGGCCACCACAGAGATCCTGCTGAGGATGCTACCTGTGTGCTTTTCAAGGACTCCCTCACCAGTGCCAGCAGGGAGCACTCACCAGTTGTCAGCCACGCTGGGAGGAGGACAGTGGCTTCCAGAACTCTAGAGTTTCCATGCACTGGCGGTGGCCCACCAAGCAGACTGAGACGGTCCTTCGTAGTTCAGGCTTCTGAGGGTGCCAGTCTGTTGCAACCTAGTTAGCTGTCATCCTGCCTCACCTCCTCTGTGTGCCCTTAGTGCCTGTGTGATTGTTTGGTGGCCCAGCTGGCAAGCTGCTCCAGCCAAAGGCAAGTCCTATTTTTGGATAGCTTAGTTTTAAATCACATAAACTTGACCCAAAGGAAAAGGTGTGACTGTGTGTCTGAGGATGGGGGGTTTCTGGCAGCTGTCCATTTTAAGCTGCATAACTGCATTAACTCTGCAAAACCTCCTTTTCCCGTTGCCATTGCCACCAGCTAGAAATAAAACATCTACTGAAAAAGCATTAAAGAATGCAGACAACTTTGCAATAACAGCCCCTATATAATCTAGCAGGGGGAAAAAAGCATACTGGAAAGAAAGACAGGTGGAAAGTAGAACTAGATCAAACCATGCATGGACCTTTAATTGTGAAAGCAGGTAACAATTGCAGCAAACTACCATGGGGAGACACTGGATTATCCATCTCTTGAGGGATCTGAAGGAAGTCTGCCGGCAAGTGCAGGTTATTGAAGGGGCTATGAGTTTTATGGTGGGATTATATTATCTAGGGATTATATGAGAACAAAGAGGTGGTCAATCATCTCTGTTAGCCTTCAGAGCTGTGAATTTGCAGGGGAAAACAGTACTGCCTGCAATTCAAAGCAGTGTCAGAGTCGAGAGGCAGGGCTCGTAGATGTGGACTCCCAGGGAGTTGATCCAGTTGTGGTGTGACCACTACACTCCTCCACACCAGTTCTTAGACCTGTGGGTGATGAGGAAATATGAAAAAGATGCAATTTCAAAGTGAAATGCTGTACTGGGGAAAAGTACAATATCTATGAGGCAGAGAACACGGGCAGCTCAGCAGCTACGAGCTTCACACAACCAAGGCTGCGCTTCCTAAAGTACCTCTTTGTTTCTTTCTACTCCCCTTCGCTGCATTTGCCACCTGCAGCCTGAAGTGACGTGTCCTGAGTTTGCTCATAACTCCCAAATTAGAGTAAATATTTTTTTCAGTCTGATTTGCAAACCCTTGTTCTCCCTCCACCTCCACCTCCCCCCACCAGCCTTTGCCTTCTCCCGCACCACCGAAATTTTTGACGGGTTCATTCTCCCCTGGGTTCCAGGAAACCGTGTGACTAATTAAGCAGTTGGGGCAAGCTCAGGTGCAAGCGAAAAAACAAGTCAGATGATGGGCCACTGCCCACTCGCTCCAGCGAGTGCATTCCATCTCAGCGTGTGTCCACCCTGCTACTTTACTAGAAAAGAAAATGCCGGGCTTTCCTGGGCTGCTCGCTCCAGAGCCTCACAGCACAACTGGATCAGCATAACTGAGTCTCCTGCTGCGGAAGCAAAAGCGCTGGGGACCCAGGGAGAGGCATAACCGCCTCTTCCCTCTTGGAAGAATTTGGCTTGCGTACTTTGTCACACATTTGAGTGGCTCCATTCCTTCAGGCTTTTAAGCAGTTTTGGATGTGTACATCAGGTTTGTGACAAGTGTGCAGCCCACAGCCTGGGTTGCTAGAGGTGGCATGCAGCAAAGCAGTGGAAGAGCTAATGGGTGAGGCCATCCTAAAAAAGATATTCTAGGTTTCGATGTCCTCCTCATATCTAAGTGCAGCAGGCGCTTGGAGCTCTCACTTTGCATGGGTCCTGAGGGTGAAGGGGTGTCCTGGTTTGAGTGAGAACAGAACTAATTCTGTTCAGTGATTTTTCTGAAGTTACCATATTTTCGCAGGCAGTGCCTGCTTCTAGTAGTGACAATGCTCAGTGTTTAGAGTTAGTACCAAGGGTTGGAGTGCAGACCAAGGCCACTGCTAGATCTTGTGTTCCATTTTAGGGGGTGCAGAAAGTAAAAGGCTGCACCTCTGGGGAGGAGCGGACAGGACAGGTGACCCTAAACTGACCAGGGAGGGACTCCACCCCATAGGACGTCATACTCAATATAAAGCTGAGGGATCACGAGGGCAAATCACTTTTTTCTGGCTTCTTCCTCACTTCTTCAATGGCTGGCATCCGCGGAGGACTCTGTCCATTCTGCCTTTGATCCTGAGCTGAGTGTTCTTGACTCTGGTACCAGAATCCAGCTCCTGAACACAGTTCCGATCTGCCGCTGGGCCCAGTCTGGGACTTTCCCAGTGCCTGCTCCAGAGCATCAGTGGTGACAGTGAGGTAATTGCCATCAGGGGAGTTGGGTTTGATATTGGTTTTGTATGTATTTTTCCATATTCCATATTATTATTTTCATTTTCATTAAAGCTGTTCTAGTTTCCTTTTCTAATCAATAAGTCTCTCTCTTTTCTCTTTCTCTTCCTCTTTGGGGAGGGAGGGGGTATAACAGAAAGCATCTGTTATAGGTCCAGCGGGCTGCCCTGACCCTAAACCGTGACAGGGGGCCTGGTGGTATTTCTTGCCTCCTGGAGAAGGAGTGTCTCTTGGGCTTTGCTGAGCTCACAACTTGGTGGGAGTTGGGAAGCCCTACATGGTAGCATCTCATCCCTTTGAGCAGGAGCTTCCCAGCTGTTGCTACGCTTCTAGCGGGAAAGAACAAGTCAGATTTTTCAGAAGACTGCTATTTCTTGCACTAGTACACTCTGTGCGTCCATACTGGACTTCACATGTCTGCCTTTATCCATGTACTGGAAGGAAGGATTGCTGCATCTCCCCAGGTGAAACCTCAAAGGCTTCCAAAAGCAGCCAGCAATAGAAAGCAGCTCACTCTTGATGCTGTGCAGGATTTCACTATAACCCCGCGTGGGTGGGACACTCCTACATGTCTCCACACTCTCAGCATCTGCGGACATGTGGTTACTGCACGTCAGACAAAAAAACCAAGAGTTTCCCAACTGCAGATTTGATGCTCAATTACAGAATGGAGCATGACAGCTACTACTACTGGGTATTAATAACTGCTTCCCTTTATGGCTTTAACAGCTGTAGCAACTGAGATTTATAATGACACATTACGTTCAGCAGTGTATCACGTAAGGAAACTAATCTGACAGTGCCAGGTCACTGAGCTGACTTACAGGTTTTTAAGTGTGTTTCTTCTGCCAGATTTGCTGCCCTATTTACTGGATTAAAATGAACAAGTTGCACTGTGTTCATGAAACTCCGTGCTTGCCTCTGGTTTGGCAGCTTTTTCCCCTGTCCCACTGCCATCCCTGGAGCCATTTGGTCCTTCTTCCTTCCCCATCCTCTCTTTGAAAATGCTCTGGAACAGATCCCAGTGTGTATCCCGAAGGGAGGTACACGACAGGACAGGAGAGAAGGGACTGTAGCTGGGAGAAGGCACTGGGGACACAGGCAGAGCTGAGGGATGGAACGACTGTGGGAGTTGGTGGTTGTCCAAGGGCAGAAGGGGACTGTTGCTGCCACCATTCACTGCCTCTTAGCAGGAATTTGTCTGTATTCCAGTCGCTCTCAGAGAAAGAATGGCATGCAAAGACTGGGATCATCTGTTACTTCTCCTAGACCTGGAGTTACAGCTGACAGTGGAAAAGTCAGTCCTAAATACTATTAAATACTAAGATCGTACCCTAGAGCTAGGTTTGGGCCCACATCAGAGCCACCTCAGCAGCCACAGCACCCGAGCGGTAATCCATGCTCCTCAATGCTTCGTTTCACCAGTGGGCTGTGTGCTTCCGCGTCTTCCACCCTCATGGTTCAGTAATCTACCACGCAGACACAGGCAGATGGATGTCAGAAAGCTGGCTTTCATCAGGGGTAAATGAGCTCCTTCTCCTAGACGTTCGTTACTCAAAGATGCATTCCTCATTATTCCTGCAACTTACCCAGCAGTCTGGTCCGTCAGGATTTAAGTAGCGTTTCAAAATTCCACCCCACGTACCCCTTCTGTGGGACCAATGAAAAGCACTTAAAAAGAACACGTTTTGTCAGGAGGTCTAACTATGTAAGGTAGACAAATCAGAGGAGGCAGAAAACACCCCAGGTACCCTTTAAGACAGAGTTAAGATAGCTCTTTGCTTTTACAAACATTTTTGTGAAACAAGACCTTGTAAACAAATAATGTAAATTGTGAGACTTTTATTAATACTATAACATCTGTAATGGCAGTATGTGCTGCAGTTTATCTGTATTGGTGTCTAAGGAATATTACAAATAGGAAAATGTTTGTCAACATGTCATTTAATTGCTGTTTGCCCATGAGGCAACAGAAAATATACTGTCCAAAATACTCAGTTACTGTCATAAGTCAATATTATTTGAGGCAGAAACATAGCTGAAGAAATAAGCAACAAGACCATTCAGTATTTTAGCCTCTAAGTGAGACATTTTCTCACTGGTGGTTATGCCTCCCATCATTGATGCTACTACTTCATTTTGAGAAGCTTCTCTTTCTTGTTTTAGAAATGCAGGAAAAAAATGTTCAGAAAAATATGGATCCTCCCATCCAACTCCACACATAGACAATCATATTATATTTGGGTTCTTTTCTAGCTCCATCTTGAAACAACTTAAGTTTTATTCCCCTCCCGCCCTCTTGCGATGCTCTGAATTCATCATTATCTCATTGAACAAAAAGATGGTAACTTTCCTTCAATCTGATTCTTGTGTCAATGTTGTCCTTTAATTTAAGTAGCTCTGTTTTTTTCCCCTGTTATTTATCCCAGTGGTGAACTAGTGGAGAAAAATAAATAAATAGTTAGACAGATAAATAAATAACCAACCCCACATTCCTGCTCGTCTTTGGCTTTGTTGGTCAAACAAGGCAAGTCCATTTGTGTTTGCTTAGCAAAGAGGAGCATTTCAGGTTTCTCTTACAAGGTCAGCTCTTGTCTGTCTGTGTGCGTGTGCAGGTTCTAACTCACCTTTCTTGACTGTGTATGACCAAACAGTGTAACAGATGTGTTGGTTGGGGTTTTTTCTCAATGCTATATAAATACTTTTCTTAGCTCTACTAGAAATATGTCAATTGGACTGTCCTAGGATAAGTTTTGCTTTCTTTCCCCCCCTCTACTGAATGCATTGGGGTGCATTAAGAAGAGTGTGTCCAGCAGTGTGTCCCTCTACTCTGCCCTGGTGAGACCACATCTGGAATGCTGTATCCAGTTCTGGGCTCCCCAGTTCAAGAGAGACAGGGATCTACTGGAGAGAGTCCAACGGAGAGCTACGGGGGTGATTAAGGGACTTGAACATCTCTCCTATGACGAAAGGCTGAGAGAACTGGGACTGTTTAGTCTGGAGAAGAGAAGGCTGAGAGGAGATCTTATTAATGTCTATAAATATCTGAGGGGTGGGTGTCAAGTGGAAGGGGCCAGTCTCTTTTCTGTGGTGCTCAGTAACAGGACAAGGACTAACAGGTATAGGCTACAACAGGGGTTCCACTTCAACAGGAGGAGAATCTTCTTTCCTGTGAGGTTGACAGAGCACTGGAACAGGCTGCCCAGAGAGGTTGTGGAGTCTCCTTCTCTGGAGACTTTCAAAACCCGCCTGGATGTGTTCCCATGTGGCCTGCCCTAGGTGATCCTGCTCTGGCAGGGGGGTTGGACTAGATGATCTCTAGACATCCTTTCCAACCCCTAACATTCTATGGTTCTATGAATCCTGATTATCCTACAAAAGGCAAATGCCCTACGTCCTTTTTCTCCTCTTTTGCTGAAACACTGAGGGTTTGCAGCAGAAATCTCTGCAGCGCATGATCTTGTGTCGTGTACTATCATCGATTTTTATTCCTCTGTATCTCCAAGTTATTCATTGCTTCCTGTCTAATAGTTCCATCCTCCTCCATGTCTCCAGTGTCTCCCACAGCTCATTAGTTGTGATTTTCAGTAGTACCCTGTTTCAACACTTTTGCTGCGTCCTTGCAAGCTCATCCTTGTGTTTTTTGTATTAACTCCTAATTTGGCTCTTTCTGATGTGGCACCCGCAGTAAACTCTTTTTCAAAGCCTGGAAATTTTGGATGTATGCTGACAGTGGTTCTGTCCAAACCCAAGGTACCTTTGGAAAAGCTGTGTTATATTTCAGTCTGCTTTTTGGTTGTAGTCCCATCTTCTGTTATGGAATAGTTTGGACTGGAAGAGACCTTTAAAGGTCACGCAGTCCAACTCCCCTGCAGGGAGCAGGAACATCTTTAACTAGATCAGCTCGCCCAGAGCCCCATCCAACAAAACCTGGAATGTTTCCAGGGATGGGGCATCTACCATCTCTTTGGGCAACCTGTGCCAGCGTTTCACCACCCTCGTCGTAAGAAAATTCTTCCTTTTATCTAGTCTAAATTTACACTCTTTTAGTTTAAAACCATTATCCCTTGTCCTGTCGCAGCAGGCCCTGCTACAAAGCCTGTCCCCATCCTTCTTGCTTCCCTCGAAATNCGGGGAGGGTCCGGGCTCCGCGCTCCGCTCGGGGGGCAGAGCCGGCGTGGCGTGTCGTGTCGTGTCGTGTCGTGCAGGGTCACTTCCAACGAGCCGTCTCCTCTCCTTGAGGCGAGCTCTCGGTACCGCTTTTGAAATGATCGCTGTTAGCTAAAGCGGCTTTAACGGCGATAACGTCTTGTGAGAGGAGCAGGATCCCTCCCGCCTGCGGTGCAGCGGCGGTTTGGGGAGGGAGGAGGACGACGACATACACACATCCGCACCCCTTGTCAGCGCTGTCAGCATCACAGGAGCAGTGCTTGCTGCAGGTACTATCGCCGACAATTTTGTAGGTGTCGGGTCAAGTTATGTGCCTTATAGGGGGGAAAACGCGCTGCTGTGGAGTCCCGTACCTCACCGTGGCGAAGGCGTGTTGTCCTCGCTCCTTACTGCCTCCGGTTTGAGGTTTGCATCCAAGTGAAGCTACAATAGTCTTTACGCTGGGTGTTAAAAACAGGCAGTGCCTATTCGCCCTTCCTAGTGAATGAGCATCTTCATTTACCAGATCTTGTGACTGGAAACGGTGGTGGTGAAACAGGAGGCATGTGAACTGCTAGCATCCCGAGTACGTTAAAGTCGCTAAGATCCTGTTGTCACAAACATAAACCTTGCGGATGAGGCAAATGCTTGAATGATTAGGGGGTGAGAGGCTTCAGAAGTTGACAGCCTAAGAATTAAACTCTCCACTGAACTGGAAATGAAAGATTTCATCTTATACCCACGAGGGTGGCAATGTATGTCATTCTCCCAGGTGAGGATCACCAGGCACAACCGAGTGTGTGTGCTGGACTGGGAACCGCTGCTTCCAGTCCTTTCCAGTCTCTGGGTGGGCTGTCTGTGTTGTCTTGGCTGCTGAGGAAGTGACAGATGAGGAAAAAGGAGAGGGAATACATTCAGAAGTAGTAGCTGAAAACACTTGCAGTGGAAGCTAGAAGTCATGGAAGACTCTTATATTCTTTGGTGATCTGAAGGATTTAATGAAAATATAGTGGGTTTAAGATGAAAATGTACTTGAGTGTGTTTGAAGCGCTTGAGGGCAACTGCTGGCAGCCTTGATGCCTCCGAGTTGTGTCGCAGCCTTAAGGGTTGAGTTTAAAGGTCTTGATTTGTCCTGGACTAATCATCTTGAGAATCACAGATTTGTTTTGTGCCATCTGGAGCTGATGTGACTGTCCCATAGCAGCAAAGATTGTAATGCAGCAGCTTATGCTCAAGGGCAGAAATTGCTTCTCTAGGAGCATTTTTACCTTACTGTGTATTTTATCTAGGATGTTATTGCCTTCTGTAGAGGAGGTGACAGATCAAATGAGCTGTAAAAAAAAGTAAAAGCTGGAAGAGGACAGGCATGAAATGACAATAGCTGCTCTTTGAATCTTGCTTAAAGTGTTCCATGCACTATGTTGATGAATGTTAGGAAACTGTATGGTTTGATTTTAAACAATTCCTGGTAGGCAGGAGTTAACTACCTTAAGTCTGACTAGTCTGACCTTGGCAGCTGCAGTCTTCACAAGTACTTGGGGCAGAAGGTGAGGCCTTAATTAGCCTGTAGCTGTCAGGAAGCACCTGGCCACAACAGAAACCTGGAACACTTAAAAAGAGAAAAGTGTATTAATACCAGTTGGAGTTGCATGGCTGTAGAACATATGTAAGTATCTGCAAACTTCAAAGCACAAGAGAATGATCTGGCCAGCTGTGATGAGGCTTCTTAAAGTGCAAAAGTTCAGATGAGGCTGTGACCAGGTCTGGTCAGTAAGGGTTTCGAATCCTTAGTGCTAAAGTACAGCACTAATGATGTGTCCCTTAACCTCATCTGAATGTATGCCCTCTCTTAAAAGCTTGTTTGCTGTAAACAAATGAGCAGAAGGTTGGGACAAGCATGAATGTCTCTAAAAAGGTAACTTGATTATGCAGTGTGCCTGAAGAGTCGCTTATGAAGACTAAGGCTTAAATTGAACAGTTGTCTGACTTTGTAGCTGAAATTCTGTCCAGAATGTGCAAGTGCTGTAGCTTTTGCAGGAGCAAGATGTATTTGGCCCTTATCCCATACATGGTAGGTGCTGGATGGTTAAGAAAGGAAAAACTCTTATGAAAAGTAGGAAATATTGTATCTCTGGCATAATTAAACTGCTTTCAGTGGGTTGGATCTAAACCCTGAAACTAACACCTGCGTGTCTTCCACTGTGACGTTAGTTGGAGAGAGCAGTTTGAGCTTTATGCATAATAAAACAAGTTCAAAGCTTAACTTTCAGAAATGCTTTGTGCTTATTGCTCCTCTGGCATCAACTGGTGCTGCAGATAATACTGAATATAATAATAAGTAAAGCTGATGTGTCATCATTGTTGACAGTCCGTCTCCCTCCAACATAAACAGCTTTGCTGAAGTACTTTACCTCACCAAAAAACAGAAACAATGACAACTAAAACTTTTTGCCTGCACCGGTAGAAAAGATGACTATCGTTTCAAGTGGAAATCTTCCTGATAATAATTTTTATATAGAATTACTTCTTTCTAGTTTGTGTCTGTGTGTAGACAGAAAAGTAGAGTGTAGGATATATCTAGGAAGCATAAACAAAGTCTGACTTTTCTTTTTTGTCCCACCTCCCTACAGTTTCTTTGGAGACGAAAAACCTTTAAGATGGCAGGCAAAGGAAGTAACACAGACTGCATGTCACGCAGTGTACTGAACTGGGAGCAGGTCAGCCGTCTGCATGAGGTTCTTACAGAGGTGGTTCCGATCCATGGACGAGGTAACTTCCCAACGCTGAAGATAACTCTGAAGAACATTGTTCAGACTGTTCGGAGTAGGCTGAGCGAAGCAGGCATTGTGGTACACAATGTCCGTTTGAATGGCTCTGCGGCCGGTCACGTCCTCGTCAAGGATAATGGGTTGGGATGCAAAGACCTGGATCTCATTTTTCAAGTTTCTCTTCCAAGTGAGGCAAAGTTTCAGTTAGTTCGAGATGTGGTGTTGCGGTCACTCTTGAATTTCTTACCAGAGGGAGTAAGCAAGCTAAAAATCAGTCCAGTAACACTGAAGGAGGCCTACATCCAGAAGCTAGTCAAAGTGTACACCGAGTCTGACCGCTGGAGCTTGATCTCGCTTTCCAACAAGCATGGCAGAAATGTGGAGCTGAAGTTTGTAGACTGTATACGGCGACAGTTTGAGTTCAGTGTGGACTCCTTCCAAATCATACTGGATTCCCTGCTCTTTTACTACGACTACTCAGAAACGCCCATGTCAGAGCACTTCCATCCAACTGTGATCGGCGAGAGCATGTATGGAGACTTTGAAGCAGCTTTTGATCATCTCCAGAACAAGCTGATAGCCACCAAAAATCCTGAAGAGATCCGAGGTGGTGGGCTTCTGAAGTATAGTAACCTCTTAGTACGAGACTTCAGGCCCATGGATAAGGATGAAATAAAAACATTAGAGCGCTACATGTGCTCCCGATTCTTCATAGACTTCCCAGACATCCTGGATCAGCAACGCAAATTAGAGACGTACCTCCAGAACCACTTCTCCAAAGAAGAGACGAGCAAATACGACTACCTCATGATTCTGCGCAGGGTGGTGAAGGAGAGCACGGTCTGTCTCATGGGACATGAGCGAAGGCAGACTCTCAACTTGATTTCTCTGCTAGCACTCAAAGTACTGGCAGAACAAAACATCATCCCTAATGCCACCAATGTTACCTGTTACTATCAGCCAGCACCTTATGTTAGTGATGTTAACTTCAGCAACTACTATCTTGCAAGCGCTCCTGTGCTGTACAGCCAGTCCTACCCCACTTGGTTGCCTTGCAATTGATTGTTTCACTTGAACGTTGTTGAGTGGAAGGCCAGGATGCTGAGTGTATATATAGAAAACCTCCAACTGACAGTTATTACTTGTCTAATGGAAACATAACTGCATTGGACTGTCCATTTACTGGTGTGCAGTAGGAATATGCAACCAGATGACCTGCTATGAACCTTTCAGTATATATCTACAAATGCCAAGAAGCCTTATTACCTCTTCGTTAGCAGAAGAGAACCAGCGGCCAAATGTTAAGAGGAGCGATTACAAAACTGTACTAGTTTTGAAAGTGGCTAGTAACATGTGATCTAAGTGGAGTATTTAGTAAACTGGGTTAGTTAATAGAGAAAAGACTGTAAAATATCTTGAGCTGAGCAGAAGCCACTCCTGGAATACCAGCAAAATTCTGCTTTCTATTGCCTAAACTCCTTACTCTATACTTCCTCAGTTCAAGTTCTGGCCAGCTTTCTATTGAACTAATTGTGCAAGAGTGGGCTTGTGTCATGCTTGGCTGCTTCTGCTTTCAGGCTGTGTAAATCTGGTAACTGTATGGATACTGTCTGTCTTGTAGAGAGTCTAAATACTGCTTCCTGTAGTACCTAGGGATTTATGGTTCTGCCTCAAGTTCCATATTAATTTCTTGGAAGTTGAAGATGGATTGGTAAATCTATCTCTAAAGCATAAGCTGGCTAAATTTTTCTTGAGTAAAAAAAAAACTTGCAAGGTGGCATCTCTAAATCTGTACCAAAACAATCTAAAACTTGCTAATGTGGAAAATTCTTGAAATGAGGAATTGAAGCCTTAAATAGAATTGGAACCAGTTTGAGTAGTTCAGATGGAGAAACAGAGTTAAGTCCAGGCTCAAGATAAAGCCTTTCTGTCTGCATCTTTCAAAACAACTTTTGGCACAGCTGGAAAGTAGCACAGCTCTTACACTGAGGTTTGGCCCGACTTTCTTCCTCACAGGTACACGGCAAGCAAAAAAACCTCACCCCAACCACCACTCTCCCCCCTCCAAACCACTGTAAGTTGCAGGATGATGTGCACTCCTGCCAGAGTATAAATTCCTCAAGTGCCTCCTGAAATGAATTTATTCTTGTTCAACTTCAGGCAGGTCCTGAAGGCTTGTCTTTCTGACACCAAGTAGAGTTGAGTTTACTAGTTTATCGCTATCACCTGGTCAGTGTATGAGATGGTATTTTGAGTGGTTGAGAGTTAAATTCTTCCTCTTTACTTCTCTTAAGCCTCACTTGAAGTGGTATATAACCCCTCAGCAGAGCTCTCCACACAAAGGCTCTATAGGGTGAAAGTCTGCCCCCCTTCTTGGAATAGCCCCTGGAAGAGTATGTATTCCCTTGGAGGTGTAGGGGGCTGAATTTCCTAAAGGTATGTGCTGAATTTGCTGCTTTGAAACTCCTGTGCCTTAGAAGGAAGGTTAAAAATTCCTCAGTTATGTATATAACAGTACTAGTATTAACTGGATGGTTTTCTCTGAATTGCAATAGTAAAATACATATAGCAAATGATCTTGAGTTTCCTTTGCTTAATCAGAGAGGTAGACTAGAAAGGCAGATGCTAAAACTATTTAATATGTACTGGTGCAGTGTTTAAGAATACTTGCTTACTGAACCTTTTTTATGACTTCTAGCGTGCTCTGCAAGCTTGAGACCAAAGTGCCTGATCAAACAAATGATTTAAGTGTAGAAGGTAAAGCAGAAAGCAGGTGAAACATCCACGTGTGGTTGCTGTTCAAGGTGAAAAACAGTAGCAGTGCAACACTTAAATGGCTGTAAAAAGCCTGCCTGTTCCTCATAGGACCAAAAACTTGTAGTTAGATTGCAGTTTCTTTGCACTTGTTGTAACTATATCGTAAAAACTTCCTCAATAGAGCAGTGAGGCTACTCTTGTTGAGACTTCTTGATTTAGCTTAGGAAGGCAGGGAGGGATAGAATCTAAAAAGCAGACTGTTGCCAAATATGCTTTAGCTTAATGTTTTTAACAGTCTTGTAAGCAACTTCAGTAGCTAATAGACAAATAATTTGGTGTCTTCTCTTATGCTTTTCTCATTAAAGGTTTCCTGAGTAGTCAGCCAAAGTAGCTAAACTTGAAAGTGACCCCAGCCTTTTTTAACTGTGGCTTGGACTTGATGTAACTTACATCAAGGTATCTCTCACCCAAGACTTTGTCTATTTGGAAGGCTTCTTAAAAACGAACATGTTGCCAGCATTGTCACGGGTGCTAAACTTAGTGCAGATTTACTGCTGGAATGCAAACCTAGGCATGAATAACTTCTGCATGCAAAGCAGTACTTGGTTTTAGTATAGTGTCACTAGAAAGAATGAAGTTCTTTGTTTAGGAGTTTGTAACTGCTATCATCTCTTAAATAGCTGTGTTTAAAGTCTGCCTGAGTTATAACCATTGCAGAAGTAAACCAATGCCTAGAGGGATGCACTTGATTTGCATATCGAATAGCTTAGCCTGGTGTATCTGTCTTGTGTGATCTCATGGCTTATCTTTAGAAACCCTTCCTGTGCATCAACTTGTGTGGGAGAAGTGATCAGATGCTCAGGAGGAGTCCTCACAAGCTTGAAACAGACTTTGGTTTTACTAGTCTTTGAATGCCTTGGCTACTGAATGAATGTCAGGCTAGGTGCATCTGTTGGAAAAGAAGTGTCAGAAAGAAGGCTCTGATGGATTCCTACTGAGACAGAGCTCCAGAGAATTTAGGCTTCCAGTTATAAATATTGTGCTTTTGCTGATGTAACTTGTGGCTGAGGCCTCTAAGAAGGTTTTACACTGAATAACTGCTCTCTGAACAGCTGATTTACTGAGTTTAAGCTCTGCAGGACTGCTGACTCTGGTGTATTCGAAATGTTGATGCTTTGTAGCACGATGCAGGATATTAAACTCCTGAATAGCTAAACTGCATGCTGAAGCTGTGCACTACCTCCTGCACTGGCCCTCCTGTGTAAGGGATTACAGCAACACTGTTTGTCTTATTGCCTTCAGATAATCCTGATTTGGCAGGTAGAGCCTGAACACTGGGTAGCTTTTCATCACTATGTTGCAAGCAGTCTACCCCTTTCTGTTTCAAGTTGTCCTAGCAGCTGGATATATGTGGCAGTAGCTTAATTCTGGTGTGTACTAGCTGATTTGAGTTCAGGTTTATGGTGGTCCCTGTAACAAGGAGTAACATGAGAATGAGTGCTAGGTAAAAATTAATAGTAATGACCCTCGATCGAGTCTAAGCTGCCTGCTTGATTCAGTCTCCCTTCGGTTGTAAATGATGCCTCTGCAAACCTGCTCTATCCTCTGTTGCTCACTTGTGTGTCAAGTGGAGGTTAGAGAAAGACTTCAAACCATTATACTGACACATTCCCTCTGGGCAGTGACGTCAAAACAAAGTTGTAGTAACACTAGACTATGAGTCTTGTATCAGTGCATCATTCCTCAGGACTAGGCTTCTAAAATGAGTGTGCAGTTTGAAATAGCTGTTTTCTTCCTGTAGCTTAAGTGCTGCTGGACTAGGCCAGTCTGAGATTAAGCATCTGTTGTCAATATTTATTGCCACGCCCCACTTGACTTTACAGTTTATTGTTGTGACTTTCTCATTGTACGATAGATTCATTTTTTATTTGCTAAAGATGCTATCAAGGAGATGAGCTCAAGATTTAATTGTTGCTGTGTTTGTCCTCAGCTAGTTCTGTCAATCACTAAGCTGGAGGTTGAAGGCTACTGCTTGCTTTTGGGTAACCATTTTTCAAAAGAATCTCACAGTTCAACATTAATATCTTGTCTAAAAAGCAGTAGGTAGCATTTAATGTAGTCTAAATACCTAAAGCTTTTTAGTGAAACTGAGATCCATATTTTGAGATTGAGTTCTTGGGTTAAGCATTTAGTATGTTTTGTGTCTAGGCTTTGTGGGATTCTGATCACTGCTACGAACACTAGTAATTTTAATCTCTGCTTATAGGAGTGCTTGGGAAAAGGCCTCTTAGAAGGTAACTTGGACAAATTGCTTCAATTCCAAGTTGTCAGTGTACTGATGGTATTTGCTTGCTATCCCTCTCGCTCAACCCATTCAGTCAGGGTGCTCAGTAAGTTGACCACAGTCACTGGCAACTCAGTCTAATTTGAGCACTGGGAGAACCAAAAGGTTAGAAATACTTCTAGCCTTTGCATCTAAGTCTTGCTCAACCATTTGTTAAATATGGTGAAAGTGTATTGCAAGTGTTCTTTAATTTCAGTGAAGCTAGTTGTGAGGTGGGATGCTGGGCTATAATTGTAGAAGCTTGGGGCGGGAAGGGAATGGTTGGAGCACTCTGTTTTCTCACGTGTTGAAAGAGGCTACTCACCAAAGTGTCTGAATTGGGCTTATCTCTTTGTGATTAAAATTGCACTTTCTGTTGAAATTTAGAAGTCTTTTTTTTCTATGTTCATCTTATATTATTTCTACTGTTAAAAGAAGTCAGCTATTGGAAAAATCTGTCTCATACCTCTTTGGAAGAAGTAAGTTTTTTGTTGTTTTTTTTAAGCTGGCAAAACAAGATACAAGAAATATTTGTATTTGTGATAAGCCCAGATGTGAGATTGGTCACAGTAACTTTATCTACTGTTCTGCACTGTGGTGTTCACTTATCATTCTTGGAAACTGGGTTTTGGACCTTAATGATTCTGAAATTCTTGTGCAAATAAACTTATGCTAAACATTTCTTGCGTCAAGTGATTCTTACATCTAAATAGCGCAGACAAAGTATTTGTGGAGCTTTTTGGCCAATGTGTGTGTAGATGATACACTGAGGGGACAAAAAGTGATGTGGTACACAGTAATGCTTGATTTTAGATACTTTTCACTATACTTTTTCTTCATGAGTGTACACATCTGCCTCAACTTACTGAAGATTAGTCAGTTAAGTGAGAAAATGATTCATCTTTCATTTACATTATAGTGACAGTTTCTAGAGAACTATTTTTGCCCTCCCTGACCCTCATCTGGTCTCAGCTTGACTTTAAAACACATTGAGGTGCAGTCCTAGGCCTGTTAGGTAGTGTTTGTTCTGAGCTAGAGCCTGCCAGTTTGTTCTGTGATGCATTCCAGTTCACATGCTACTCCAAGGCAGAGGCCCTTGTAAGCCTAAACTCATGAGCCAAGGAGGCAAGAAACAAAGTTAGCAGTTGCTTTTCAGGGTATTCACAGGTTGAAAGTCTTCATGCTTTCACTCTGTCCTAAGAGCAAATGATCAATGGGGATTGAGCAGTTCAAAGCTGAATTAAAGCTAGGGATATGTGGCACTACTCACTGCTCCTGCTGCTCTAGGATCAAAACTAAATGGGCTGTGAAAAGTGTGCTTGCTTCTAATTCCCTCCAGAACACAGACAAGCTCTAGCTTCTCAAGTAGTGCTGGAGAAATTCCAGCCTTCAGGACCTTGTAACACCTGCAGTGGAAACTTCTGTGGAAATTAGCACAGCCTGTGTGGTCCAATAGAAGTAATCATGAAGCTTGTGTAGTTCAAGATATGATTGAACTTAAATGGAGAACTGATAATGTAGCTGGGCAAAAAAGCCATCTGCTTGTCAACTGAAACTCCCTTACCTCAACTGCTTGGTTTATCTCATAAAAACTTCAGAGTTATTTTGGGTAACATCCTTAAGTTTCTAGAATACCAGACTTGGTTTTGCAGGGACAGATACTGAAACAGCAAAACAGCTATGCTTAAGCAAGTGGTGATGCATACTCTTTCAGTTCCATAAGGAACTTGTGTAACAGTAAAAACTGAGAGGAACTAAAGAACAAAGATGTTCTTGTGCTCTTGCTGGTGTAATGTGGCTGAAAATACAGCTGTAAGTGTCCTGTTCTGTTGTACTGCTTAGAACCCAGCCTTATCTGTGCGGTGCAAGATGAGCTCAGTCTTATGATGAGGGAGTGAGAGGCATTCAACAAATGTTTTTCTAAATTGTTGCCAGTGTTCTGGCAGACGCACTTATTTCCCTTCTTCCTTCTGTGCTGGAATATGGAATAAAGTTTTTGAAATCAGAGTATTCAACATGCCCTGGCTGCAACAGAATAGATGCTCCTCTGAGAGACACAAAGCTTTTCTTTGCATGCCTGCTTTTTTTTTTTTTGAATATTGCTTACTACATATTTAGTGCACTAATACCTTAAATACCTGAAGTTATTTTCAGCAGCAAAATAGGGTTTATATTTGTCCAGCAACTCAAAAGGGAGAGATATCAAAGGGTATAACATGTCACTTGAGTGTGGGTGTTAGTGGTCATGTTTTGCTGCAGTAGCAGTTTTGTAATCTGTTCTGCTTCATCTCAAGTAAGATGAGCTTCCTACCCTATAGGCAAAACTACCTGGCAAAGGGAGTAGTTCACTTGCCAAAACTTTGTAATTTTGCTGGTACGAAAGAGTTGTGTCATCATGCTGACGAAAGACTCTTGATAGGAACTGTATGCAAAGCAGCTACTAGATCCTAAACTGGTAGCTCACATGGACATTAAGCAAGGCTATACTACCTACTCCAGTGTTACCACGTTGATTCTTGGCTCAGTGATTTAGTAAACCAGCAGGAAATAGTTGCCTAGGCTGGCTGATCCTGAAAAATGGTGTGCTGAGACTTCATCACTGATAAGAAGAGCAGGGGACAGTCTGCGTCATATCACTGTTCAGAGAATGGAGAAGTGCAAACTCTTGGAGAGGTCTGGCCGGCCAGTTTAGTCTAATCTGCGGTGATAAACCTCATGTGACTGATAAATCCCTATAGCTAGCTTGTGTGCTTCAGGAGACTCCCAACAAATGTCTGAGGCCTGAACTGCTTTGGGGAGATAATCTGTCCCTATGTATTCCCAGCAGGCAAGTGATGATTTGGTGCTATAGAGGTGGTCTCACTGTCAAAGATGGAAAATGTCCCTTCTGACATTAGGTGGTTAGTTGTGGCCCTTATGCCTCTGAAACACAGGTTAACTTTATTCTACCTGCCCATGTAGCAAATCTGCTTCAGCAAATGTTGAAGCTTGGGCTACCCAGGGTTTATATAGGTTGCACCTCGGGCAAAGGGAAAATTGTCTCTCCTGCAAGACAATGATTGAAGTGTGAGACTTCTGACTCAGTCACAGTCCTCATGCAGCAAGACAAGTCTTCGGAGCACGTTAGGCATGTGAATTGCGCTCATAAGCTGGTTCCTTTCTGGATGTTGTTCTTGCTTCAGAATTGAGTATCCACCTGCAACAATTCCCTTCTCCACCGCCTCTCTATCGCTTATCTGAATAATTTATTCTGAGAGCTATATCTCTGTTTACCTTCTGGAAAGTTTTTTAATCTTTCCCAAAAAGTGCTCAGTAATGGCAATTGATNTATTCTTTGGTGATCTGAAGGATTTAATGAAAATATAGTGGGTTTAAGATGAAAATGTACTTGAGTGTGTTTGAAGTGCTTGAGGGCAACTGCTGGCAGCCTTGATGCCTCTGAGTTGTGTTGCAGCCTTAAGGGTTGAGTTTAAAGGACTTGATTTGTCCTGGACTAATCATCTTGAGAATCACAGATTTGTTTTGTGCCATCTGGAGCTGATGTGACTGTCCCATAGCAGCAAAGATTGTAATGCAGCAGCTTATGCTCAAGGGCAGAAATTGCTTCTCTAGGAGCATTTTTACCTTACTGTGTATTTTATCTAGGATGTTATTGCCTTCTGTAGAGGAGGTGACAGATCAAATGAGCTGTAAAAAAAAGTAAAAGCTGGAAGAGGACAGGCATGAAATGACAATAGCTGCTCTTTGAATCTTGCTTAAAGTGTTCCATGCACTATGTTGATGAATGTTAGGAAACTGTATGGTTTGATTTTAAACAATTCCTGGTAGGCAGGAGTTAACTACCTTAAGTCTGACTAGTCTGACCTTGGCAGCTGCAGTCTTCACAAGTACTTGGGGCAGAAGGTGAGGCCTTAATTAGCCTGTAGCTGTCAGGAAGCACCTGGCCACAACAGAAACCTGGAACACTTAAAAAGAGAAAAGTGTATTAATACCAGTTGGAGTTGCATGGCTGTAGAACATATGTAAGTATCTGCAAACTTCAAAGCACAAGAGAATGATCTGGCCAGCTGTGATGAGGCTTCTTAAAGTGCAAAAGTTCAGATGAGGCTGTGACCAGGTCTGGTCAGTAAGGGTTTCGAATCCTTAGTGCTAAAGTACAGCACTAATGATGTGTCCCTTAACCTCATCTGAATGTATGCCCTCTCTTAAAAGCTTGTTTGCTGTAAACAAATGAGCAGAAGGTTGGGACAAGCATGAATGTCTCTAAAAAGGTAACTTGATTATGCAGTGTGCCTGAAGAGTCGCTTATGAAGACTAAGGCTTAAATTGAACAGTTGTCTGACTTTGTAGCTGAAATTCTGTCCAGAATGTGCAAGTGCTGTAGCTTTTGCAGGAGCAAGATGTATTTGGCCCTTATCCCATACATGGTAGGTGCTGGATGGTTAAGAAAGGAAAAACTCTTATGAAAAGTAGGAAATATTGTATCTCTGGCATAATTAAACTGCTTTCAGTGGGTTGGATCTAAACCCTGAAACTAACACCTGCGTGTCTTCCACTGTGACGTTAGTTGGAGAGAGCAGTTTGAGCTTTATGCATAATAAAACAAGTTCAAAGCTTAACTTTCAGAAATGCTTTGTGCTTATTGCTCCTCTGGCATCAACTGGTGCTGCAGATAATACTGAATATAATAATAAGTAAAGCTGATGTGTCATCATTGTTGACAGTCCGTCTCCCTCCAACATAAACAGCTTTGCTGAAGTACTTTACCTCACCAAAAAACAGAAACAATGACAACTAAAACTTTTTGCCTGCACCGGTAGAAAAGATGACTATCGTTTCAAGTGGAAATCTTCCTGATAATAATTTTTATATAGAATTACTTCTTTCTAGTTTGTGTCTGTGTGTAGACAGAAAAGTAGAGTGTAGGATATATCTAGGAAGCATAAACAAAGTCTGACTTTTCTTTTTTGTCCCACCTCCCTACAGTTTCTTTGGAGACGAAAAACCTTTAAGATGGCAGGCAAAGGAAGTAACACAGACTGCATGTCACGCAGTGTACTGAACTGGGAGCAGGTCAGCCGTCTGCATGAGGTTCTTACAGAGGTGGTTCCGATCCATGGACGAGGTAACTTCCCAACGCTGAAGATAACTCTGAAGAACATTGTTCAGACTGTTCGGAGTAGGCTGAGCGAAGCAGGCATTGTGGTACACAATGTCCGTTTGAATGGCTCTGCGGCCGGTCACGTCCTCGTCAAGGATAATGGGTTGGGATGCAAAGACCTGGATCTCATTTTTCAAGTTTCTCTTCCAAGTGAGGCAAAGTTTCAGTTAGTTCGAGATGTGGTGTTGCGGTCACTCTTGAATTTCTTACCAGAGGGAGTAAGCAAGCTAAAAATCAGTCCAGTAACACTGAAGGAGGCCTACATCCAGAAGCTAGTCAAAGTGTACACCGAGTCTGACCGCTGGAGCTTGATCTCGCTTTCCAACAAGCATGGCAGAAATGTGGAGCTGAAGTTTGTAGACTGTATACGGCGACAGTTTGAGTTCAGTGTGGACTCCTTCCAAATCATACTGGATTCCCTGCTCTTTTACTACGACTACTCAGAAACGCCCATGTCAGAGCACTTCCATCCAACTGTGATCGGCGAGAGCATGTATGGAGACTTTGAAGCAGCTTTTGATCATCTCCAGAACAAGCTGATAGCCACCAAAAATCCTGAAGAGATCCGAGGTGGTGGGCTTCTGAAGTATAGTAACCTCTTAGTACGAGACTTCAGGCCCATGGATAAGGATGAAATAAAAACATTAGAGCGCTACATGTGCTCCCGATTCTTCATAGACTTCCCAGACATCCTGGATCAGCAACGCAAATTAGAGACGTACCTCCAGAACCACTTCTCCAAAGAAGAGACGAGCAAATACGACTACCTCATGATTCTGCGCAGGGTGGTGAAGGAGAGCACGGTCTGTCTCATGGGACATGAGCGAAGGCAGACTCTCAACTTGATTTCTCTGCTAGCACTCAAAGTACTGGCAGAACAAAACATCATCCCTAATGCCACCAATGTTACCTGTTACTATCAGCCAGCACCTTATGTTAGTGATGTTAACTTCAGCAACTACTATCTTGCAAGCGCTCCTGTGCTGTACAGCCAGTCCTACCCCACTTGGTTGCCTTGCAATTGATTGTTTCACTTGAACGTTGTTGAGTGGAAGGCCAGGATGCTGAGTGTATATATAGAAAACCTCCAACTGACAGTTATTACTTGTCTAATGGAAACATAACTGCATTGGACTGTCCATTTACTGGTGTGCAGTAGGAATATGCAACCAGATGACCTGCTATGAACCTTTCAGTATATATCTACAAATGCCAAGAAGCCTTATTACCTCTTCGTTAGCAGAAGAGAACCAGCGGCCAAATGTTAAGAGGAGCGATTACAAAACTGTACTAGTTTTGAAAGTGGCTAGTAACATGTGATCTAAGTGGAGTATTTAGTAAACTGGGTTAGTTAATAGAGAAAAGACTGTAAAATATCTTGAGCTGAGCAGAAGCCACTCCTGGAATACCAGCAAAATTCTGCTTTCTATTGCCTAAACTCCTTACTCTATACTTCCTCAGTTCAAGTTCTGGCCAGCTTTCTATTGAACTAATTGTGCAAGAGTGGGCTTGTGTCATGCTTGGCTGCTTCTGCTTTCAGGCTGTGTAAATCTGGTAACTGTATGGATACTGTCTGTCTTGTAGAGAGTCTAAATACTGCTTCCTGTAGTACCTAGGGATTTATGGTTCTGCCTCAAGTTCCATATTAATTTCTTGGAAGTTGAAGATGGATTGGTAAATCTATCTCTAAAGCATAAGCTGGCTAAATTTTTCTTGAGTAAAAAAAAAACTTGCAAGGTGGCATCTCTAAATCTGTACCAAAACAATCTAAAACTTGCTAATGTGGAAAATTCTTGAAATGAGGAATTGAAGCCTTAAATAGAATTGGAACCAGTTTGAGTAGTTCAGATGGAGAAACAGAGTTAAGTCCAGGCTCAAGATAAAGCCTTTCTGTCTGCATCTTTCAAAACAACTTTTGGCACAGCTGGAAAGTAGCACAGCTCTTACACTGAGGTTTGGCCCGACTTTCTTCCTCACAGGTACACGGCAAGCAAAAAAACCTCACCCCAACCACCACTCTCCCCCCTCCAAACCACTGTAAGTTGCAGGATGATGTGCACTCCTGCCAGAGTATAAATTCCTCAAGTGCCTCCTGAAATGAATTTATTCTTGTTCAACTTCAGGCAGGTCCTGAAGGCTTGTCTTTCTGACACCAAGTAGAGTTGAGTTTACTAGTTTATCGCTATCACCTGGTCAGTGTATGAGATGGTATTTTGAGTGGTTGAGAGTTAAATTCTTCCTCTTTACTTCTCTTAAGCCTCACTTGAAGTGGTATATAACCCCTCAGCAGAGCTCTCCACACAAAGGCTCTATAGGGTGAAAGTCTGCCCCCCTTCTTGGAATAGCCCCTGGAAGAGTATGTATTCCCTTGGAGGTGTAGGGGGCTGAATTTCCTAAAGGTATGTGCTGAATTTGCTGCTTTGAAACTCCTGTGCCTTAGAAGGAAGGTTAAAAATTCCTCAGTTATGTATATAACAGTACTAGTATTAACTGGATGGTTTTCTCTGAATTGCAATAGTAAAATACATATAGCAAATGATCTTGAGTTTCCTTTGCTTAATCAGAGAGGTAGACTAGAAAGGCAGATGCTAAAACTATTTAATATGTACTGGTGCAGTGTTTAAGAATACTTGCTTACTGAACCTTTTTTATGACTTCTAGCGTGCTCTGCAAGCTTGAGACCAAAGTGCCTGATCAAACAAATGATTTAAGTGTAGAAGGTAAAGCAGAAAGCAGGTGAAACATCCACGTGTGGTTGCTGTTCAAGGTGAAAAACAGTAGCAGTGCAACACTTAAATGGCTGTAAAAAGCCTGCCTGTTCCTCATAGGACCAAAAACTTGTAGTTAGATTGCAGTTTCTTTGCACTTGTTGTAACTATATCGTAAAAACTTCCTCAATAGAGCAGTGAGGCTACTCTTGTTGAGACTTCTTGATTTAGCTTAGGAAGGCAGGGAGGGATAGAATCTAAAAAGCAGACTGTTGCCAAATATGCTTTAGCTTAATGTTTTTAACAGTCTTGTAAGCAACTTCAGTAGCTAATAGACAAATAATTTGGTGTCTTCTCTTATGCTTTTCTCATTAAAGGTTTCCTGAGTAGTCAGCCAAAGTAGCTAAACTTGAAAGTGACCCCAGCCTTTTTTAACTGTGGCTTGGACTTGATGTAACTTACATCAAGGTATCTCTCACCCAAGACTTTGTCTATTTGGAAGGCTTCTTAAAAACGAACATGTTGCCAGCATTGTCACGGGTGCTAAACTTAGTGCAGATTTACTGCTGGAATGCAAACCTAGGCATGAATAACTTCTGCATGCAAAGCAGTACTTGGTTTTAGTATAGTGTCACTAGAAAGAATGAAGTTCTTTGTTTAGGAGTTTGTAACTGCTATCATCTCTTAAATAGCTGTGTTTAAAGTCTGCCTGAGTTATAACCATTGCAGAAGTAAACCAATGCCTAGAGGGATGCACTTGATTTGCATATCGAATAGCTTAGCCTGGTGTATCTGTCTTGTGTGATCTCATGGCTTATCTTTAGAAACCCTTCCTGTGCATCAACTTGTGTGGGAGAAGTGATCAGATGCTCAGGAGGAGTCCTCACAAGCTTGAAACAGACTTTGGTTTTACTAGTCTTTGAATGCCTTGGCTACTGAATGAATGTCAGGCTAGGTGCATCTGTTGGAAAAGAAGTGTCAGAAAGAAGGCTCTGATGGATTCCTACTGAGACAGAGCTCCAGAGAATTTAGGCTTCCAGTTATAAATATTGTGCTTTTGCTGATGTAACTTGTGGCTGAGGCCTCTAAGAAGGTTTTACACTGAATAACTGCTCTCTGAACAGCTGATTTACTGAGTTTAAGCTCTGCAGGACTGCTGACTCTGGTGTATTCGAAATGTTGATGCTTTGTAGCACGATGCAGGATATTAAACTCCTGAATAGCTAAACTGCATGCTGAAGCTGTGCACTACCTCCTGCACTGGCCCTCCTGTGTAAGGGATTACAGCAACACTGTTTGTCTTATTGCCTTCAGATAATCCTGATTTGGCAGGTAGAGCCTGAACACTGGGTAGCTTTTCATCACTATGTTGCAAGCAGTCTACCCCTTTCTGTTTCAAGTTGTCCTAGCAGCTGGATATATGTGGCAGTAGCTTAATTCTGGTGTGTACTAGCTGATTTGAGTTCAGGTTTATGGTGGTCCCTGTAACAAGGAGTAACATGAGAATGAGTGCTAGGTAAAAATTAATAGTAATGACCCTCGATCGAGTCTAAGCTGCCTGCTTGATTCAGTCTCCCTTCGGTTGTAAATGATGCCTCTGCAAACCTGCTCTATCCTCTGTTGCTCACTTGTGTGTCAAGTGGAGGTTAGAGAAAGACTTCAAACCATTATACTGACACATTCCCTCTGGGCAGTGACGTCAAAACAAAGTTGTAGTAACACTAGACTATGAGTCTTGTATCAGTGCATCATTCCTCAGGACTAGGCTTCTAAAATGAGTGTGCAGTTTGAAATAGCTGTTTTCTTCCTGTAGCTTAAGTGCTGCTGGACTAGGCCAGTCTGAGATTAAGCATCTGTTGTCAATATTTATTGCCACGCCCCACTTGACTTTACAGTTTATTGTTGTGACTTTCTCATTGTACGATAGATTCATTTTTTATTTGCTAAAGATGCTATCAAGGAGATGAGCTCAAGATTTAATTGTTGCTGTGTTTGTCCTCAGCTAGTTCTGTCAATCACTAAGCTGGAGGTTGAAGGCTACTGCTTGCTTTTGGGTAACCATTTTTCAAAAGAATCTCACAGTTCAACATTAATATCTTGTCTAAAAAGCAGTAGGTAGCATTTAATGTAGTCTAAATACCTAAAGCTTTTTAGTGAAACTGAGATCCATATTTTGAGATTGAGTTCTTGGGTTAAGCATTTAGTATGTTTTGTGTCTAGGCTTTGTGGGATTCTGATCACTGCTACGAACACTAGTAATTTTAATCTCTGCTTATAGGAGTGCTTGGGAAAAGGCCTCTTAGAAGGTAACTTGGACAAATTGCTTCAATTCCAAGTTGTCAGTGTACTGATGGTATTTGCTTGCTATCCCTCTCGCTCAACCCATTCAGTCAGGGTGCTCAGTAAGTTGACCACAGTCACTGGCAACTCAGTCTAATTTGAGCACTGGGAGAACCAAAAGGTTAGAAATACTTCTAGCCTTTGCATCTAAGTCTTGCTCAACCATTTGTTAAATATGGTGAAAGTGTATTGCAAGTGTTCTTTAATTTCAGTGAAGCTAGTTGTGAGGTGGGATGCTGGGCTATAATTGTAGAAGCTTGGGGCGGGAAGGGAATGGTTGGAGCACTCTGTTTTCTCACGTGTTGAAAGAGGCTACTCACCAAAGTGTCTGAATTGGGCTTATCTCTTTGTGATTAAAATTGCACTTTCTGTTGAAATTTAGAAGTCTTTTTTTTCTATGTTCATCTTATATTATTTCTACTGTTAAAAGAAGTCAGCTATTGGAAAAATCTGTCTCATACCTCTTTGGAAGAAGTAAGTTTTTTGTTGTTTTTTTTAAGCTGGCAAAACAAGATACAAGAAATATTTGTATTTGTGATAAGCCCAGATGTGAGATTGGTCACAGTAACTTTATCTACTGTTCTGCACTGTGGTGTTCACTTATCATTCTTGGAAACTGGGTTTTGGACCTTAATGATTCTGAAATTCTTGTGCAAATAAACTTATGCTAAACATTTCTTGCGTCAAGTGATTCTTACATCTAAATAGCGCAGACAAAGTATTTGTGGAGCTTTTTGGCCAATGTGTGTGTAGATGATACACTGAGGGGACAAAAAGTGATGTGGTACACAGTAATGCTTGATTTTAGATACTTTTCACTATACTTTTTCTTCATGAGTGTACACATCTGCCTCAACTTACTGAAGATTAGTCAGTTAAGTGAGAAAATGATTCATCTTTCATTTACATTATAGTGACAGTTTCTAGAGAACTATTTTTGCCCTCCCTGACCCTCATCTGGTCTCAGCTTGACTTTAAAACACATTGAGGTGCAGTCCTAGGCCTGTTAGGTAGTGTTTGTTCTGAGCTAGAGCCTGCCAGTTTGTTCTGTGATGCATTCCAGTTCACATGCTACTCCAAGGCAGAGGCCCTTGTAAGCCTAAACTCATGAGCCAAGGAGGCAAGAAACAAAGTTAGCAGTTGCTTTTCAGGGTATTCACAGGTTGAAAGTCTTCATGCTTTCACTCTGTCCTAAGAGCAAATGATCAATGGGGATTGAGCAGTTCAAAGCTGAATTAAAGCTAGGGATATGTGGCACTACTCACTGCTCCTGCTGCTCTAGGATCAAAACTAAATGGGCTGTGAAAAGTGTGCTTGCTTCTAATTCCCTCCAGAACACAGACAAGCTCTAGCTTCTCAAGTAGTGCTGGAGAAATTCCAGCCTTCAGGACCTTGTAACACCTGCAGTGGAAACTTCTGTGGAAATTAGCACAGCCTGTGTGGTCCAATAGAAGTAATCATGAAGCTTGTGTAGTTCAAGATATGATTGAACTTAAATGGAGAACTGATAATGTAGCTGGGCAAAAAAGCCATCTGCTTGTCAACTGAAACTCCCTTACCTCAACTGCTTGGTTTATCTCATAAAAACTTCAGAGTTATTTTGGGTAACATCCTTAAGTTTCTAGAATACCAGACTTGGTTTTGCAGGGACAGATACTGAAACAGCAAAACAGCTATGCTTAAGCAAGTGGTGATGCATACTCTTTCAGTTCCATAAGGAACTTGTGTAACAGTAAAAACTGAGAGGAACTAAAGAACAAAGATGTTCTTGTGCTCTTGCTGGTGTAATGTGGCTGAAAATACAGCTGTAAGTGTCCTGTTCTGTTGTACTGCTTAGAACCCAGCCTTATCTGTGCGGTGCAAGATGAGCTCAGTCTTATGATGAGGGAGTGAGAGGCATTCAACAAATGTTTTTCTAAATTGTTGCCAGTGTTCTGGCAGACGCACTTATTTCCCTTCTTCCTTCTGTGCTGGAATATGGAATAAAGTTTTTGAAATCAGAGTATTCAACATGCCCTGGCTGCAACAGAATAGATGCTCCTCTGAGAGACACAAAGCTTTTCTTTGCATGCCTGCTTTTTTTTTTTTTGAATATTGCTTACTACATATTTAGTGTACTAATACCTTAAATACCTGAAGTTATTTTCAGCAGCAAAATAGGGTTTATATTTGTCCAGCAACTCAAAAGGGAGAGATATCAAAGGGTATAACATGTCACTTGAGTGTGGGTGTTAGTGGTCATGTTTTGCTGCAGTAGCAGTTTTGTAATCTGTTCTGCTTCATCTCAAGTAAGATGAGCTTCCTACCCTATAGGCAAAACTACCTGGCAAAGGGAGTAGTTCACTTGCCAAAACTTTGTAATTTTGCTGGTACGAAAGAGTTGTGTCATCATGCTGACGAAAGACTCTTGATAGGAACTGTATGCAAAGCAGCTACTAGATCCTAAACTGGTAGCTCACATGGACATTAAGCAAGGCTATACTACCTACTCCAGTGTTACCACGTTGATTCTTGGCTCAGTGATTTAGTAAACCAGCAGGAAATAGTTGCCTAGGCTGGCTGATCCTGAAAAATGGTGTGCTGAGACTTCATCACTGATAAGAAGAGCAGGGGACAGTCTGCGTCATATCACTGTTCAGAGAATGGAGAAGTGCAAACTCTTGGAGAGGTCTGGCCGGCCAGTTTAGTCTAATCTGCGGTGATAAACCTCATGTGACTGATAAATCCCTATAGCTAGCTTGTGTGCTTCAGGAGACTCCCAACAAATGTCTGAGGCCTGAACTGCTTTGGGGAGATAATCTGTCCCTATGTATTCCCAGCAGGCAAGTGATGATTTGGTGCTATAGAGGTGGTCTCACTGTCAAAGATGGAAAATGTCCCTTCTGACATTAGGTGGTTAGTTGTGGCCCTTATGCCTCTGAAACACAGGTTAACTTTATTCTACCTGCCCATGTAGCAAATCTGCTTCAGCAAATGTTGAAGCTTGGGCTACCCAGGGTTTATATAGGTTGCACCTCGGGCAAAGGGAAAATTGTCTCTCCTGCAAGACAATGATTGAAGTGTGAGACTTCTGACTCAGTCACAGTCCTCATGCAGCAAGACAAGTCTTCGGAGCACGTTAGGCATGTGAATTGCGCTCATAAGCTGGTTCCTTTCTGGATGTTGTTCTTGCTTCAGAATTGAGTATCCACCTGCAACAATTCCCTTCTCCACCGCCTCTCTATCGCTTATCTGAATAATTTATTCTGAGAGCTATATCTCTGTTTACCTTCTGGAAAGTTTTTTAATCTTTCCCAAAAAGTGCTCAGTAATGGCAATTGATTGTGTACCTGGAGAAACTGTTCTAATATTTGGTTGTGGTCATTACTGTGAAATTCATTTGCCTTTCCACATTGGTCTTTGAACATCACCTTTCACCCATGGACAATATGGATATGGCATCCATATTGACAGGGCTAAAAAGTCACGGGCTGTCCCATGCTCTCCACTAATCCCTTCAGCTCTTGGATGAACCATGGAAAATGAGCTCCTGAAGCTGTTGGTTGTATATATTGGATTCCGAAGCTGGAAGCCTTTTCCTCTGGAACAGGCTCATGATTTCTGCATATCTCCTGAACCAGCACCAATTGCTAGCCTAGTGCTCTACATGCCACAGATAATAACTAGTACTAATATTGCTTCTCAACCTCTTGTTATTTGTGTTCACAAACTGTGCCTGCCCTTTTCATTACGGTGTTATGGTTACTCACAGTAATTTCTAAGTCCATGTGCTGATTCTCATGGCAGCCTCTCCCATCTGGTATCGACAACATCTGTGCTCCTTGTTTCCAGATGTAGTATTTTGCTTTTGATGGTATTAGGAAAACATTTTGGCTGAATCCTGTGGGCAAATAGTGAAAATGTTGATGGACAGAGTAGCTCATCTTCTTCGTTATTTGCTGCCTCAAGTGTTGCATAATGCCTGGAGATGACAA
This sequence comes from Baryphthengus martii, assembly GCA_013396935.1. Classification (NCBI taxonomy): domain Eukaryota; kingdom Metazoa; phylum Chordata; class Aves; order Coraciiformes; family Momotidae; genus Baryphthengus; species Baryphthengus martii. Next base: position 39,262 of record VWZK01015594.1, on the reverse strand, counting down.
GTGCTCACAGTTTTGCATTGTTCTTCAATACTGAAGGGTACACAAGGTTGTTGTGGGAGCTTTGAAACCTGCAGGTGATTTAAAGCCAGTGTCAGCACAAAGGTACTGGACGCAGTTTATTTTGGGAGTATTTTTTTTCCTTCTGCAAATACAGGCTAGAGAGCAAAGTAAGTGTATATTCTGTTACTTCTTAACAGCAGTTTCCCAGTCCTTTCCTCTGCACCTTCATGTCTAAAACACTCCAATGACAAGTATCCCTGGGGCATGAGTTTGCAACATGACCGAAGTGAAGAGCTCCATCTTTCTGCTCTTGCCATCACATCTGTTAGTCATCACAATCATCTGCCTGTCTGTTTTCCTGCTCATGTGGAACTCCCAAAATCTTGTGTAGCTCTGACTAATTGCCAGAACTGATGTAGCTCATTAGACCTCATGAGTTCCCTTCTACTTTCTCCTCCCAGGCAGCTTTTCTTAAGATGGGGAGAAAGAAAGTTGGCTTTGGGAAGAGAGCCTGCCATCAATCCCACCATCCAAATTCCCTGTGATTCTGGTGGGAGTTCACCAAATGCGCTGAGGGATTTGCTAATAACCTGGCAGACCCCACTGGCTACAGCTCCTGTGTTACAGCTGTCCAGCTGCACTGGAGTGTTTCTGCAGCCCTGTTTGATGAGTGGGAACAACATGTGTGGATGGGCCTCAGTCTCAGGCAGTGAATTAATGGAATTACTCCAGAGAAATGCTGCTCTTAAAAAACAGTGTCTGTTTTGGAACAGATGAAGCCTTGAATATGGAGTAATATTCCAGCTAAGTATGTGCATGCTTCAAATTGGTGGTTAGCCTCCTTCCTTGCTGCACTTCTCTGATAGAAGGAGGATTCTTATTTACTACCATTTCCCAGACCAATAAATGAGCCCTGAAGAGGGGAAGCAGCACACTTAGGTAACACAGGGTGTTGCTGGCAAGGCCAGGAGCAGTTATTTTGGAAGCCCTGTCCATTGATGGGCTGGGAAGGGAAGAGGAGGCAGGTGGTACTGGGACATCTCAGAAATTGACTAGAAGGATGTAGGTGTTAAAAAAAACCATGCAGATGAACTGGAGAACTGCAGTTTTGAAGTAGAGGTGTACCAACTTCTCACAGGCATACCTGACAAAATTGCAGCAGCGTGTCAGCAGAACTTGCAGGGGGACTGTGTTATGCTCACATTTAGGATGCTCTGTATGTGTAATTTGTGACTTCTTGCAATACTCTATTGCAATATAAAGTCATGAGGGTAAACATGCTGTTCTGTTCTCATGTGTTGGNGGAAAGGGTCATTAGGTGCTGGAATGGACTGCCCAGGGAGGTGGTGGAGTCACCATCTCTGGAGGTGTTTAAGGAAAGATTGGATGTGGCACTTAGTGCCATGGTCTAGCTAGGTGTTGTGGTGTTGGGTTCATAGGCTGGACTTGATGATCTCGGAGGTCTATTCCAGCCTCAACAATTCTGTGATTGTGTGATTCTGTGATTCTGTTGCATGCATGGCTCTCCTCAGCAGCTATGGTGTGAACTCTGGCCTCCTCTATTCTCAGCCAGATTTTTGTTGTCTGGTTAGAAATAAAAGATTGCTGCAGCTACGGTCAGAAGTTTCCATTGACCAGAACTTGAATTTTTGTTTTAACTGAAGAACTGTTTTAAAACATGTATTCCATTTAAAAAAAATAATTAAAAAATTATTTTTCATAAATAAGAATTCATTAGCTAGCAATGTGATATTTGGCAGAAGTGGTCTTGCCTTTGTCTGTAAAACTGCTTGTGAAGTTACGACCTTTAATTCCAGAAGGGCAAGATTTACTTTGAATCTGCTTACTATCTGATTATTGATTTTACTTACTGCTAATAAAGAATAGATGATTAGCAAAAGGGGCTCCAGGGGATACTTTGACTGACTTGCAGTATTATAAGACCAGCTCATTGTCAGAGAGTTTAGGCCCACTGCTGACAAAACCTCTAGATCCTAGATTTAATAGAAAAGTAGTAATGGTAGTAGTAGTAGTGGTGATGGGAGTGTTACAATGCGTTTTACTGGCCTGTACTTGAATAAGAGAAAAACTGCAGAAAGAACAATTGAAACGTAGTCTCTTTATGATGACTGCTCTTGAGGCTGTTTCAGGCATGCTTGACAGGGACCATCTCAGAGGAGGCTGTTCACTGCTAGCTGTATCACATTCTAATATATCACAAGTAGGCTGCAGTGTAATCAACAGCACTGGCTCACGGAACTTTCTTAAACAGTCTGACCTAAATTGCTAAATTTTGTACTCATTGAAGCGACACTGCTTTTAAAAATTACGTCAGAGGACTGAGAAACCTTGCAGGAAGATATTTAAGGGTCAGGTGGCAAGAGCTGACTGGAAGCTGGCAACTGGCGGTGCCCGCTCAGTGTCTTGAGGGGAGTATTTCAGTGTGGGGGCCATTTCAGTGGGCACCCCGGAGTGCAGCTGGACGCTGAACAGCAGCACAGGGCCCTTCAATCTCCTGCTGTATTCACTGTGAATTAAGCATCAAATTAAATCTTACCTCCAAATGATGTGAGTTAAGTGGCAAGTTAAACCTTACCTTGAAATTTAATCAGGCTCCATAGCAACCTAACATACTTTTTTTATTTTTCCAGTGGTTTAATTTCCTTTTTATTTCCGTAGCGATGGATTCTTGAGAATCCAGACATGCCGGCGTCCTGGCAGACTACCTAGACTTTAATCAAATCTTCACTCGCACAATATGGAGCTAGCAGAGAACTCAAGCACTGAGGAGATAAGGTGTAAAAATGGCATAAATGTTGTAAACAAACATTTAAAGAACTGGTTTTAACGTTAAGAGGATCCTTATTACTGAAAAATATTTTAAAATAGCAAAAATCTTACTTTTATTATATAGTTATCGTTTTGTTTTTAATTCAGGTGGGTGCCAGTTGTAGCCCGGCTCCCAGATATCACCTGGAGGTTCCTGTCATAGGTGGTAAGGACAGCAAAATATAGGTACGACTGTTACGCAGGCTGATGTTGTATTTCCTGTGTTCTAAAGTGAAGATACCTTCTTTTAAAAATCACAGTAGAATATTTTCTTTCACAAAAAATCATGTATATAAATTATTTTTCTTAAAAAAGATGTGCTGGAGCAAGCCTGGGGGCTTATTTTGGCTGAGGGTTCCTGACGTATGGCCACCTAAAATGAATTGCTTATAGCATTTCTCACAACGTTGTGTCCTGTGCCTGGGCTGTTACTGTGAGATGAGGGAGGCCATGGTGCTAGTGCCTAGCTGCAAAATCTGTCTGGTGTTTTTTTGCTTGTTGACACTTACTTTGGCTTTGGGTTAGTTGAGGTCTGAACTCGGCCTCCGGTTAGTCTTTATAGTATTGCTTCTACAAGGGACTGGTGCACCGGGTGTTGGCTGAGGTCAGTGCGGAGTGGGGGTCATGAGGTTTGGGGAAGAGAAAAGCTGTTGTTTGTTGTGCCAGGCATACCAGAACAAGCTGTGAGAATGTGACTGTTTCTGTACACATGCTGTTTGTTGGGAGAGTATTTTGGAAATGCTGTGGTGTGAGATCACTGGGCTCTAAAAATGTCTGTATCTCTCCAACAACTATGAAGAAATCCTGGAGCGACTGGCTCACATACCTACACCGCAGACAAGTGAAAAGGCTCAAGAAAAGTCTTATTCCAAACTGCTAGAAATCGGACAGAAATACCAGGAATTTTCTTCCAAGACCACTGGAGGCATTTCCCTTTCTTATGACTCTCTTTTTCTGATGACTACATGGATCTGTTCTTGCAGGTTGCTTGAGTCTCTATCTCCACTCTTGTGTTGAGCCAGCATTGTGTTAGCAACTCTTCCAGCCAAAGGTCTGCAGAGAGCAGGGTGGAGACATCTCCTGCAGGGAAGGGAAGTCTTTGCATCATCTGTCTTCCACTCTCTGTTAAAGTTGAGTGACCCACTTGTCTCGGCTTTTGTTTTTTTCTATGTCTGTGCATGTGCCAGGAAGCCCTGCTGCTATGGCAGAAGCAGATGGTTCAGGGGGAAAGTCTGACTCAGAGACCAGAACTTTATTAAAGAATGATTCACATCTTTTGAGCATGTTTAATCCATGCTCTTAACCATTTTTCTCCCATTATCTTTGGTCCACAGTTGGGTGAAGTCATTATCAGACTTCAAAGACTCCCCTGTTTCCAAGTAAAATGACTCCAGAATGACTTCAAAACATTTGGGAGCCAGAAGCAGAAAGCCAGTCAGTGCTGAGAAGCAGATGGTGACCATACGGATGAGACTGGTTCAGCCAGGAGAGGTTTGGGGGTCCGAAAGCTGGTCTTGGACTACCCAAGCGATAGACTTTAGGATGTGAAGCAGGGTATTCCTGCTAGTGGTTTGATATATTGTGGTATGTCTCTAAAAGCCTAATATTCCAACAGATGGAAATTCTGAATAAGACTGATAGGAAAAAAACCTTTGTGGAGGAAAAAAAAAAATTTGGAAGAAAGTTCTTTAAGAAGAGTATATTAGAAAGCCAATACTTCCAAGCTGAAGAGAGACAATAGCTTAGCTAAAAGCTGTACTGACCTACAATGAAAGCAGCAAGATGAGCAGGATATTAGATATGGGGGAAACAGATGGCATTTCATGTAAGTTAGATTTCTAAAGTACAACAAACTGTAGGGAGGGGATGCTGAATACCAAGTAGATACATTTTCCTTAAAGATAATGGGAAGGTGTTTCATTTTTGGAGCAAAGCTTACTGTGCTGAAGGCATACATATTTTATTTTTTTTTATTATTTTTGAAAGTAAGTCTGTTAAAAAGATGGAGTAGTTTTTTCTGATGAATGTTTGGAAGGGAGGGTTTTCTGCTTAGATGCTAAACTACTCTTGAGCCCGTTAATCATAAGGGAAAATTACTAGAAAACAGCAGCTTGTAAGAGGAGTTGGCTGGAGAGCGTTCCAGTCTGCCAACATTCATATTAAATTTTGAAATACTGGATAAATTCCAGGAGGATAAAAACATGTGGTTTCTATTCTGATGTTGTAAGAGGGAATCTAGGAAGAACCACATAAATCCTTATCTCCAATGCCACTTTTGCAGGTATGAGGGAGTGGTCCTGACATGTGAGGTAAACAGGAACAGGCCAGTAAACCCACCCACATTTGAGATCATACAGTGCATGTAGCTGACAACAAGAAGCCCGGTTTCAGCTCTGAGAACCCTTCCACAGCCTTGCATGGCTGTAGGGTTTTCCTCACAGTAGCCCACTCCACACTTACTCCCATCTCATTTTGTAGCAGCAATTAGGATACATCCAATATCAGACAAGCCTCAGCAGTCTCAGTGCATGGTGCGTGATGCCTCGGCTGAGTATAACGCAACTTTTTCCTTCTTGAAAGCCAACTTAAAGGGGGCAAGCCTTCATGAAGACAAAAGTCACTTTTCTCGGACAATCCTTTAATAGGACAATAGGAGTCCTCAGGAAACCAGCCACTCTGTCTTCATGGAACCACAGGGTCATTCTATGTTTGTCCACATCCTACCCACCATAAGCCATCCTGATGTATGCTACTGAGTGAAAGTCTTGCAGATGGACTCTCCTGAATGAAATGGTGACATCTGAGGACCCTCACAAGTGTCTTGATGGAGGCCAGACTTTCATGTGGGGTGCAGTATTTGCTGCCTACTGTGACCATTCCATTTTTGGAGATATTTTAAAAGCCAACTGGACATAGTCCTAGACAACTAGGAGACCCTCCTTAAGCAGAGGGCTTGGACCAGGTTTTTCTCCAGAGGTCCCTTCCAACCTCAGCCATTTTGTGAATCTGGAAAGCTTGACTAAGTCACGTGGCTCAAAAAGAAGTCTTCCTTTATGGCAGCAGAAAGATGATTGTGCATACTTTCTTGTTTTTACATTATATTAAAAAAAAACCCCATGTGGAAGTGCTCCTTAGAACAGTTTTACGTGGCAAGCTTTAAATAATGACAGCTTTGCAGAAGAGCTTTCTAGAACCATTTTTATATCTGGGAGGTTGGGTTTTTTTTTGATCTTTTCTTCCTACAGCAAGGCTTCAGTGCTCGGAAAGGGGGAAGGTGAGGCATGATGTGTGTTGGGAGGGGGAATGAGCTACTGTAATTCCTTGAATTTCAGCCACCTTGGCCTCAAAGTTTAAATGGTGTTGGACTGCTTGAACCTTTCTCTTCTGATGTCATTTCTCATCTTCATACTTCCTGCATTCCCTATGCCACATAGAATAAAGGGGATGTAGTAGATCACTGCATTGAGCAATGAGGCTGGCATGTGAGAGAAACTTTGCTTTATGTATTTGGTGTTCCTTGCCTGCTAGGAAAATAAAATGGACTCAGAGTACAGAGAGCCTTATTCTAGAATTCTGTAAGCCAAGAGTCTTTGAAAATGCTTCACGTACATGCTGCCTGTATTTTAGACTGACACAGTGCTTTGGAGAATGTAACTCAAGGCTGTATATTTCCCATTAGGAAATATAGGTGGCATCATTTGTTCTTGAACTTTTTTCTTCAGAGTATTAAAAATATTTCTTCCTATGTGTTTAGTGCTGTGGGTACTAAAAGTCACGGATGGTGCAGGATTTTTAAAGAGGAAACAAACC
>VWZK01015594.1:0-32169 GCA_013396935.1 Baryphthengus martii | reverse complement strand
GGCGGCAGCTCCCGGGCCTTGCCCGCCCGTCGGCCCCGCTTCCCAGCGCGGAGGCCCCGCCACCTCCCGGAGCACCTGCCGGAGCCGGGAGGACCCTGCGAAAGCGAGCGGTGTCAGACGGGTGCGGACTGGAAGGTGCGTGTATGAGGGCGGAGAAAGTTTGGGTGTTGCGCGTGTCCTCGAGTTAATTAACTGTCTTAAGAGCTTGCTCTCCTGATGGAGAAATCTCAAAAAAATGAGGCAGAGATGCTGCAGGGATGGTTAGCCAGCGAGTAAGAAGATGGGCTGAGCTGCTGTGTTCCTTGCGATCTCAGTCTGAGTGAAAAGCTCTAGAGGAATCGCTTATTCTCCAAGATCTCTTCCCACCAGTCTTTCCGAAGACAGCCCTCCTCCTTGAGCTCAGGGAGCACACTGATCAAGCAGAAGGTGGCTGAAGCTGGGTCTTTGCTTGCTGAGCAAGGATCACCCTACAGCCAAGCAAAAGACTGAAGCTGAAGGCTTTCCTTTCAAAGCCTGTCTGTAATGAAACTTCTGAGCTTGCAGGTTGTCCTCACGTTCTCCTGTGACTAGAGGTATGAAGGGAAAATGAGGGCTCATTTCCAAACATCTCAGGGCTTTTCTTGTACCTGTCGCCTACACAAATGTGCATCCACCTACTCACAGCTATGGCACATGCATACCAGTCCCTCAGTCACAAATGTCTAATACCATTTCTTCTAGATCTGTTCACTGCAAGAGTCTTATAAGGATCAATTAATTAGCCTTTCAGCATGAGAGAAGAAAGTATTTTAAGCTCAGTTTTATTGATGGAGACCTGTAAAAAATGNTGATGGAGGCCAGACTTTCATGTGGGGTGCAGTATTTGCTGCCTACTGTGACCATTCCATTTTTGGAGATATTTTAAAAGCCAACTGGACATAGTCCTAGACAACTAGGAGACCCTCCTTAAGCAGAGGGCTTGGACCAGGTTTTTCTCCAGAGGTCCCTTCCAACCTCAGCCATTTTGTGAATCTGGAAAGCTTGACTAAGTCACGTGGCTCAAAAAGAAGTCTTCCTTTATGGCAGCAGAAAGATGATTGTGCATACTTTCTTGTTTTTACATTATATTAAAAAAAAACCCCATGTGGAAGTGCTCCTTAGAACAGTTTTACGTGGCAAGCTTTAAATAATGACAGCTTTGCAGAAGAGCTTTCTAGAACCATTTTTATATCTGGGAGGTTGGGTTTTTTTTTGATCTTTTCTTCCTACAGCAAGGCTTCAGTGCTCGGAAAGGGGGAAGGTGAGGCATGATGTGTGTTGGGAGGGGGAATGAGCTACTGTAATTCCTTGAATTTCAGCCACCTTGGCCTCAAAGTTTAAATGGTGTTGGACTGCTTGAACCTTTCTCTTCTGATGTCATTTCTCATCTTCATACTTCCTGCATTCCCTATGCCACATAGAATAAAGGGGATGTAGTAGATCACTGCATTGAGCAATGAGGCTGGCATGTGAGAGAAACTTTGCTTTATGTATTTGGTGTTCCTTGCCTGCTAGGAAAATAAAATGGACTCAGAGTACAGAGAGCCTTATTCTAGAATTCTGTAAGCCAAGAGTCTTTGAAAATGCTTCACGTACATGCTGCCTGTATTTTAGACTGACACAGTGCTTTGGAGAATGTAACTCAAGGCTGTATATTTCCCATTAGGAAATATAGGTGGCATCATTTGTTCTTGAACTTTTTTCTTCAGAGTATTAAAAATATTTCTTCCTATGTGTTTAGTGCTGTGGGTACTAAAAGTCACGGATGGTGCAGGATTTTTAAAGAGGAAACAAACCAAAGGTACTGATCACTGATGTTCCAATCTCTGATTCTGTCTGCCCAAAGGAAAGTACGTCATATGATTTAACTCCTGTCCAACTTAGCCAATAAACTTTATCCTCTCCTGTTTCTAAAAAAGTTCCTGCAGTCTCAAAACCCAATTCATCTCACCCTAAACAAATATTGCTAACAAGGGAAACTTTTGTTTTCAGTTTCTCATTCTAGATAAACATGGGCTCTGCAGTTACGAGAGAGAAGAGAGGCAGGCATTTAACCCCCCATTTTTGGACTCAGATAAGTCATTACACTCTGATTCTGTCTCTAATTAATTAATGAATGAGCTGTCACTCATTCTACTTTTGCATGGCTGCTCTGTTCTTTGGGTGAATCCCTGAGTCATTTTCTATTACTGCCTGCCGCCTTTTATACATATCACACATCTGTTCAGCAGCCACATGCGCCTGTTTGGGCCAGCAATAACTGTGACACCCCTGCCATGAGTCTTATTTTATGAATCGTAGGAATTCCACGTCAGAGAGAAGCCTGGAAGAGCTGTAATGGTAATTATAAAGAGGCTGGCTTGTGGAAAGCTGTAAGGGCAATTATCTGTGTGTCCTTACAGAAGCAGTTTGCTGAAATTCCTCAACCGCTACCTGTTCCTTCTGCTTTTCAGGCCGCTGCAAAGTTCAGCAAGATGCCCTCTCTTTTAGTGGCTAGGGAATTTGGTTCAGAACATGGATTCTCATGAAGTACACAGAGGACTGAGTGGCAATAATTTTGTACCTTTAGGACAGGAAGATGACAATACCCCTGAACTGGTACAAGATGGAGAAAATTGTACCTCAAACTCGTTTTCCAACATTGAATTCCAATTTTTGTGGATTTGTTTGTTTGTTTGTTCGTTGGAGGCTTTTTTTTTGAGAGGGGTGGGGGTGTGCGTTCGACCCCCTCCTCTCAGGTCACCGGGCTTCGCCCCAGGAGCAGAGAATTCCCTTTGGCCCGGCGGTGCCCCCCGCAAGCNCTACAGCCAAGCAAAAGACTGAAGCTGAAGGCTTTCCTTTCAAAGCCTGTCTGTAATGAAACTTCTGAGCTTGCAGGTTGTCCTCACGTTCTCCTGTGACTAGAGGTATGAAGGGAAAATGAGGGCTCATTTCCAAACATCTCAGGGCTTTTCTTGTACCTGTCACCTACACAAATATTGTGCATTCACCTACTCACAGCTATGGCACATGTATACCAGTCCCTCAGTCACAAATGTTTAATACCATTTCTTCTAGATCCATTCACTGCAAGAGTCTTATAAGGATCAATTAATTTGCCTTTCAGCATGAGAGAAGAAAGTATTTTAATCTCAGTTTTATTCATGGAGACCTGTAAAAAAGAAAGAAAAGAAAATTGAAATAGTCACACAGTAAAGTCCCCTTTCTTTGGGATCTTACCATTTTGTGTCCCTCCAGGCTCACCTCTGTACTTACTGTGAAGCAGTCTTTCCTGCAGCATGGGCTTGCAAGAATTTCTTTGCTTCTTCCTCAAAAAGCACAGACTAGCAAAGTCTCTAGGCAAATCCCCCTTAGCTGCGCAGAGAAAGATAACTAAGGTCTAGGACTATAATAGAAAAAACATAAGAAAAGCTTTCCCATCTCATCTTGCACCTCGTGCTCAGTGTATGCTAGTCAAAAACCACTAGAGACTTGTTTCCAGCCAGCTGAGAACATTTAAAAGGCAAGCTTTACCTGGATATTGGTTTTGAATAGTTTGAACCCCTTCTCTTCTAGTGTTACAGGGTGAGCTATCTGCCCTTTTTCAATCTGCTTGCTCTCTGAGGCCAGAGACCACGTACTAGCTCAAAGCGGTGTTTGGACAGTACTTCAACATGTAACTTCTAATTCCCTTGATGCATGGTAGAAACATAATAAGTAGCTCGTGCTATATGGGTTCTTGTGTAGACTTTTGTATGGAAGAGTGTGATGGCAGTGTGTAAAAGACAGAAAGTATCAGAAGGGAGAATATATAATTAAGGATAGAGAGGCCAGGACTGGATCAGCCTGACCACAGAAATGTCAATGGGAGGATTACACAGATGACTTTTTGGGCTGTGCATAAAAGCTCTGTCTGGGATATGTGCTCTACTGTACCGGTGCTCCTAGTCAAAGAGGACTCAACTACCTACCTCAGCTGCCTCTTTCCAGTGTGCCCCCTCTGGCTGGGGAGAAAAAGGGTGAGAGGACTTGGAGGTTTGCCTTGAAAACCTGAGTGGGTTTGAGTGATCTTGGATTCCTAGGAGAATTAAAGGTCCCTTCAATGGTAGAAAAACAGATGGAGAGGAAAAATTGCCGTGGGATGGGGTTGAAGAGAAGAGGGGTCATGTTGTGGAACAGCTCTCTCCAGGCTGGCTGGTCTCCTACAGTGGAAAAATAATTGTTATCACTCTCAGAAACAAGAAGGTGCTGTTGATGGGAGACAACAGGAAATTCAGAAGCCCAGCCACCCAGGATGGCCTGGGGCTTAGTGGCCTTCCTTTCTTCTTCATCCACTCCTACAGACCCCAACCCTTACAGCCTCTGCTTGTTCCACCACACCTCTTCCCATTAGCCTTCCCTTCACAACCCTTTGCAGGACTACTCTGTAGCTGGGCTGACTTTAGCTCTATAATTGCAGCTTTCCTGCCTTTTCTAGAAAGGTGCTCTGCTCTGTAGGACGAGGGCAAATACCCTCATATCTGGGCACCTCTTGCCATGCAGGATGAGGAGGGTGGAATTGCATGTCTGCACCCAGTCTGGGCTGTCAGCAGCTCCTCTCCAGTTTCTCACATGTGCTGGCATGTCGGTGGTGCAGAAAACCTGAGGACAGCATTTGTGCTTTCCTCAGGAGTCTGTGTCCCTGCAGTGTGGGGGGAATCATGGCCATCTGTGAGCACTCCCTGGCAGCTGGCCGGTAGCGTGTTGTGTACGCAAGAGTGTGTGAACTCTGTCAAACTTCACAAACAAGGATAAGAACAGAGCCAGGACATAATCAGTGCTCAAATATAGCAACTCAAGGTTTCCTGAGAGAGAGACAAGCGAAATAGCGAGGCAGAGCAGGTGTTGCAGTCCCTGTGGCTTTCGCTTCCCCTAACCTTGGCTTCTCAGCTGTGAAGCTGATGCTGGCCACAGGGCCAAATTTAGACTACAGGCAGCAAAACAGCCTGCCACAGGCAACCTTGTTGCTATGCAGGACAAAGGCCTTACTTCCCTGAATGGTGGCACATCTCGGTGCCATGCAAGTCCCTTGTTTCTGGCAGAGTCACTGCAGCCAGACCTCCTCTTCTCCCCATCTCCATTGCTAGCTTTGGTGCTGCTACTGAAATGGCCAAGCTTGATCCCAGTCGGCAGTTCAGAGTAGCCTTGTGGCTGGCTCGTGGATCAAACATTAAGTGGCTGTGCCTCTCTTCTGCAGAAGGAGCAAGCAGAGCTAGAGCTCCAGCAGAGGAGCCAGCTCACCATATCACGGAAGACTGCAGTGCGTGGAAAAAGTTTGGTGAATTGAAATAAAGCTCTGGAGCCTGGAGGTTCCCCCTCACCTCCAGGACAAGAATCGAGGCAGACGGAGGTCTTATAAATACTGACATTTGAGTTTCATCCACCTAATTACTTCTTTAGCAAAGAGATGAGTAATGTTGCTTGCAACACAGCTGCTGGCCAGATTCAGCCCATCTTGGCATCTCTGACAGGTCTGGCCACGGCTGGTGGAAAGATTGTCTTGCTGAAATACGATGTGGGCCGAGGTGGCTCCAGTCACTCTCAGCTCCTGGAAGATGTTATGGGGAAGGTCATAGCTGCCTGGCAGCCTCCTCTTCAGATGCACAATGAGACATGTGCTGCTTCAGCTCTCCCTGGTGAGAAGACCCACGCTACGGCCATGTGAAGCGTAGAAATGTATCCCCTCCCTGGCATGACTTGGCTTGCTGAGCTAACATGAGGTTATGCTTGTGGTTGCCACTGATAAATTGCTGCCCTTCTGAGTCCATAGGAAGCTGCCGTAAGAGATGAGCTGGTGCTCCCCATTCATCCCAGGCAGCCTGCATGAGGAGAGCTACCTGTAGCTCTCTGTAGGCTTGGGATGAGGGGCCTGTGTGTTAGACATGGCCTGAGAAAATGGAAAGGTGAGTATCTGAACCTAGGGCCAGGCTTAGAACTCTCCCAGGGCTGAATCTAGGCAAGAGCTGCCTCATGGTCAAGTAGAGACCACCAGAACCTCATCAGCCTCAGAAGACCATCTGTGTTGGAGGAGCCATGCATGTTTGGCTTTCCCATTCACACAACAGTGGCAGAGGCTGGTGTGTACGCTGGACACAGTGTCCATGCCATCACCCTGGAGGAGAAACCAGGTTTTCTGGAGAGCTAGAGCCAAAAAGGAAAATACTCAGAAACATGGGCTCCCTGGTTGCACTGAAGCCAGAACGTTTGGGGGCTGTCAGTGTCCTGCAAAACGCCGATCTATCTCTCCTAACCTGCTTCATCAGCCGGGCTGGCTGCTTTAGATCCCTGGCAGTGATACAGCAGGGCTTGCAGCTGGAAATAGCTGCTCTCTCAGTGTCCTTTTCTGACTCAAAACAGCAGCTCTATGAGAGAACACGGCAGCTAAAATGGGACAAAATCGGAGGGACAGATGTAGCCTGTGCGAAAGCTTTCGTAGCATCACAGGTGCCAATAATGTACTGAACAGAGGAGGGAGAAAAGGAGAGAGAAATCAGCCTCATCCCCTGTGTTCGTGCAGTGTCTCAGACTGACAGACAAAGCCCAAACCAGGTGTTTCCTGGGGTATGTGAGCAAGGGGGCTTTTTTGCAAGCCATTTCGGTTCTCATCTTCCTCTTCCTCCTCCTCTTTCTCCTCCTCCTCTCCCCTTGTGCCTGAGGAAGCAAGGGAAGTGGAGCCATCTCTGCGCCACTGAGATAAGGAATGTGTCCCACTACTTTTCTGCACTCCTACACCCCACAAAACCACTCCTGCCCCTGGTTTTGTGCTCTGACCTGAGCACCAGTATATAGCTAGGGCCCATGGCAAGCAGAGAGCCTGTCACAACAGAGCTGCACTCTTTCTCCATCGGTCACCATCAACGTGCTTGATGCAGGCAGGAAAAGGAGACCTGCACCCAGGCAGCTGGCTGAGTTGGGTGAGGGTCTCCAAATAGAGATGTTTTCATACCCTCCAGGTCTCTGGAGCTGGTGTTTGACTTGCAAGCGAAATGCCATGCCAGTGAAATATCATATGTGTGGTGAATCCCTGGTTCAGCCTGGTGTTGGATTGAGTCACCATCCCAGCACTAGCTGGGTGCCCACTGCCAAGCAGTGTCCTGCAATGGGCTCTGTGGCTCATGCAGCATCACAGATGAGTGTTTTAAATCCCTTGCTCTTTTGGGAACGCAAACCAGCCCACCATGTGGGCCTACCAAAAGGTCTCTCTGATACCAGGACAGTTTGTGCCGCCGTATCTGAACGGTACAGCTCAGTAGACAAAGCGAGTAAAGTTCTCACTTGGACAACCCCTCTGCTTTGCAATGGGAAGGGAATCTTTGAAGAGAAGTCAGAGTTTTTCAGAGAGTAGGTGGCAGCCGTGGTACATGTGATAGAGTTCATAGTGCTGGCTGAGCCTCTTGGCTGCTCTGCCCCGTCCTGGGTGCCAGTCTTCTGGAGTTTGCATCCGAGCCAGCACACGGGATCACACATCCTGGGAACTGCCTCTCAGCTTTGCAGAGGAGCCAGCGCTTGAGCTAAGGGCACTTTCAGTCCCCGCAGCTCAGTCCCTGCCTGTGAGCTCTGCAACGCAAAATGCCTGAGAGCCAGCGATCCCTGCAAGGCAGCGCACGCTGGAGACACAGCAGTGAGGTCAGACTAAACATCAGCTGTGCGCAAGGTTGTTGATGTTTTGCCCTGAAAGAAAAGATCCCAAAAAGACCTTGAGGAGGCAGTGAGGTGAGGTGAGGTTCCGTGCCAGGATGGGACCCTTTCCCCAGCCACAACCTTTTTGGAGAGACCCTTAGCACGTGCATCCGGCTGCTGGCAACACTCGCTGCCCCGGCGTCCATTCCCAGGCTTGTGTGTCTGAGCGTTTATCCCAGGAAGGGGAGGCAAAACAAGACCTGAGCTTGTGCCGTAGCTGAAGAGTCACGTTGTGCTTTGGGGTGCTGCAGAAGCCATGTCCCCAGGGAAGCAGCAACCGCACCAACCCCAGTCAACTGCACCAGCATTCTGGCCTGTGACTGCTTGGGCTATGGCACCATCTGGACAGCTGCCAGGCACTGAGCGTGCCAGTTGCCATCAGCCTGGCTCCTTTGGCAGAGCCTGCTGGGTGAGTTTTACCGGGGCAGGTGCCACTGGCCTGGGCAATTAGGACTGGCAGTTAAAGTGGGCCAAAAATCATTTAAAAAGGGTGTCTACTCCGCTGTTTTGTGCTGCTCGTGGGCTGGAAGAGGTTGGTACAGTTGTGACAGCACAAGAGATGATGGGGGTGTCAAAGAACAACTGCATGTGGTGCTTTCATGAAAGGGCTGTGAGTGGACCTCCAGCCATGCTTGAGGCGATTCATTACCAGCATAAACGCAAATCAACCCCACCTTTAGGCTCACTAATCTTAATCACTGCCCTGGAAGCCTGATCAAATAGTCCTGTCTCTGTTTGCACCCCTTTGGCTGGTCTTGAGCCATGGTAGCATTTCTCCCCCCATACCACAGGAGGCAGGACTCAGCAGGCTTTGCTACCCCTTAAATATATGGGTCAGGGACCAACAAGTAAAGTCCATATGGCCTTCTACTAGTAAGGAAAGTTTTCATATCTGTTTTAATAGCCTTTGGGTTAAACACCACAAGGCAGAATGGCTAGAAAGTAAAAAAACCAACCACTAGCCTATATCCATACACCGTGATTGCAGATTACCTTGCAAAAGACCTTACTAAAAACCTTTGAAAGTCCAAAAAATGTCAGTTCATTCTTTTTTAGTCACTCCTTGTCTGACTCAGCTGACCATCTCATTAGGTTCATGAGATGATGGCATTTACTCTGCAGCAGGCATCCCAGGCTACAGTGAACGGGTTTTTTTTGATTTTTCTAAATGTGCCTTTGCTTCTCCTGTATTGATTGCCTCCAGTGATTTGCTAGGTAGTGGTAAAAGCCCTGTGGGTTTACATTTCTCTAAAATGGTGAACTAAAGGTTTTCAGAGTCTCAGTGCAAGTGGCTGGCATAAATTAACCCATTTAATTCCGCCTCCAACTTGGAAACTTGCTTTTTCTTTGAAAAGCAGCATTAAAAGAGAGGGTTGCCTTTCTAGCCCATCTGGCTAGGGTGAGGACAGCTTCTTTGTTTGAAGGATGGTTTCATTGTTTGTCTCTTTAGAAGCAGACACAATTACCTGTGACACTGGCAGATTTGGGTTTCTTCTTTTTGTTTGTTGAGTTTTTGTTTTCTTTGTTTGTTTGTTTGGTTTTTTTCCTTTTCTTTCAATTTAGGAAATTAGATATTGATTGTTCTCTTTTTCCTGGAAGACTTTGTCCAGTACTGGTGGTGTGGAAGATGGATTTGACAAAATTGAAGCAAGGGGAAAAAACAAGAGCAACCAAGAGGCTCCAAAAATATTTTAGGCAGTCAAACAATTCAAAACATACATGTTTTATGTTGGTTCCTTTTAGCAGCCCTTTGTCTCCAGATGTCTGGCAAGTGGTCGGAAGAAGCATTTTATGAGAATATTCAAAGAACAGTAGTTGTTTCAGCTAGCAATGGAGAAGGTTTCTGTCTCTGTTTATCCTTATCTAACCGCCTTCCTGCAGGAAACAGGAGGGAGACAGGGAAAGCAGGTCACACAAAGAGAACTCAATTCAGGGTTAAAAAACAAATCTAGGTCTAAAAAAACCCAAACCCAACCCTCTGCTTGGCTACCTTGGAGGGGGGCTTTATAGATCAGAAAGCAAAAGTGCTACGAAAAATAAAACTCGCTCAAAGCCACAAAGTGCCAGTGACCTTTTGGAGACCATAAGACACTGTTATCACTCTGTCTGTGCCCCGGGAGTGACGCTGTGTAGGGCTGACTCACTCCACAGCACGAGCCCTTTTTCTACCTGTGGCAGACACTTCAGCTTGACTGATACGGTTTGCGTCTCGGGAAAAGCCGACGCTTGCTTAGAAAAAAACCTTCTGTCTGTTTGACCGTTGGCTTTGCCCAACTGAGGAGCTTTTGCAAAACCCAAATAAAGCTTTTGCTGCTAAAGCTTTGGGGGAAAGAGGAGCATAGCTGCATTGCTGCTCTTGGTCTTTGAAAAAAGAGGTAATTGTGTTTGCATGCCATGGGCCGAACGGCTTGAGCAGAAATCTCCATAAAGCATGGCCACCACGGGGCCCATTCTCCCCCTCTTCTCAGCTCAGTGCCTCACGGCAGCACAGAAATGTCCTGGGCACAAGGCTGGTGAGTGGGCACAGCTGGGCTCAGGGTAACCCCTGTCAGCGATGTCCACCATGAGCAGCCCTGGCTGGGATGGCAGCTGCTCACCCTCCCTCTGCCTCAGCCCTGCAGCTTTCCAGTCTGAGGACAGGCCACACCAAAGCTCGTCCCCAGTGGGTATCATGAGCACCCAATGCCTGGTCAGCTTAGCATCAGGGATGGGGAGGAGAGACCAAATTCAGGACCAGTGTAGATTTAGATGTGGTTCGCATTCGCTGTTCTCCTCTTGGCATCTGGTGTCTGGGTGAACAAAGAGTTCTGTGGCTCTTTTTTTTTTTTTTTTTTCTGAATATAAACTCAAATCTGCTTTACTTGGCTTGGCAAGTAGCAAGAATAGGATGGGAGGAAGTTGACTGGATGTGACCTTTCACAAAAGCCGTTTGCCAGCAGGAATGCAAATACTAAAGGAAAATAATAAGGTTTAAAAAAAGTGAAATATTTAAAATTTGAGAAAAAAATAAAAGTCCCGTGAGTATCACAGTTTGGACCATCAGATGACATCCTCAGATTTTATTCTGTGGTTGAAGAAGACACTGTATTTTCTGATTTATTTTCTGGGCAGTACCAAGAAACTGCCCAGGACCTGGCTGTGGGCATTGTGCCTGCCCATGCTGGGGGCAGGTGGGTGTCTGTCCTGGAACACAACAGCACGTTAGAACACAGCAGCCCACACAAGCCAGGACTGAGCCCAGGTTAAAAAAAACCCCAACATACAGTTTTTGGGCCCTGGGAAAGAGAGCACCCCATTCCCCTATCCCTGCCATTCTCCCACATCTTCTCAAAAGGACTGAGAGATGTTCTGCAGGCTCCCTGTGATGTAGCCTGGTCCTGGGGGGAGCAGCCCCAACATCACTCCCCCTCCTCCCTGACAGTTCTCCCTCTGTGAGGTTACTCAACAGTGCGTATGAAAATAACTCCTATGTCCCAGTTTATTATTTCTCCTAAGCGGATGAGAGGGTTGGAGGCTGATCAGAGCAGAGGAGTCTCCTGGTGAGTTCATTCTTCAAAAGCTCGAGTGGGCTGCTTCTCATTATGGCTTGTTACAGAGCCAAGAGAAAAGAATATTTCTCTCTGGATTCATGTGCATGTCCCTCTACCGCTGTCCTGGAGCTGCTACAGCTGCTCCTCTCCTGGGATTTGCCAGACACGGCAAATCCTGTGCTGTTTAGACTGCTTGGGGTGCTGGCTGCTGGAGGTGGAAGGCTTGGAGCAGTGAGAGCTCCCAGCTGCACAGCACTGCCATGGGCACAGCCTCCATCTCTCCCTTAGTGCCCAGGTGCAGGCACACATTCCATTCAGGGACTCTCTGACACATCAAACAACAACTGAAGAGTCCAGAGGGATCAGAAACAGCTTTGTTTCTCCCCACCCTAAAAACCCCAAGCCAAAACCCCAAAACCTCCAAACATCAAGGAGTGTCTGGAGTCAACATGCTAAATTTAATGATGATGGTGTAAAACTACATTGAGCCGTGCTATAGGATGCCACTGGAACTGCTTGATGACACTGTTGTCCTTGCTGGTTGCTCCTTGGGACAGTTGATGAGCATTGCTTCGGACGGGGGATACGTGCAAGACCAGGCTGGTGAAGTCATCCTCCATCAGAAACCCTTGATACTGACTCTGCGATGTATTTTCCACAGGTGTAAGGGCTGTTCCTAGTTTTGCTGCTTGCTGCCTGGCTGAATCAATGAAATAACTTGCATCCAACAGCAAACACTGACATGCCTTTCCAACCCAGGTGCTAGAAAGGTCTAACAGTGTAACAAGGAAGTGAAACACGTGAATTCAGCTAGGGTCCTTGCCACTTTGAAAAATTATGACTATTATGCCAGTCATATTCTTAACACCGTTAAAAAATCTCTTGTGCCTTAAAGCAGTAACACATCTTCACCTTGGCTTGGAAGGCTGAGAAAGTGAGATTGGGGAAGAAGAAAGAAGATCACTGAGCTTGAAATTTTGAGCCCCTTGGAAATGGGCCACCAGAGGATGGAGCAATGGGTTTTGCTGGGGGCAACCCCAAAGTCTATCTTTAGCGACTCGCTTTGAAGGCTCATGGCTAATTGTGAAATATTTCTGCACTGTTGCTTCTGTAATAACTGCTTAACTAGCTTTGCTCGTCAACGATAACAGCGATGATCGCAGCACAGAGCGAAACATTTAAATGTGATGAAGCAGAGGAGAATTTGCCTAACTGCATCAACGGCTCAAAAAATGTCTAACATGGCATCTTGCCCACGGCCACTCTATCTGCACAGAATCCACCTTCTCCTTCAGGTCTCGGCATGCTTTGCTATACTAAGTAGCCCACCCCATGCCCCTAGGTTCTTCTGTCCCGAGCTGGCACATCAGCAAGTCCCACTGATGGCTGCTCAGTCTGCACTAGCCAGGCTGCAGAATACGTCTATGTGTTGTGCTTTGGGTTTGTCCGTTGTCGGGGTTTAAAATTTTATTATTCTTGTTTTTTAAATTCATAGAACAGTCCCTCAAAAATACTTTGGTAGATCACTGTAACAGAATTAAGTTCAAAGAGATGCTCAAGTGCAAACAAAGCTACCGAGACAGGACATGGAGTAAGGAATCTTTAATGTAACTACTTTGTTGGGATCTGTCAAAAGAAGCTATCCATTACCGAAAAATATGTTTGCATTTTTGAAATGCTCTTCTCCAGTCTTATCACAGAGCAGCTCTTCTGCTTAGCAGTCTTTCTTATGGCCCTGTACTTACAGAAATTCTTGTTTAATGCTATCGTTCTGACCATGCTGTTGACCATCAGCTGGTGTCTGAAACATCTTGCCAAGTCCGGATTTCATACTGACTGTGCATGAATTTCTGGGCGTGTTTTCATAACAAATCAGAGAGGCCTGTGTTCCTGAAATGTTGTATTGTCCAGTCAGCTTTGGAAGAGCCCTCAGAAGTCCACTAGGACCAGAAAAGGAGGGCTGCCCCTGGCCTGCAATGCAGAACACTTTGAGGGAAAGTTTCAGCTATGCCCAGCAGTTTTCTGTCAGTTTTCCCCCACCTTACAGGCTCAAAGGGTTTGATGGGCTGGTCTGATTAGGCTTCACTTACCAAGGGTGGCAGGTTCAAGTGACCTCTGTGTCTGAGGTTTCTTTCCTCAATCTTCTGTGCTTGGGTGAGCAATTGCCAGGTTGGTTCAATGCCTCTCTTTTGGGATCTCCTGTTAGTGGCTCATCTCTAGGTCCTTGCAGCTTACTGAGGAGATGGCCCAAAGACTTTTGGGGTCTCCTGACTCCACACAGGATGTACGCAACTCTGAGGGCAGAGTTCGGTTGCACTGAGCCTGTTACAGCTGCTGGCTGGTACTGAGAGGAGTAGATTCACTTCCTACAGGTCTACCTGTCCCAAACTTCACACTTCTGCCATTTGCCTCACATTTGATCCAGCAGGCACACTGGGGAAGAGATGCACTCCATAGGACATCTACTGCTCTACCACAGGCCATACAATTCATCCCGGCAGAAGTGCTGTGTATATCACAGCAGCGCTTCAGTAAAAGGTCAGCAATTAAATTAGTCATTTTTCCTTATCAATGGCTTAAAGATTGTTTTTGCTTTCTGAAAAAAACAAGCAAACACCACCACCACCCAGCAAAGTAGGTGCAAAATGACTGTGCTGAGCTTTTCTTCTGAGTGTTTGCTAGTCATATCAGTTCTCAGTGAGTGACAGGACCTTCCTCGAGAACTGAGATTAAGCCTGTCACATTTTCCCACAGCTTCCTTAATGAGCGATCTGAAAATCACACATGTAGATAGCAATGCGGCTGCAGGTACCAGGCAGAGATGAGTCAGGACCACATTGACTAACGTAGATGCAACGCAGAGACGTGGGCTTGGGTTTCCAGTTGAGGTACTCTCTCCAGACCGCTCCCCAGGACCTGGCTCAGGCTGCTTCTTCCATTACTGACTTCGTGGTTAGAAAACCAAGAGATCAATCCTATAACCAGCTCCACCCGGAAGCATCAGTATGAGAGGAGGATGCTGAACTATTGCTCGATGCCTCAGGTGGTCCTCCTTCTACAGCACAAGGGTGGGTATTTAACAACATTCTGCCCTACCCTCTATAAAAGGGGAGAATATACTCTTCTAGTAGACAGGAGGAATAAAGGAGAAGAGTGTCTGCTGACTATTATCTTCCCTGGAGTAAGATACATATATAAAAGATATATCTCCCTGAAGTAAGGCTTCTTCTTGTAACATTACTGGTGAAAGTGTCAAGCACCCAGTAACATTCTGAGTTTTGCTGCTCTCGTGCTAACCACACCATAAGCACAAGCAGTCCTGCTTCATCTGGATAGGGAACCTGCTTTTCAAGGGAAGCACAGCTGAGAAAGGCTTCAAACAGGATCTGATTAGCCAATTGAAAACAGATGCTGCTCTGGCAGACAAGCTGCTGTGGATCATCTGATACAATCCCCTTCCCCTCCTTTTTGTACATAATGTCCTTCCAAGCAAAGCCACCTCCCCCGTAGCCATGTCTAAATTGCATTAGGAATCTTGGCATTTTTTCAGTTATACATGTTGTGAATGGTTTTGCCATTTAAAATATTTCAGAGGGATCAGAGAGTCAAGTTGTTGACTGCTTGTCAGAAATCCACCTGGTATTCAAAGGAGACAGAGGCCACGCCGCAGAGGGCCTGGGGCTGTAGCATTTTAATCTCCGCTGTCCTTAACCTTCACATAGCACTTTCCCTCACTTCTCCTGCAGGAGAGAGTGCCATCGACTTTGCGACCAGAGCAGGAACACCCTCCCCCTCCATCCCACATGCTTTGCTTTAGTTTCAAGCATACGAGCTAAGAGGTCGCTGTACTCTGCCAGTACCGAGGCATAAAACATCTTTGTCTCATTGAACTTTGGAAGGAAACAGCAACTTGCAGCAGGTCCGCTTGCCTCTCACTGCGGCAGTAAGGCTCAGGGCTGCTTTAGCTCATCCACATCTTCACCTTAGCCTGGTGCAGAGACTGCATGCTGCTGGTCTGTGCACTCAGTCATCTATCCCTCGAACTCCGGTTTGATTCCTCTCCTACGGGAGACTGAAGAAAACCCCATGGGCCAACTGCCTTGAGAGTACAGGCCAGGTTTTAGTCTTAGTCCTCCTTGGCACTGGAGGATCACAAATTGAGCTGTTTGTGGTAGGCTTCTTACTCTTTGCCACAAAGCAGCTGAAACACTTCCCTTATTCTCCCCAGACTGCACTTGCTAACAGAAGTCACCGGGGATCAGTTCCTGTTTAGCCAGAATCAACATATTCAGGAATTTCTGTAACATGCTCAGAGGTACAAACAAGTCCCCCACAAGACTGGGACTATTCATTCGGTTGCTCGGTCACAGACGTAACAGGAGATTCACCCCAGAGAGGCCAAGGAAAGGGGATAACTCCTTTTGCTCTTGTTTTTTATTTCAGCAAAGGAGAAGGGCTGATATTAGCTTGTTGAATAGCAGAACCATCTAAATTAATTTCACATGGAGCGTCTGGTCTCAGCAGTGGGATGCTAATCCTTTGCAGTACTAAAGCCACATAAGTGCTCAGGGACAGACCAGGGAGAAGGCCTCATTCAGTGCAAACCTGAGGCAACAGAGGCGTATGCAATGGGAAAAACAGCTTTAAGCTACTGCTGGGGAAGAGGAGATGCCAGAGAAACTCCACAACTCTGTTTGCATTCTAGGATTTTGTAAGCAGAACACTGGAAAAGAGCAGCACGGCTTCAAGTGCACATAGCAAATTTGCACCGGCCCAACGGTCTGTAGAAAGGCGACATTCTGACTTTGCCCACAGCTTCCTAGTCCTGACAGCATTCTGTTAAGAAACAAGCACAAAACACAGCAGGAAAAGCAGGCAGCAGATACGTTACCTTTCATTGCCTTGGCAACTGCTTCAAACTCTGGCTTAGCAAAATGACAACAGGTAAGCCAAGAGACTTGGAATCATCCTCTCCACGGTCAGACATCAGCTCAACAGACTCTGGCTCTTAAGACATCTAATTGCAGTGTCATCAAGGGAAGATAGGATGCTGTCAGGAGAGGTGTGGCTAATGAGTGCCCAAGCACCACATTTTACTGATTACAACCATGTCACTTACAATGTGCCAACATCACACAGGGTGTTAACAGTGGGAATAACAACAGTCATCATTACACTAACGTACTTCTCTACGAAGACTCCCCTTTCCACCCTGCAGATGGTATGAAATAGCTTTGAGCAAGGCAATAAAAACCTTCATCAGAACTTTAATTTTACAGCAACTGGGCGCTAAAATGCACCTGGAGTTATGACATATACAGACTGCCTCCCTGGCTTCTTAAGGAGAAAAATCACTGTATCCACCCTTACTTAACTAGGGCGTGCAAGTGTTTATCTCAGCCTAAATCAAATGTAGTTCAGCTGGTTTAATGCAATTTTTGATTAGAATTAAATAATAAAAAATTTTAATAGCAACAAATACCCTGAGCAGTTTGATTATGTGGTGTGTTTTGGCTTTTTTTTCCCCCCACTGGCATATTACACTTAAAAGTCTCCACTTAAAAAAAAACAAAACAAAACACACCACATTGGTAAACTGCCACAACTCCAGACTCACAGGAAAACGCAAGATCTTTGCAGTACAATGCAGGTCTGTGCTGTCACTGAGATTTGTGAGGCTTGGGTAAAAAAACCAATCAACCAACCAACCACCAACAAAAAACCCCCCAAAACTTAAAGCCAAGTCTTTCAAGGGAAAAATATACACAATAATATGCACCATGCCAAGATCTCCTTTTTACTTTGCAAGTGCTCTGGAGGGACATTTGCACTTCACTGAGCCAAGTCATTTCTTAAAATGACTGGACTAGGGTTTGAAAAACGTGCAGACTGAGTTCTAAGGAAGACTGTTTAGGTTTTATGACTCTGAGCCATCTGTGAGCTAAAAGGACAGAAACCATGTAAAAACTGCAAAGCTGAGAGTTCTGGTTTTCACAATACGCTCTGAATCACCTTTAATCTGCCTATTAAGCAGACACTGGCTGTTCTGCAACAGCCCCACTGAAAATGCCATGGGTGTGAAAAACAGCAGATGGTTAATGGGGGTGGAAAGCTATACAAATTGTTAGAGAAGCATGGAAAATTCATTTCTGGCTATAAAAGTCACTAGACAAGGGCAGCTGTAAACAGCTAGGTGAAAAAAAGGAGGTAGGGACATAGTGTAGCTGCTCTGCATAGGCTGGTGCTATCGGAAAAAAAAAAAAAAAAAGAGCAGAAAAGTGCTGAAGAAGTCACATATGACCTGACCATAAGGTGCAACACTCCCAAGTGTTAACTCCAAGGTGGTTTTCCATTGTGCTACAGTTTCCAGCTTTTAGCAACACCTTGGATCTGATAAGGATACCACATAAGGACCCTGGGGGATACTTAAAAAACAAAACGACTTGCTTTTTATATATTGCATATGCATGACTGTTAAATGCCAGCCAAGTGATTGTCTTCATCTGACATACCAACGTGCTGAGGATACATGGAGTATAAACACAACATTGAGCCAGGAGGCCAAGGTAGGAAAGAAAGGAAACTGAGTACGGCCCATCTTTCCCCACACTTGTAACTTACAAAAGCCCAAACTCTCCGACTGCAAACACAGATTCTGCCATGCAATTACATGATGAAGAGAGGACTTTTTCCCCTGTTTATCACAACAATTTACAGTATCTTTAAACAGGAGAGGGACATCTATTTCCAATGAACTCAATGGGCATGAATAACTACCTTCTAAGGTATCTCACAGTGACTTTTGCTTATGCATAAAGGTTTAAAGAAGTGGCAGAACAAGGAAAACTAAAGTTTGGTAAAGAGAGAGTAGCAGATACAAGTCAGGGCAAGAAAGCAGCTAGAATGAAAACATGAAAATCATACCATCGTTTTCATATTCAGCACTGTTGTGCTATTATTCCTACCAGAGATTCCATCCGTCTTTATCTGGGACGGATCTTTATCCCTGGTTATGTTCACAAGGGAGACTTCTCCCTCCTCTTTTAGCTTTCCATTGGCAGGCTGAAAAACTTTTCACCTCCATACGTACCCTGTGGCTGAGTTCTCTTACAGATATCATGTCTGTCAAAAATTAGTGTGTGTCAGTGTAACAGGAAATAAAAGAGACACTGATATCTCTAAGAGACCATCCCTACCACCAGAGGTTGGGGCTGCAGTCACCATTTCCCCCTCCTCTCCATACATATACTTCAGGCAGATGGCATTCATTTATCTTACAAACATCTGGCCCTGTCAAAGTAGAGTATAAACAACTATAGTTAGAGAAAAGAAACCACAAATGCTTTTCAATTTTATTCTTACTGGGAGGGCAGTGGCATCTTGACATGTCACATCATCCAGTGAAAACTGGCAGGGACTTTATCAAGGCTCCTAGCTCACCTCACATTGATGGTACTAAGTCTTGCAGTAATCTTGGCTTAGCTGTAGTGCTTTGTTCAACTTGTAGACATGGGATTCCCAGTTCCAGATAATTTTGCTAGGTCAAGACCAAAAGTAATCAGCACTAACAGAAAGGAAAGGTGATCAGATGTGAAACAGAGACCATATGATGAGCAATGTGTAAGGCTGGTACTGCACGGTATTTGTACAGAACAGTCAGAAACAGGTATTACAAATGGAGTAGGAAAATGGTGATTGTTAAAAATACGATCAAGTGCTTTTGATGGGATTTCCCAGAAAAGAGAGAGTCTGTTTACTCATAAATGTAACAGTTTAAAAAAAAACCCCACAACATAACAAACAACCCAAACAAAAAAAAAACAAAAAACCAACAAACCAAAAAACCCCACCCCAAATAAAACGCACCTAGTGATTTTAAACAAACTTTTCCATTGGATAAATATATTTGAAATAGTTGTACAGTTCACAGTGGCATAAAGTTCTCTGATTGCTTGAGTGCTTGAAAATATCTCATCAGTAAAAAAATACCAGAGCTGGGGGAGGAAAACCCTCTCTCTGAATTCTGTACATGGGCAAATGCACAGGTTTTGGCAGGCATCAGGTCACTGGATCCACGGGAAACCAGCAGCATCACAGGACTGCAGCTCACAAGTCAGGGGATGGAGGATAAGACGAATAGTAAGGCCCATTTTCCTGCAATGAGACCAGAACAGGCAGTTGAACAAAAGTCTTCTCGTGCACACCTCAGTGCCATGGATGAAGACACAGAGGCAGGAATAAACAGGTGCTCCTGGCTTCGTCTTCCACAAGCGTAGCGACTGCCACAATTCACCCAGGAGAGGATTGTGCTGGTAATCAGGCAAAAATAGCCCTTCGTTTTGCCTCTGTTTCAAGCAAAAAAAACCCAAACAACACAGGTTAAAATTTTGTCATTGCGTCAAAGCTGTGATGCAAGGAAGCCACAAACACTAGCACAGCCAGTCACAAGACAAAGTTGCTTACACTGCTCTCTCTGGCTGTTACTTTGTAGTTACAGCACATCCTCTTAAGAATGATTTGGCCAAGGCAAGCCATAGTCATTCCAACATTTGGTTAGAGATCTGAGATGGAAAAGGGAAGAAGAGGAGGAACTAACACAAAGGCAAGGCATCCTCCTACAGTTTTATTTACCCCACTGCTTCCCCTCATCTCCTTTTTGATACATGGGACAGGGAAAATGAAACACAGATAGCAACTCTTTTTCGTAGTCAGCGTAAGGCATAGTAGGTATGTAACACAAACTAAAAATTGTCTACAGGCTCTTAGTGAGTTATGTTACAGTTCTTGGCTGAAGAAATCTTGTCTGCCTTTTATGCACATAGGAGACCGCTCTACTGGGAAAGGAGTCTGCTTCTTAGCCAAGCCCTCTACTTGAACTGATGTCAAAAAATAAATTTAAGAAAATTGTTACTCGCAGAACAACTATACTCTCCAGGAACCCTCCCTTTCTTCTCCCCGTTATTAAAATGTGGAAGTCAGCCCCTTTAAAGCTCTTGTAGAGCAGAATGGGAGAAGCACAAGGACTACACTTAGGAGCAAAGACTCACACTTGCCACATGCAACTACTTACCCTGGCATCGTACTCGAGGACGAAAGGGGGGAGATCAATCTGTTCTGGGGGTATGGCTGTGAATAACTGCTGAAGGCTTTCAACATAGTGAATCTTGTCCTTTAGCCCTGAGACTGTAAAGGTTGTGAAAAACCATGCCGAGACCTGAAAATAAACCCCAGCAAAACCAAAAATCAGATGGTAGGGTTTCAAAACCTTTGAATTCAACATAATACTTCATAGTGAAACAGGCTTGAGTTAAACTTGAAACACTGATGATATGGCAATAACACAACAAGGTCAGGAAATACACTCCACTGACTGCTGGCAAGCACTGTCTTGAGAGCTTTCAAGCAAATGTTTTCTGACCCTGCACATGCCTCCCCAATTGCCAGTTTAAGGTCCCTTTCCACTGTACAGGAGTGACAGCTATTCTGCTATCTGTCATCAAAAAAAACCACCCAAAAAACAAAAAAATCATCAGTATAGGGGCACGTTTTAACTTTCAGTTTAGCCAGATCAGCATATGTCCTATTTGACTCCATATGAAAGAAGAATGTTCAACTCTTTGCCTTTGAGTTTGCACAGAAAAGCCAATTTGAGGGCGAGATAGAGAGAGGGGGAGAGAGAGACTTCCAGCTGTTCAAAGATTCTGTTGAAATTTCCTCTCTGCTTTGGTTTGGCTGAGTGAGTGTGTCCTATTTTACCACATTTCTTTTCAAAGCCTTATCAATTTATTCTACAGGAATAAGCTTTATTGACTTACTCTACAAGATTTTAAGTATTCACACCTCTGTCTCTTTTGGATGTAAACAGGATAAGGAATTTTTGTTTTGCAAAGGCCAGTAAGACACCATTGGTATTTCTACAAGTTATTAAACATTCCTGTTTAGATTGACTGCACAGGCTTTTACTTTTCAATTGATCGTCTCCAAAATTAAGCTCTATATTACTTTGTTTATTTCTCATCTCGTCTTTTCCTGGCAGACTGATGGGAAAGAAAGAAGTGTTCTACAGGTCACAAATGCTCATATTAGGGTCCACTCAAGTGGTCCTGGACAATCAGCTCTTGCTGACCTGCTTGAGTAGAAGAGGCTGGACCAGATGACCTTTAGAGGTCCTTTCCAACCTTGACTATTCTGTGATTCTGTTTCAAAACTGTATTTTGACGAAAGTAAGTTAACAGAAAAGAAACATCATCACAAGAAAAGCCTTGAGTAAAGTGGGAGTTTCAAATAAACTAAAACATCAGGTCAATAAAAATTATCTGCCTGAATAAAACATTCAAAGAAAAAGTCAACGCTTAAAAACTGCCCTGGAATAACCATGCTGCCTCCTCAAAACAGCATGAGAAAGGAACAAGAACAACAGAACAACCAACCAGCAAACCAGAAAAGGTGAAAAACAGGACAGAATATTTAAGACCCATCCCTGGAAGTTTTTAAGGCCAGGTTGGATGGGTCTCTGGACAACCTGATCTAGTGGGAGGTGTCCCTGCCCATGGCACAGGGATTGGAACTTGATCTTCAAGGTCCCTTTCAACCCTGTCAATTCTACGATTCTATTGATGAAAATAGAATTTCTCTGGGTGCCACCATTTTAGATACAGCCACTGATGCTTCAACTCAGAACACAAGCTCTGGAAAGCTTTGTTTGGAGAGGTCTTGAAGAGGGGAGCTGAGAAGATTCACACAAAAATTCTCCAAAGAGCCCCTTGTTTCTATAATGACAGCCATAGCGATATCAAGAAGTACATTTACATGCAAGAGTACTAAGGAACTTGTGACAGCACTTCAAAGCTATCTTAATCTAAGGCCTGGTAGTGAAGTGTTCACACAGCAAGAGTTACTACGGGCCTAAAAAAACCTGCTGTTGCCTATGCTGTGATTTCATCACAAGAACAGTTATATTTCACCAGCACAGGAGAATCACATTCTTCACAGATAAGAAAGTTCACATCAACGCATGAATAAAGGCAGGATGAGCGCACAAAAGTGGATCATGCAGTGACACAGCCTGCTTTAGGATAACTGCTGAACCCTCCTCCTTGCATTCCAAAACACCTGTATCCTAGATGGACAACTATCCTCAGATTATACATAATTTAAAACTGTTTCTTATCTAGAAACCAAACAAAGAATCATGGTTGACACTTCAATGTACATTGAGAACCATGCTTCTTTTCTAGGAGCACATGAGTTTCCAAGAGACATGATGAAAAGCCTCTTGATCCCTTCTAGCCTAGAAATAAGCTAAGCAACTCTAACAGATGTCAGCCACCCACTGTGCCAGGACGCAATGCTGTTGTAAAACGGACAATTTATATCAGAGATTTAAGAAAGATATATTTGTACAAGGGTGATGTGTTTGGGAAGCTGCATCAATGCACAAGCCTTCCTCCCGGATTTGAGACATGGGGTATTTTCCACTACTTCTAGGGAAGGAAGTCAGTGCTCCAAATAGGAAGATGAATGCGCCAAACATTTTTGAAGGTATTTGAGGCTTCTGAGCTAGCGATCTTCCAAGGTGACAACAGCCCTGAAATAGCCAAAAAAGGAAGGGAGAGAAAAGTCATTCCCTCTCAGCAACCACCTTCTCCACCACGACTTTCTGCTGCATAGTCCCTGTCGTGTTTCATAAATGGATAGTTTCTGCACCAGCCAGCGCAATCCCACTTGACTTTCAGTTAGAGAAAAGGCTTGGAACAAAGGCACGGACGTATTTCGTCTTTTGCCTCCAGCTGTGCTGCCAGAGTAGGATACAAACTGATTCAATTTCCATCAAGTTGTGTCTCTCACTCCCTGTTTTCCACCAACTATCTGCTTGCCCCACAGACCTGTTGAGTCCCACTGCAGTTCTCAAAAGGACAGAGAACACGACAATAGACGGGTGAGCACAACTTTTTATCCTCCAACAAAAAAATGTTTCTGAACCGAAGTGTGTGGGAAGAGAGGAGCAGGTAAAGTGCTGCTGAGAACCTAGAACTTCCTAGCTTCACCTTTTCCACTCAAATTTGTGACCTTAGTAATGTTCTAAGGCAGCTCCTACATTTTCAGAAGCATCAGAGCTGGAAGCTCTAATTCTAGCACTCAGACCTCAGATCCATACCCTGTGAGAACAACAAATATCCTGACAGAAACTGGAAGGTATGCTGTTGGGAAGCCTCAGTCTCATTTACATAAAAGCAAGGAAGCTCTAACTCTCATGGTGTTCCAGCTGTGTACATGCAAAAAAAAAAAAAAAAAAAAAAGAAGGACTCTCTGGAAACTTAGCAAAGAAATTCCTGCTGAACATGTGCACACAGATGTGTTTTCAGGCGTACAGTTTTCTCAAATTGGATCAATGTCAGCAAAATGCAGAATAAATGCAGAGGTTAATCTGATGTGAACGTGGGGGATCACATTTCTAACTGTTTTAACAGGACAAGCAAAAATTTTAGGAAGGGCAGCTGCTGACACTTCATCTGAAGTACTCGCACTGCTGCAATGTGAGGAGTGTATATGAAGTACAGAAGGGAGCCAGCTCCATCTTCTGTTGCCCCACACAGATCATAGCCAAGGATAATATCTTACTGCTTGACAAATTCAGCTTTTTCTCTCCTGAAGCCTTAACAGTATTTTTCTGCACTCTGTCAAAGGCATCCCACGCTACTCTGCACTCTATAATCCTGACTAATCTCATTGCTGCTTGATATAGTGCACTTTGCCCTTACTAGGGCAGCTCTCAAGCGATACACAGCACACATGCAGTACCCCTTGTAGGTAAAAAAAAAGGTGAAACACTCAGGAAACTAACTACACCAGAGAGAATTCCCAGAGGTTTTGGTCACGGTTTGTCCCCCTGCCAACCAGACAGTAGGAAAAAGGACAAAAAGTTTCTCTTTGAAAGAAACGAGATCCAAAGCTTCCACCTCTCTGTTCAAGAGCACACACAAAACAGGGCACAGACAGCTGCACTGCACCACTATCAGATTATTACTAAGGTTGGAAGACTACAGCTAGATCGAAGATGGGGATGAATTCCAAGTTCTGACCCTGGATCCAGAAGATACTTGCTATTTTTGGAATTCTATGTACCTCCATTTTCCTCATACTAGTGTCTTGGATGCTACTCTGCAAGTACCAAAAATATACTTTTCTTTTGTACTGTTTACCTTACCTTTGAACGAAATGTTGGGTGGACAAAATACAGTGCCTTCAAGTTCCTCTTGTACCTGGTTAAGGGAAAGAAAAATGTATTGAAAAGTGAATTCTAATGAAGCTCACCTACACAACCCAGCTGTCAAAACACTTCGCTTAAGTGCCCATGATGTTTTAAGAAGTTAGATCTAGTACAAGGGCAGATATCAGAAAAGTAAATGTAAAAGGGAAAGAAAGTGCTGAATGACTATTTTCAGGTAAAGAGATCATAGTCTGCAGTCTTTTATGTGGACGGTGAAAGTTATGGATGAATTATGACTGCCAATGTTACCCAAGCCTCTTCCCTCACAACTAGTAAAATACTTAAAGCCAGGCTTCAGAAGCTTCACCTCTGAATAGAGACAGACAATACACTCAGTATACCAGCAGCTCCTGAAGGGAGATTGCAGAGGACAGAACTTCCTGATTTAATAGATGGTTTTGAGAAGGAAAGAAAAAAAAATATCTTCCCTCCTCTTCCCTTTTGTATTTATTTTGGTCTTTGTCCCAGCAAAACTGTCTCACAAATAAATGAGAAATCAGATACAGGGAATGATAAACATCTGCACGGCACAAAGGAAGACCAGAAGGGGTTCTTTTCCTATTGACACTCACTTGGCATCAACAACATCATAGAGTTTCTTCAAGAAATTAGAGTCTAGTTGATTGTAATCATTTGTGAGGGTATGGAAATACACCAGGACATATTCCTTCACTGCAATATGATCCATGACATGGATGAAATACAGAAGAGCCTGAGACAAAACAAATGAAAAGAACTCTTTTATAGTTGCATAACATCTTAATATGCTGCTTTGAATTCATTCATAAATCAGTAATGATGAGGCTGGGTGGCGGTGTTTCCACTACAAAAGCAAGATGAACATTCCAAGGCTTCAACTTTACTGTAATAACTTTGATGTCTTTTTTTTGAGTCTAGTCAACCTCACAGATGGACATAAATTCTTGCATTTTCCATGAAAAACTAATTTGGCTCGTTACATTTTGTTCAGCATGTCTTGGCAGTTACAGAAGCAGGGCAAGTGTCTTTCTTTTTGAGAAGAAAAAGGAGTCCATGTTAGGCCTGTTTTTCTAAAAATAGTCCATTTACTCTTTGGAAAAAAAAAAAGCCACTCCGATACAGAGCTTCATTAGGGAATACATTTTTATCTGCCTATAATAACAGTTTCTATTTAATCTTTCAAGTCTTCTATAGATAATGTTTCTAGTATGACCACTGAATTACTCTTATAATCAGACTCTTATAACCCAAACATTCGCATTCAACATACACAACTCAGGTTTTACAAAATCTTACCTTTTCCATGTCTATCAATGTTACAGGGATATTCCTTCCAACCACCACCATCACTGTGCGCCCACAGTTATCTACACCTACAAAAGAAAGAGAATTATGTCTCTCAACTTCTCTCAGTTATGCCAGGTTTTGCAGTTGGTCCCTTTCAAACCAGAAAGAACCAGCCACAGCTCAGAATTTTTGCAGCGCACCTGGTTGGTGTCTTAACAACAGAGGAAATACGCTTGGAGTCACTGTTCTCACTATACCATTAGCTATTCCGATCCAAGACAGGGTGCATCACATCTGAGAAACTTAGGTCAAGGACTGCAATTTTATGTTGCCTGTGTACTTCACATTTACTTGAGATTTAAGTAATAGCACGGTTTGTAATAAAAAAATCCAAATAGATCATTACCAACCCTTCACTTGCAGTTCTATCACCAAAACAAATTTTTTCCTAGAAATCAGGCTCTGAAATCTAATGCACAGATTCCCAGAGTACACCTTATGGATGCCCCTGCAGCCCTAAGGCAAATGAAAGAATTCTAAACTGCAACTAATGAGCAGAAGATACCACACAGCCGTGGTATTTCCACAAAGATCCAAGTAAGTATCTGGATTTTCAGGAGGCCAAGGACATCAGCCAAAGCACTGGACAGAGTTTCTCTGCAGAAACACAGCTATGCTTTTCAGAGCCTAACTACTTGCCTGTTTCTTCCTGTCATGGTGCAAACCAGCAACAAGTCACTGGGACTATGTCCAGTTTTTACACCTGAGTATGATGCTACCTAAAGAGTAAAAGTGAACTGAAGAGTACAGGTTCCCCATCTCTGTTTCCCAAGCTGCAAGGACCTTGCATCTATTTTCTTCCTCTTTAACTATCCACTGGGTTGTTGAATCTCTCTCTAATCTCCCTATCTACTGAACTCAAGGTTGCAAGATGTGCGGTCCGCAGTACTCTGCCGTTACTACTAGGAGACACGTACAGAGGAGGGCATCGCATACCTAATCTGAGGGAAATAAAGCAAGCAATTTTGTTCTGGAAAGCTGTATTAAAAGCAACATTTAATTTCTTTGTAACAAAAGGGTGGAGGTAGTTTTGATCTGAATTAGCTCATATACAGCACCTTATGCACTGGCTTAATCTAATAATACTGATTTACATCTAAAGCTACAGGTAATTCAGCACATGCATGTATCCTCAGATTGCTAAAGCAGAGAAGCTTGGGAGTGTACCACAGTCTTTCAAAGCCAATCAAGAGAGAATTCCTGCTCTACTGGAGAGATGTTGCCCAGTTCTTGGCCAGGCTTTTAGTTTAATAACATGACATCGTCTACACATGTCCAAAGAAAATATAATTTTTATTTTGCATTTTCACTTTAAAACCATATACATCAGCCATCAGTACTCTGAACTTACCTGTCTGGTACAAGGCTTTAAGAGAAGCAATATCAGAGAGGTCTTCAGCTCTTGCCTGACACAGCCAGCGATTATAACTAGAAAGTTAAAAATATCTGTTCAGATCTAATCCCCCTTGGATTAGCATTAGAAGCCTGAAGAGGTATATGGGAAGGGAAGGACAAAACATGATATTTCTGACTGAGGTCTCTCTAATGCTGTGATTTTCTGACCTGCGAAGCAACTATCAAGCTGTTAAAGAAAGAAGTGTTGGGAAAAAAAAAATAAAAAAAAATTGTGTATTCGTTACAGCCTTCGTGATTTTCACTGGGGCAGTGAATACACACTAACTTGTAACTACAGTGGCATTGCATTTGGGCTGAAAAGATCTCAGACTTTCTTCTATTTAAATACCTTGGTGTTAATGTTTAAAAAATAGGAAAAAAATAAGGAAAATGTCTCTAAAAAGTCTAGAAGTCGAACACAACTGTGCAGCAACCAGTGTCACATACAGATTTTTTTCCCCTTCCCCCTTTGAATGGTGAACAACGTAGTGCCTCATCTGACATAAACCAAGCACCATGCCTCAGAGGACTCCAGCATGGAACTGGCTTTTAAGAAAGCTGTTGTGCACGTTAGGGTTAACAGGGGAAAACAAACAAACCAACCAACCAACAAGGAGGAAAAAAAGCCTCAGCATTGATTTATTCATCTTTCTGTTTCAAAAGATGGAAGAAAAACGTTTTGCTATCTGCCCAGAGTCTCAGAAGCAGGTGGGCAGTATTGAAAACAAGCGACACCCACTAGAAAAAAAAAAGGTGACAAAACAGTGACATCTTGTGGCAGAGAGATAAGGCCGGATGCATTGGGTATGTGAGTGAGTCCACTACTGAGCTTCCCTCACTACTTCCCTCTTTCTCCTACTGCCCCTTCTCTTCTCCCTTCAGACCAAAGAGGCTACCACAGCAATCCAGGGTGACACCAGGCTTTATCTGGGTTCCCTTGCTAGAAGATTACGCTTATAACAAAATCATCTTAATGGTAGGTCCTCTGAACAGCTAACTCAAAACATTCACATGGACATGGAAATTCTCACTTCCTCTGATGCTGTTTCTGCAGTGCTGCCTCTGACAACTGTCCCTGAAGGATGAGGCGTCTCTGTTTATCAACGTCTCCCTCCATGCGGGCAAAAGCATGGGAACCAATGAAAGACAAATCTGCCTCCAGACCCTCTTCATCTGAAGCATCTGCAGTAGAAACAAAGGTAACGTAAGATGTTCAAGCTGCATACAAGACAGCAATACTGCTGATGAATTTCTGTGGATCCCAGTCAGCCAGCCTAGTCATCATGATACTAACTAATGCAAAAAAGGTCCCAACGTACCATAATGTGGCTCTCATACCTCACCAGTACCACTGACAGATTACAGCATGTGATTGATAAGCATGGACTCCCTTAGAGTGGAAACTAACTGGGCAAGTCCTAGTCACCAGCTTGTGACAAATCAAAAATGGTTAACTCTCTCAACAAACAGGGTCTGGAGCGTGACTCAGGCTTGACAGTTGTCCTACTTGTCACAGGGGGAAAAATAAGCATGCAGAGGGACAGATGGCTGCAGCTTTATTCAGTTTGTAAGCTGTACCGCAGAAAGGGCTCACTTTTTATATCGTTGACACTGCTTGAACAGATGCTGTAGAGCTGGTGGTAAGCTGCGTTTAGGTATTTTTATTGTTTACAATATGACTGTGTGACGAAATAACAATAACACAGGCTGGCTTGCCGGTGACAATGCCAGAATGTTCCACTGAAATTGATGACATCAAGGAATACTGCTAAGGCTTCTAACATTACCTCTCCTGGCACTCTAGATGGGAACTCAGTTTCCCAGTTTTAGTGTGACATGCCATTGCAGCAGTGGGACAAAAGCATAAGATTCTGCTTTATCCATTTCACAAATGGTTAGCTAGTGGTTGAATGTCTCTCACTGATCAGCCACGGTTGCCAAAACCACTCTAACAAGCAGTTTGGACAGGGGGAGGGGGAAACATTGGAGTCTGATCAGTAGGAATAGGTACATCAGGTATCAAACTGTGGATAGGAAAATTAACTTGTCTGTATCGTTACTGCATATTCAGCCTTATCTCAACTGGGCATGCAAAAGTAGAAAACCTTTGAAGTTGATTAAGTTATCTGCTTTTGATAGTTTAAGGCTTTATCTAAAGAAGCATAAACCTTTCACAGCACTGCTTAAAAAATAAAGCAGAACAAGCTAGTTATTCCCATTTCTATATTAATTTGTTTTGCCATACACATCTTGCCTCAACCCGGATATCTAAGCAACCACTTCACAGACTTCTTTCACTGAGCCTTGATAGCCATTTCCCAAACACTGATCTGTGGGTTGATCCGGTTTTTCTATCTTTTAGAGCGTTTCTGCCAGCTTTCATTGAGCATCTACTAATTTGAGGCACACGCTGTATCAGAATCCTATAATTTGATAGATTTATGCAACACTTTGCTAATAGAAGACTGTTAACAATAACACCTTTTTAAGTTAGGAGCCTCACAAGATTCTGAAAAAAACCTGCAAAGATCTTAAACAGTTTGGGAGAAAATTTGCAAAGAGAATGAACCACAACACCCTACACAATGAGTCAGAAAGCAGAAGTTACTGCTGTGGAACACAAAGCCAACGAGGCAGCTTGACAACCGTCTTCATTACAGCCTGCCCTAGGTGAAGTGGGGTAGGAAAACATCTCTCTGCTTCCCAGGTGCCTTTTTCTGGTTTCCCCACCAACTTGCACTCACATCGAGACACTTACTCCAAAGTTCAGTGAAGAACTTACCATCTGGAACACCTGGTTTTTCAGTAATCCTGATCTGGCGCTCCGGTACTACAGGCTCCCCTTCCGCATTGCCAATATCTGCAGGGAGGTAAGGCAAGGATTGCATCTCTTCTTCCAGCGATCGCGGAAAATACAGAGGCAGCAACTTCTGGTAAGTGGCCTAAAAATAAGAAAAATATATGAAGGGTCTATCACACGTACTTGCTTGTTAAGTAACATCTGCCTTTGTAGCAGGGACCTTCTCAGAGGTTTGGAGGTAAAGTACCACTTCCCTCAATGCCTTATTTTGGGATGTTATCTGGTAATAAGGCAGATAAAAAAAAAGTTAACCTTTTTTTAAGGTTTAAGTTAACCTTTCTAAGGTTTAAGTTAACCTTTTTTTAAGGTTTTTGCCATACTGGCAAATGACCTTGAGAGGACTCTGCTTTAACCTGCTTGAACTCAGGTAGATCGCAGATATTAAAGCTTTGTAATGAAGTTACAATATGCACAGGTGATAAAATTTCAACAAAGGCTGTGGACATTAAAATGCACCACTACACAGATCACCTTCAGTGATGTGACTGGGAAAAAAGAAAAACTGAACTGATCTGAACACAGATCATTAAATGTCAAGCTTGTTATGTCAACAAGCCAGCAAGCAATGTTTAAGATGTTTGTAGGTGATCTGTGGGCAGGCTAAACCGGCCTTTTTTAAGGCACAAGGGAAGCAGCAAGGAAGGAATCTTGTATGAGGAATTTCTTTTCTGGCTGGCAGATATCTGCAACACAACTGCATCCTATAACCTCTAGTACTGTTTCCTCTTGATGGCTCAGGAACAGGGAAGCCAGAAGTGGAAAGATTTTGAACATGTCTGTAGGGACTGCTAAAAGCATATACAGTACTGGAAAAGATATGCTAGTGGGAGACAAAAGGATGCTGTGGGAGCAAGTCTGAGAGTTGAAAGGGAAATCCAAATCCAGCTCTACAATGCAGGAGTTAATACTGCTGCAGATAAAAGCCACACACGCCCATGAATTTTGGTGGAATGAACATCAAGGAGATACCTCTTCAAGTTCAGATACTGCAAACACCACCTTCTCCAGAGTCTCTCCATGAATCTCCAGGAATCTTCTAACTGTGCCTGCAAGGAAGAAGATTAAATGTAGTTAGCAAAACGGGAAGAGAACTTGACACAGACAACTACAAGTGAGGAAGTCAGGAGTGCAGAACAGAGAGACATCTCTCCTCATACAAAATGGCTCCTTTGGCTGTACACAAGTGTGGATCAAACGGTAGTTTAACAAACCAAATGGGTTCTTGGCCATATTGGAAGTTCCATCTCCACCCTCTCCTGCTGCTCACTTTAGGGATGGATACAAAAAGAGCAAAAGTCTCCCTATGATTTTAGCTCACTAGTTATTCCTTGGTCTATGGAATGTGATTCTATGGCCCTGCAAAATCAAGCCAAATCCTTCCTTTACAGAGTCCTGTGCAAATTGCCAAAAGCAGACATTCCTAGAACATTTCACTGTGCCCTAAGTGATGAGGAAAGCAAGATATGCAGGCTACAGCAGAAGCTGGTACAAGACAGAATCAGCCATACAAAACCTCTGGGGTCAGCAATGCCAAAGAGGATATAAAAATTATACTTGTAAATCGTGAAAGAATTTCATTCCTCTGATACTTTTTTTGGACTCTCTCAAAGCTTTAGCATAATCCAGGGACACAGTCGAGTTCCTAAGCATTTGCAGTTGAGGGGAAAAAATGTTTTGTAACCAAGCTTCCAGTCAGACGTATCCCTGTACAGATGAGGTCCTTGAGCTACAATAATCTTGACGTATCAGGATTTTCAAGTGCATTCCTGTCAGACTGCCAAGAAAGTGTCCAAACAAATCGGTTGGTCTTGCAGTATTTTACCAAGCAGCATATAGCTCTAGAGAGACAGCAGAAGACAGCAGTAAACGTAAGAAATCTACAGAGAATATGATAGGTGTGTTCTTCAAGAAACTGCAGGGGGTAGTGGGGGTGGTGGAAGCTCTATTTTTAAATACTTCCTGCCTAGAAATTCATGTGTAATTGGCTTGACCTGCAACACTACTTTATGGGACAAATGCAGCTGTGCAGTTCCACAGCAGTTTTCTGAATTTATGTGAGCAGATGTTTTCAG
>VWZK01015593.1:3583-13604 GCA_013396935.1 Baryphthengus martii | reverse complement strand
GAGAGGGACCTGGGAATGTTAACAGATGGCCAGCTGAACAGNTGGAGAGCTGCCAGGCAGAGAGGGACCTGGGAATGTTAACAGATGGCCAGCTGAACAGGAGCCAGCAGCGTGCCCAGATGGCCAAGAAGGCCAACAGCATCCTGGCCTGTACCAAACAGTGTGGCCAGCAGGAGTAGGGAGGTGATCATTCCCCTGTACTCAGCTTTGGTGAGGTTGCACCTCAAGTACTGTGTCCAGTTTGGGGCCCCTCACTACAAGAGGGACACTGAGGTGCTAGAGCAGGTACAGAGGCGGGCTACCAAGTTTGTAAAGGATTTGGAGCACGTCATATGAGGAACGGCTGAGGGATCGGGGGCTGTTTAGCCTGAAGAAGAGGAGATTCACGGGAGACCTTACCACTCTTTACACCTTCCTGAAGGGAGGTTGTAGTGAGGTAGGGGTTGGTCTGCTCTCCCTAGTGGCGAGTGATAGGACATGGGGAAATGGCCTTAAGTTGTGCCAGAGGAGGTTCAGGTTGGATATTGGGAAAAAGCTTGTCAGGCATTGGAACAGCCTATCCAGGGAGGTGGTTGAGTCGTCATCCCTGGAGTGTTTAAGAGATGGGTGGATGTTGTGTTGAGGGATATGGTTTAGTGGTGTTGATAAGGCTAGGAAAAGGTTGGGTCTGATGATCTTGAAGGTCTCTTCCAGTCAAAAATGTTCTTTGATTCTATGATTCTATTTAATCACAATTTCTTCTGTTATTGAAATTCAGTGTTCTATAGGTCTGCTCTTACATTATACTTTATATAGATTACTGTAGTATCTGCTCCCATATAATGAAGTAATCTTTTAATCTCAAATGGTACCTATACACCTGGGTCTCACACCTCTTCTCACCACAGCTGCCATTACATCAGCACCTTTCCCAATTTGAGCCCTAAGCCACTTGTTACCACCCTGATATCAGAGGTCTGTTCTTACTCCTCTCCTTTCAAGTAATATGGACCACTGGCACTCTGCAAGACAAACTTTCCCACTGTTTTTGCAATAATCTATATGACTCCTTGGAATGCAACCAAGACTCCGGAGTGAAGGAACAGAACCACAAGGAATCAAGTATTTAACAACCTGACAACTCTGCGCAAACATGCTGCTGTGTTGGTAAGAATCTGAATTCCTATGTGTATCAGTACTACCTTGTTCCCATTCAAAATATAGTACTAGTGCACCACAGCAACTGAAACACATCATCATCCACTGTAAGAATTAAAACTATTGTAAAAATGTAATTGTCCTCGGTTTGGTTGAGATAGAGCTAATTTTTTTTTTAGTAGCTAGAATAATGCTGTGTTTTGGATTCAGTATGGGAAGCATACTGACAATATACTAATGCTCTTAGCTGTTGCTTCAACTTCCCATGTCTTGCTAGTATGCAGGTGCACCAGAAGCTGGGAGGGAGTATAGTCAGAGCAGAGGACCCAAACTGGCCAGTGGAATATATCCATAGCATACAATGTCATGCTCACTATATAGATGAGTTACTCGGGAAGCTGGACTCGCTCTCTTTCAGGATCATGGTTTGGTGATTTTATCCTCTGGGATCACTTGCTGGGAACGGATCGAGCCTCAGTGAGTGGGTGGTGAGAAACTGCATTGTGCATTCCTCGTTTTTCAATTCTGTTATTACTATTACTTTATCTTATTTCCACTATTAAAGTGTTCTAACTCAACCTATGAGTCAACTTACCTTTACCCCTCCAATTCTCTCCCTCATTTCCCAGGGCAGGAGAGGGTGAGTGAGCGGCTGCGTGGAGTTTGCCCACCAGCCACGTTTAAACCAGGACATTAATTGATCCACATGAACATCATTGCAGTGTTGCAGTTTTAAACCATGTAACAAAACCAGCAACTTACCTGCAATCCATACTTTGCATCAACAACAGACACTATACCTAAAAAAGAACATTAAAATGGAACAGTAGCTAACAATTTAACAACTTTAAAATTTCCTGTACAACTATGAAAGTACCAATATCACATTTACAACTGATTATAGTGTTTTCAATGCTTCCCATGTATCTGAACACCAGCCAACTAATTATTTTCTTATTTGTTAGTCATATCTGTGGTAATTAAAATGTCCACTAAACGAGGTGAGAGAAATTCTCACCTCTCATCCTTGTCCACAACAGTAATTTGGCAGAGGTATGGTTTTACTGCTTATGGAATCAAATAAAGGGGACTGACTGCAGTTTGCAGTTATTCTGATCCTAAGCGATCAAGAACATGCAATTCTCCAGCAGAAACTTAGGAAGCTGTTTCCTATTCAACTGAATGTTTCTTTGCCTAGATGGGTATTTACAGACTGACC
Organism: Baryphthengus martii; assembly: GCA_013396935.1. NCBI lineage: Eukaryota > Metazoa > Chordata > Aves > Coraciiformes > Momotidae > Baryphthengus > Baryphthengus martii. Next base: position 11,248 of record VWZK01015593.1, on the reverse strand, counting down.
AAAGTGTCAGTATATTTTTCTAAGCCAAAAAGTAAGGTGTTTTTCCTATATTAACAACTAAAAAAAAAATTTACACTCAACATGCTTTTTAACAACATATAGTGATGATTTATATTACAGTAAACTCACTAGAGCTAACAAAAAACCAACAGGCAAAGAAGGCAGAAAACAAAATGCAGGGGAGTCCAGATGTTGACAAGAATTCAGAAAAAAAAAGGAACAATTTAGGAAACACTGCACTGGGAAAAAAAAAATAAAAAAGGAGAGCTGTACTATTACTCCTAACCAACATTTTGTAACCCGCCTAATGGGTTTTCTCTCCCCCCTTACACCACAATCAAGATCTCTCCATATCCGATCCCTTAGCAAAGCAAGACACAGCTCTTGCTAGATTTAGCAAACAGAAGCAGTTCAACAAGTAGATAAACAAGCATCAGAATAAGCAAGTGGATCCCTGTGGTCAGCTCTGGGGACATGAGAACCAAGATCACGCATTTCAAACATTTTCTGAAACCCTGCCTTAAATGACAAGAATACATTACACTAAATTCAGATACGGAATGTTCCTATGATGGAAATAAAGCTTGCATTTCTTACCATCAAGATAGATGTCACTTCCCAGCTCAGAATCAACCCAGAACATGGAAGCCACAGCTCCTAAGTAGTACAGTATTTAGTTGCAAAAATGACATATTCAGACATTTCATAGAAAAACTATATTTACAGTGCTATAATTGAAACTCCTCTCTTCCAAACTCAGAAAGCATCACAGATGTCAAATACTTAACCATGCACTCAATCTAACAACAGCTACCAAAGCATTATACTTGTGTGCATATCAGCAGCTATGACTAGCTAAATTATCTTTAGCCAGTTATCAACTGTCATTACTACACCCTAAAACTTTCTCATTTCTACAAAATCCTGTACTTCCCCTCTTCACCCTTCAGCCACTATTTCTAGGTCAAGGCATATACACACACATCTCCCCCCCATAAAAGGGAGATAAAAAAAGAAATAAAATAATCAAAGAAAAACTTAATTAGCACATATGAGAATAATCAGCTCCGTCTTAGGGACCTTCTGCTCTTCACTGGCTTCAATAAACTCTCCTATGCAGTTTCTTACATCAGTTCATCAACAGGATGAAGAAAGTCAAGAATCAGGTATGGAAAAGAACGTTTTCCTTAATTATCTCAGGTCAGCAGAGGAAAACTTTTGCCTTTGGGTAATTTTAAGAAATATCTAATGCAGGTTCAATTTGCAAAGTGGAAGGTAAGTTTACACAAGTAAATCATGCTTGATCAATTTGGGAAGGCCATACCTGGCCCCCTGTAAAAAAAATGACTGCATTTGTGGGCAAGGGGAGAGGACTGCATGCTGTTTATATCACCTCTAGCAAATTTTTCAACATTGTCTTTGAAGATATTCTAGTAACTAAGCTGGGACATTACCAGTCTGAATGGAAAGACAACTCAGTAAAACTGGTTGTACAGTTAAGCTCTAAAGGTTGCAGGGTCACACCCTACCTAGTAGAAAGTAGGGTACTGTAGGGCTCTATCCTGGGACCCACCCTGTTCAGCGTCTCCACCAGGAGCCCAGAAGGGGATGGAAGACATGCCTGTCAAGTTGACAGACAACACTACATTTAGCAAGGCACAGTTGATATATCTAAAGGCAGATCTATTTTTCAGAGCGACCTGGCCAAACAGAAAGGAATGGCCACCTTAAGAAGTTCAGCAAGGAAAAATGCTGAGTAATACACTTAAGAACAAAGAGACCCTGGCAATGGCACAAGCTAGGGACAGACTGGCTGGGGGGCAGGTCTGGGAGCAGAAGGCCCTGAGGGTCCTGGTAGGCAGCAAGCCAAGCAAGCAGTATGCCTCGAGATCACAGAAGGCCAAAAGCACCCTGAACAGTTGGAACAGAAGCATGACTGAGGAAGGCTATTTGCCTCTGAGTGCTTTCAAGCCCACATCTGGCTTGCACCACCAGTGTGAGGATCCCCCATACAGGAAAGACATCAGTGTAGGACAGCTGAGGCTGGAGCAGAGGCCCTCCAAGGGGAAGAGAGGGAAATGTATTTCCTCAGCCTGGAGAAGCGACAGCTTCTGTGGAACCTCACAGCAGCTTCGCTGGTACCTACAGCTGAGTCGCTGAGAAGACTTGAGTCAGGCTATGATAGAAGGATGGGAGACAACAGTAGTAACTTAAAATAAGCAAGGTTCAGACCATACATGCCAGAAGAATGTTTTTTCAGCAAGAAAAGGCAGGCACAGAACAGGCTGTGTGGGGAGGCTGTGTCACATATATCCTCAGAGGACAGAAGATACATGACCGAGTATCTCAAAGAACATGGTCTTGTCTTACAGCTGATTCTCTTTGGGCACAAGGTTGGACTACAGACTTCCTAATACCTCTTCTAAACTGAATTATTCTACGATTATACAACTCTAGTACTTTTACATATTGCTAGGCCTCATTATCTACTCAATTTCTATCCAGATGAGGTTCTTCTAGAATAGCAAAACATGCAGTACTCTCTCTTCTTTGTATAGACATTTGCATTTCTTCAGGATGTAAAATGGAACATACTAAACTGACAAGTCTTGACCAAAAAGAATCAGCAAGTATTTGTACAACTGGGTCTACATTATATAAAGGACTTTGAATCCGTGACCTGATACCCACGTACACATGGCCTAGGACCATGCTGCTCTTTTTCTGCTAAAATGGCCCTGTAAAACAGATTCTAACAACTGTATGATAGTGCTGTATAACTATTTTAAAAACACCACAATCACCACCATCCTTTGTTATGAGACAAACCAATTTAACTTATATCAGTGCTGCAATATAAAGGACAGGAGGAGATGACAGAAATAACAGTACTTGTTGTTTTTCACTTATCAGACCCTTAGTTACTGGCAGGCTGTCGAAGACTACTACGAGCAACAGAAGAAGAAAAAAAAAAAAAAAATTCAGTAACTAAACTTATTCTGACACCTAAAACTGTCCACCTGAAGTGTCAAGATGCAGTCCGTCAAACATCACTCTGTATCAACACCAAACACGTGTCAGTTTTTACAGTCCTCATCAATGCAAGATACAGCAAAGGCCATAACATCTAATGGTTCTCTTGTATCTATTGATTTTTTTTTCCAAAAAGCTTAATAGTTTTTCAATTTTACTCAAACAAGATTTGTGCGTAACAGAGGCCAAATCAATGTCCTGTCTCTTAAAGAAAATAACTTTCCCATGACAAATATTTAGATTTTGGCTGGAAAGTATCTTCTAAATGGAAAACAATTGAATTTCTGATAAGGGTTTCCTTCACTCTTGACCAACACCACATTTTTAATTGAGAAGTTTCCGAGAAAATTGTTTTAGGCAGCTACTAACACGAGCTCAAGTTTAAACACCTTTTTATAATAAACATCACTAAAGACTCAATTTGTAAGATCTATTACTGTTCTGTACCTACCAGAAGAATGTATTAGTCTGCATTAGGCCATCACAACCAATGTAACAATACATCAGACACTAATAATTTATACTTTAGAAGGAGCAATACAGAACAGCAAAAGCCTACTAAAAGCTATTAGTTTCAAAGTGTGCTTCTCTTCTCTAAGCCCAGTGTCTTCTCCTGATGGAAATACACTTTAACTGGATTTCTGTTAAGCTTTAGAGTCAATTTAAAGCGAATTCAAAAAAGAACCCCAAACAACTCCACCCACAACCTTGCTTTTGCATCCTATCCAAATTCAGTTTTAGTCTATGTAGCAATCAAAGCACGCGCCTTGCAGCTCACCACTTTATATTATATTTTGCATAGTGAACTGACTGGTGAGCAAACAAGCACTTCATAAAAACAGAATAATTGTCACGGTTATGAAACCATAACGTGAATTACCTGGATCTGCCAAACCAGTGGTTTCTAACAATATATAGTCAAATTTTCCTCTCCTTTGCATCAGGTTCTCAATAGCCTTCACACCATTGTCTCTGTAAGAAGAAACAATTAAACCTGAGAAGAGAGAAAACAAGCTAAACCACGTATGAACGTGTATCTTCTCATGCAGAGCACAATGTCAGCGCCGTCAAAGCAAAGGCCTGAGTCAGGACTTACATTCCACAATGAAAATTCAGTCATCAAGTCGCTGTTCCAGTATTAGCCAAATTGTAGTCTTCTGGTTCATTTTAGGCTGAAAACAGTATTTGCGTACTCCCAACAGGCATAATAAAGGGGATTTAAATGAAGACTTGTTTTCAAACACTGAAAATCCTGTAAGGGGCAGCAGGGCTGTGTAAATATTTAACTGTGTTTTGGCAGCTGAGATCACAAAAAGAAAGGGGGCTTGTGGAGTGGGTGCAGGAAACTCAATCATGTTCTTCTGCCTTTCCACCTCAGCTACAGCAAAATTAAGAGGTGTCATTTACTTAAATCTCAACTGATGGTATCAGCCTGAGATAGAAAGGCATGCCACAGCCTGAAGCAGAAATGTATGGTATTTTAGATAAGAAATCAATTACTATAAAAAATAGCAGCAACAGCAGCATTCCTTACAGACCAGTAGAACACAATACAACTAGGTCTTCTGTTTTCCATTTATTATCCCAATTTAAGGCATAGGACTAGATCTTCCAAATTTTCAGGACAAACAGGCCATCACCTTCATTACAAATTTAGCACAAACAATGCAGCATTCAAACAAACAGGGTAAAAACATGTCAAAGAAACAAATACACTGATTTTTGATGTGACTACCAGCTCACAATTCGGAATACTGTGTTTCAGTAGGTCACCAAAAGGTTTTCCCTCCATCCTTTGAGGTATACAATATTCAAGTATTAACCAACATACAGAGAAAGAAAGACACAGTAAGTATTTAAGGTGGAAATTAGGAAATTTAAGTCCTAGTTCCAGCCTCCCTGAATCTTTATCTCTCTACACAAATGAATATAATACAAGAGAGAGAGGGCACGCTCCGTACTCTACAATAGCCCAATGGTTTACAACTGGGTATTCATCAAGTCCAAATCCAGTAAAGCAGGAAAAGAAAATAAATTTCTAATCTTCCAATTGCCAATTCTTGATTTATCTGACAGAACAAGTTTCAGTCAATACTACCATCAATTTTAGGAATCAAATCCTGGGCGTTGTCTTCTTTCCTCAACTCCCCCAAAACCTACTGTAAGAACTTGCACAATAGTCCTTCCTTACTTTACTGAACAGCACAGGCAGCCATTTCTGAGCTCCAGCCATTCTTCATAGAGTTCTCCTCCTTGACTGATTGCCAGGGATTTCTCCAAGGCACTTCCTGAAAATACAAGTAGCACTATAATTTTAGTACACACATTTGCCTGCAAAAGAGATGTGAAATATTCAAGTTGGCACACATTTTTACTCTTGGACTACATTTTTTTTTATGTTTCTGACATGTTCCTTGGAATTTAACACCTTCCATTTTATGAGGAATGTAAAAAGTCAAAGGCAAGTTGGTTCTCCAAAGACCGAAACACAAAAGATGAGCGTAAGTGCCACAAACTTTGCTGAAAGAAAGGGAAATCAGCCTCTCCCTCCGTATCAAATAAAGGCTCTGTCTATGCATTTTATTTTAGGCTACATAATCAGAAAAGTGTCATGCATCTTTGTTAATGAAAACAAACCAACAAAACACCACCACCATGCAAACTGTAAGCAATGCTGACTATGGTATGGATATGAAATCAGAGCCGTAACAGTTAAAAATCCTGAGAAGGAAAGCGAAGAATTCTAAGAACCACAGAAATAAAGCACCCATCTCCCCATTTTCCTGGACTAGACCAGTTTGTAGTCTGTAAGTGGCTAATGTGAAAGGAAAGAAAAGAAAGTATTATCTACCAACATATTATTTTAATTTTTGTTTGCTTGAAACCAAGTGGGACAAATGGAGGTATAGCACTTCCAGCAAGGTGATATATTAATTTTTCTTGACTCTGAGGAACCAAATATATGTACAAAACAGATTACTGCATAGTACTATTTTATGAACACCAGCCAAAAGACTTTTTGCCTTTCTAAAGACTACGAGGTATGTCTGTAGTTTCAGTAACGGATTTTAAATTACAGTCTCCTTGATTTCTAGAAACTTTTGTATTTATCATTTTATGGGTAAAAAAATGTTTCCACAGGTTTACATACCTTCTCCAAACTCATTCAGAATAACTGCTATTCTTTTATTATGCTGTTCTGTCAAAATGTAATTTAGAAGAGTTGTTTTCCCAGCTCCTAGAACACAGACCACACTCCTATTAAAATGCTTTAAAAAGCTTTTATTTTCAAATAAAAATCAAATACTGTTGTCCACATGCACACTTCGGACACACTTGATCTCTTCTAAAATATGGTGGGTTTTTTTCATTCTTGTGCATTCTATTATAACACTGTAAAACTGAATTCATAAAGATATTTGACCTCATGCAACTATGAGCGTATTAAACCTCAGCTTCAAAAGATCTACAGTTTTCCATTCACTAAGTGTCGATGCTTGATAAACTTATGAGTCAGTCCCCTAACAGCTAGGCTGGTTTTCCTAGAAAACTCATTTTTATGTTTCTCTGAGCAGAAGGCACACTTACTCTTCTTCCTCTCTCTGCCTTTTCTGACCAGCTCTTTTGTCATCAGTAATCACTGATGTGCTACTGCCACTAGATGAGGCACTGGCCATTAGATGAGGCACTGTTAAGCAAGGCATTCACAACTTCTGTAATACTACATCACTAACAATTTCATCCCAGGCATAAGATGCCAACTAGGGGAACGTGGTAAAGCAATCTTCCTTCCCTCCCCTTACGGCTTTTTGAGACAGCGTGATGCAGTGCAAAGTTACAACTTTTAGAAGAGTGCCAGCGATCCTAAATCGAACCTGATCTTTACTATATTTAACTGTATCTGAAGCTCCTAGCAATCGTGCTGGCTTCAGAGACAAACATCACATTAGTAAGACCGCAATTCAGTCTGCATTTAACTGAAGCCAAGACATTACACTATTCTGTCAACGAGCGGCAAAAAGCGCTTTGTCAAACACGAACAGAACACACTGGCCCCTGAAAAGTGGCTCGTAAGCGCAGCAACCGGAGCTGGTACTGCTTTTCAAAACTGTTCCGCAAAACCGAGCGCAACCGCGCTAACTAGCAGCGGCATGAGGAGGCCGCGCTGACACCACGGTGAAGCGCTGACGGAGCAGCGCTAAGGACTCACCAGGGTCTCGCTTACCCATCCCGCTCGCAGGCAAGGGACGGCGGCTGCTGTCAGACCTGCCGGGGCACCGCTGCTGCAGCCCACAGACCCGCCGCAACCTCTCACGTAGGGGTTTCCCGACGCCAACACACCGGTGCCTGCGACCGCTCTTGCTAGCGCCAGGCAGCGCGGCACGCCGCGGGCAGGGCACCGGGGCAGGCCGCTCCTCACCTAAGTATNGTTAACCCTGCGTTAGCGGCCGTCGGCCGGACGGGCTGGGGTGGCTGGTGTCGGGTGCTCCCGCCCGCTACTCCTCCCTCAGCCCAGCCTCGGGAAGAGCCTGTCGAGTCTGACCCCCGAGGAGCGCTGAAGACGTCCCAGCCTGGTCAGCAAACCCTGTGCGGGGTGGTTGTGCTGTCTTGTCTTTATAATCAAATAAAGAT
>VWZK01015590.1:0-61249 GCA_013396935.1 Baryphthengus martii | reverse complement strand
CTTAAGAACACCAGAATCCTGAAAATGCAAGCCATGAAATTGCATTGCACAACTGTATTTTTCCCCAAAGTAGAGGAGAGATGGATACAGTAAAAGACAAAACTGGTTAAATACTGTCTTAACTGAACACTGAAATAAAGTAAACAAAGTAGGAAACTGGTCACACTGCTAAGATCACATGCAAGATCAATTCAACTACACAGGAATAAAGTTATAAAAGACTGAAGTGAGAGGTGTCTAACAAGAAACAGGAAGAATACCACATATACAACAAAAAAAACCCCAAACTGGCATATGAGGTCATCTGCTAAGAAGATGAAGAATGTCAAAAACATTGACCCATTAACCAATGGAAAAAGGAGAGATGGATCATTGTAAGAAGGCTTAAGTGTTACATGACCTTTTTGCATCAGTTTTTACTACAGAAAACTCCACGAAGAGCAGGTGACTAGCACAATTAACTTCCAAACCAAACCAGGTATAATTTCCAACTGTAAAAAGGAAGTAACAAGTTAGAAAATATTTAGATAACGTCCATGGTTTCAACTACCTAGGTACTGCACCCTAGAATATCATACCCTATTTTGAAGAGCTTTCTGAAGTATTCTCAAAGATGTTAGCTGATGGTTTGAACTCATGGAAGATAGAAGAGATCTTAGAGGATTGAGAAAAGGTGAATGGAGTCCCCAGTTAAAAAAAGTGGGAAGGGCAGAAATGTAATTACAGTCGAACTTCAGTGTCCAGAAAAAAAAAAAAATGTGGAATAACAAAAATAAACAAGTGTCAGTAAGTACTTGGAGCACAAGGAGAAAACCAGCAGCAGACATAGAACTGTCACAAACACATTGTGTCAAATAAAACTAATTTCTTCTGGAACTGGGTAACCGTGCCACGTCTCCTGACTTTATTACTAATTTTATGAGGTCTTGCATGACAATTCACAAGGATTCTAGGGTCCTGTGAGCAAGAAAAAAAAAAGGAGTATGAAACCAGTGGATGCCTGAGAGCAGTTGCCATTGATACACAGTCTAAATTGGAGGACTTGTCACATGGAGTGTGGTAAGTGCCTGCCCTGGATCTAATTCTGTTCAATATTTTCATTAATGATCTGGATGCTGAAATGGTGAATGGTGTTATTAAACAAGCAGGCAACTATGAAGCTGGGTGGTAAAGCAAATACACCGAAGAACAGGATTTGAATTCAAAATGAAATTCATGAATTTGAGAAAAGGGCTTAAAAATAGAATGGAGTTCAGCAGGGACAAATGTAAAGTATTTAAGCAAAATGAATCATCTGCCTAAGTTATTTTCCAAAAAGCCTTGGGGGTTATATTGGATCCCCAATAGAACAGAAGTTGATATTGTCATACTGCTTCTTCCCACAAAATGCAATCATCGCAAGGTAGTATAGGAACAGGGATAAAAACCTATACACCACCACAAGGAATCCTTCTCTGCAGCTCAGCGTTGGCAGGGCTCCAGCTGAAACAGTGAGCAGATTCAGGTTCCACAATTCAGCAAAGATGTGGCTCAGTTCAGGTTGCCCAGAGGAGAGCAAAAAGATCAACCAAAGGTCTAGAGAACATGACCTGTGAGGCAAGGTGACAGAAAATGGGAATGTCAGAACTCGGACTGATGCTCCTGAGATTGTGAGGGAAGGAGGGTGTGACAAGTCTTTAGAAGTGGGAGGGGGTGTGTATATCTACATTTCATATATACACACACGTATCTATGTTTTTAATATATATTTCTAGACATGTATGCGTGTGTATTTTATTTCAAAGAACTGAAAGGGAGTATCTATCACCATACTGACAGTGAACAAGCAGAAGCAATGGCTTTTGCAATAAGAAATATTCAGGATGTACCTTAGGAAAACACTTTCTGACGATAACGACAATGAAGCACACACTCATTGACTTCCTGGACTGGTGGCAGTGCTTCCTACTCTTAAGTCTTTCAGATTAGGCCAGAAAAACATTCTTCTGGAATCACATACATGAGGCAAGATTTACAGTGAGAAGTAGTTTCTTTTGTTAGTCTAAAGTTAAGTTTGACCTGAAGGAAGGCCTTTGCGCAGAAAGCTGATGTATTTCTTTCATCAGTTAGTCTGACAAAAGAGATCCCTCTGAGTAAACTCTGCTTCACTCAAACCTTTAGATCATCACAGCTACATCAACACTTTGTGAGACATCCATATGCACACCCATCACTCCACTGGGGAGAAGGGGAGGACCTCAGTCCCATTGAACTGGAACTCTTATTTCCTTGGTTTTAAAACCTCACTCTCCAAACATATTTCTCTGAAAGTCTTTCAGTGTCTCAGGATAATAACAACTAGCAGTATGAAAAGTTTAAAATCTTGAAGTGAAATAAACACACTTATTTGTATGAGAAAACCATTTTCCCCAGAAATCTTTTCTAAATATTCAGTTGACATCCCTGGAAATCTCCCCTTGTGAATACAGGTCTGCACACAAATAAAACTCACTTTCTTTAAAGCATAATTGGATATTTTTCCCTACTTGCCTTTTTTTTTTTTTAAAAAAAAAAGAAAGTTGACATAAATTCTGAGACCTGACTGCTGAAGCGACACTAGCTTTTTCCAAAAAGAAGATTTTACTGAATGTATTTTGTAAGTAGAGATGGGATTTATAATGAAAGCTGGATTTCAACCTGAACTAGGGCTTTTCTAGAACAAAAATTATAATACATGTAAGTGTATGTGTACATACACTTTTAAACATCATGTCAGACTAAAACTCAGTGTGTAGTTGCTAGCTCAGATAAGAGTCGAAGAATTTTTCGCATAAATTGTTTGGGGGGTTCAGAACACATACATAAAAAAAATATACATGATTTAAGACAGTTCGTTTGCCATAGTTGAGACTAGACATTTTCTAAAATCTAAACAAAAAAAGAAAAAAATCTTATTCAAGAGCCACCCTTCATTTGCAACTAGATCTTTGTTTTCCTTTACGTCCCTCCTCCAAACAGAGGAGGGTTTTGCTGCATGCCATGAACATAAGAAAATGCAAGGAATTACAAAGCAATGTGAAAAAACTCCTGCATTTCAATGAAGAGAGGCAATGTAAAAGCTCCTCTTACTTCAAGTATTGAATACCTCCAAGTTAAATATTTACGCCTGAAAATTAACTACAGGCACTGCATGGTAAATTATCCTAACTTTGCCGACACTACGTAGATTTTCAGTTTCCTGAAAAAGGGACAGACTTTTATTCTCTATTGGTAAAACACCCAGCATGAGGGATTCTTGGCACAACAAGAATACAAACAATAATTCCTTATCAACTCTGGAATCAATCGTGGGACAACTTTTCCCTTAAAATCACCACGTACAAAGCTCTCCCCATGCAAAAATACCTTGATACAGGCCGTGTTGGAAACCCATTGTGTCCTGAGAAGATCTTTCCTCCTTATGCAATATTTTAGACATGCAAAATATCTAGGCACTGAGATACAAATTTCTAACATTTCCCTCACATTTGTATTTGAAAATGCTATGGTTTTCAAGGAACATAATTTGGGTATTTGGGGTGAATTATTTTTCTCTTTGAAGTACACGTGGGGAGGGGAGGGCATGACTGTTTGCATTCTGCTGGGGTTTTTTTGATAAAAGACATAATCGCGTACTGGTAGTAAAAGCAAATTATATAATCATGTACTGACAAATGTGGGGTTTTACAGCTCAGTTTACAATAGCACAAATGATAGCACCTGAAGGGGGGCAGTACTTAAAGGAGGCCTACAAGAAAGCTGGAGAGGGACTGTTTACAAGGACATGTAGGAATAGGATGAGGGGCAATGGATTTAAACCAGGGAAGGGTAGATTTAGATTGGACATTAGGAAGAAGTCTTTACTATGAGGGTGGTAGAACACTGGAACAGGTTGCCCAGAAAGGTGATGGAGGCCCCATCCCTGGAGACATTCAAGGTTGGGCTTGATGGGGCTCTGAGCAAGCTTGCCCTCAATGGGGCTTTGACCTGATCTAGTTAAAGATGACCTTGTTTACTGCAAGGGAGCTGGACTAGATGACCTTGAAAGGTCCCTTCCAATCCAAACCAGTCTATGATTCTACAGGATCTCCTCAGCCTCCTCCTAATTAGCAGGGGATAAGAAGTAATCATCTAAGATTTCATCACTTCAGTATCGGTTCTTTTACTTCTCTAGTTTTACCTTCCCATTCTGAAACAAAACAAAGCAACAGTCAGTTCTGCTTCCTTCACCAAAAAGGGATCTTATAAAATCTTGCTCAGAAGAATCCAGAAAGCCACAAGTTTGAAAATCCTCAAGTCACGAAAATCCATCTAGCTTCTGATTTTCTCTCCTGCAGCTAGGGATTCAGGAGAACTAGGCTGAGAGGTAAGGTCTGTTTTTTAGAGAGGAGGAAGAGAGGAGAAAAGAATGGAGCCTACGAAACATTAAGCCCCAAGGCAAATGTAGAATACGAAAAGGTTGATAATTGATGTAGATATCAGGAGAGCCAGAGAAGTCTATAATACAACTCAGCTGGACTACAAATTCTATTAGGAGGTAAATTTATTAGTCAGGGCGGGGGAGTGTTAAGAAGTCGATTTCCTTTGAAGCATTTGTGTTTTCTTAGAGCTTTCAAGCTACAAGAAAATACAAAGAATCCTTTTTGTTTTCTTGAGATGTGTTTCTGGTGGCACCTAGATTAAGTTCTCAGAAGTCAATTCGGAGAACACTCTCCTTCAACCATAGCGTACCGAAACAGTCATAAAACTCACAAACAGCAATGGAAGACTAGCGACATAAAGATCCTTCCTGCTAATAGCAGTATTTGTATTCATCTCAACCCTGAGAGAGCCCAACTAGTCATGTATTTGATGGAATGGCTAGCAAGACCTCTGACATAAAATCGTAGTTGTGCTATGCACAGTCTCCCACAGAAAACAAAGGCACTCCTAACACCAAATGGTATATATATTAAAAACCAAGGTTCCTCACCTGAGGCAGTTACAGATGCATGTCTCACGGTACTGTGCGTTAATACATCTTTTTAAAGTATTCTAGGGTACCTATCAGTACAAAATATTTGCAGTCACGTGCATACAGGTCATGGTGAGTTTCCTGGAAGAACAACATGCTTCTTAGACATATCCTTAAATGGACGCACCAAGAGAGACCTTTCTTGCTTAAATGTATATTTTTGCACCATTCATCTAAATTAACATTACCCCCATTAAGGATCCTGGGATGAAGCATATCTTTGGTAAAATTTCCCTGACTTCAGTAAAATTCCTCTGGAGAGGGACTGTAACTCAATAGATCGGATTCTCCTGACAAAGTGTCAACCACTGTTTTGCTAACTACACGGCCCAACAAAAAGGAGGCAGCCACCAGCAGAAAACACACAGTGAAACTCATGCAGGTTTTATCATCTATTTCTATGGTCCCCATAACCGATCTAGCCTGGCCAACCACAGGGGGAACAAAAGAAGTCATAAACCCACTCACTGCGGGTGACACAACAGAAGAAAAGGCACACTGGGCCAAAAACACAATAACACAAGGAGATATCAACCATGCCCCATAACACAGCCAGGCACAAACCAACCCAACAAATACCAGAAAGCTACATTACCCAATCCATTATCCTTGACTCCACAAAACTTCTCACAAACCCCTCCAGCAGCAGCTCCCAACAACAGCAGCAACTCCCAGCAGCAGTGGCAGCAACTTGCAGCAGCAGATCCCAATAATGGGCTCTATTGGCCTTTTATCTCCACCCTCTAACCATCACCTAAGTGGCAGCTGTTTCTCATCATTTCAGGGTGTGCTTGGCCTGGCCTCCCCTCCTGGAGGGCTCTCTCACAGAGGGGTCCCATCCCTCACATCGAGGTCTGGTATGGCCTGTGTCCCCACTACTCCACACCTACTGGTTTGCAGCCAGCAGCGGCGCTAAAAGATCTTCTTGGTGGCAAAGACAGAGGCCAAGAAGCCAGTCTTGCCCTTGATTCCAACAGGAGGCACCTGGGCAGCCTTAGCCCCTTCCACCTGGTTGGGAAAATCATCCAGGTGTCAAGTTCACTTCAGGGCTCAGGGTTCAGACCCCAGCTGCTCATCATTTTCTTATTGGTGGATGATTACTCTTCCCTTGGTGAGTAATCTAAATATAAATTCTTTACAGGAGTGAAGCTCTTACTGGGTTAAAATAATCTTTACTGTATTAGACGGTCTCCATAGTTTTTTGTCTGAAAATTCAGAGTAGGATAGAAATCAACACACAAAGCTGTTGATGTGATTTGCCTCACCCTACCTAAGTCAGTTTTAAAAAGCTCCCTCTCTAGTCAGTGCAGAGAACCATTTCTTCCATTCTTAGGACAGATGTCTGAAATATAAGTGAAACCAGCTGCTGGAAGCGTCAACCTCTCTTCAGATTACTTCCGTATGATCTAAAATACAAGTCTACTCGCATACCAAGTGTAAGTATATTAGATGAAATTACTCCCACTGATGTGTGGAAAGTAGATGCACGCACCTGTGTTTGTGCACAAGGTACGGAGCAACTCTGTAGCTGCTTTTGGCCCAAAACGTGACAAAATTTGGAAAATATGTACAAATGTATGATATCTAAATAATTCATAAATAGAGCCTGCAGTGTCAATGACTCTTTATCTTAGAAAAATCAATTACAATTCTTCCGCAACTCATAGTACTCTCAGTCCAGAAATAGCAGTCTGTTCCAAGTTACGTCAGGTAGACGATGACTAAAAAGCACAAAGAGATCTCTACATAGGTCTGTATCTGAGTTACAGACAACATATATTTCAAAAAAAAGATCGATGAAACCAACCAACAAACAGAAACCCCTTTAGCATCCAGATCTAAATGAAGATCAGCCCTGATAGAAAATACACAATGCAAATTCTTACAGGCTGAGGGATTTTTTTAATTTTTTTTTTGCTTCCTTTTGCTGCGTATGGGGTCAGCATTCAGCTGCGCACATCTAGACAGCAGGCAGTTTGTTGGAGAGACCTTAGCATGTGTATAAAAGGAGAGTATCTATCTAACCTTTCCACACAAGCTGCTAGTGCTCCCTCCCAGTGGTGATACCCACATCAGGAAGCCATTAATCCACATTATCCTACAATAACTTAGGTTAAAAGGGATCTCTGAAGGACATCTGGTCCATATCCCTCCTTCTTTTTAATCCCTGCGTTCAAAGTGGTCAAACTTCATCAAGCCCTTTGGCCACCCGGCACCGTGCTTTGCACCACTGTTACTATCTCCAAGTCTGTGGGTAGGGTTGCAAAAACCAACCACGAGAGGTGTCCAAATCAAAGGTTCATTCACATATTGTGCGTACAGCTTCGGAGAACAGTATATAGTAAATTTTAAGAGGTATCTACTATGTTACACTTTGTGAAAACCAGCCATCTGTAAATTTTGTCATTAGCACACACACAAAACAGTCACTTAAAAATTATTTGTTGTTTTTCAGAAAGGCAAATCTTAGAATTTATTTCGAACTGCATTTACCCGATCTTAGATTATGCATGCAATACCCTAATAAATTAAAGATGCACTTCTTGAAATGCAGGCAGTTTCAAAGGAAAAGGTATTAAAAGATGTTTCAAGTGTCAAAAGTGACTTTAATTTCAGCTATTAATCTTAGCATTCTAAAAACCATATTTCTATAGTTTTAAAATGTGATTTGTTTTTTTTTTACCCTGCTGCTTGGAGTGAAACCAATGAAACAACAGAAAAAGCAACTGAAGAAGAGTTTTGAAACAGACAATAAAAAAAGTGCTAGCAAATTCTAAGAATTGAGTTGAAAATAGGTAAGTTTGGGGTTTCTCTGACTTTCAGTCATTTAACTAATGTTCTGTTATTTTTGAATCATTTTAGACAAAATAATCTATACCTGTATTCAAACAGGAGGGCTCTTTGTAACTTGGCACCATGAAGGTGGTAGAAAGAGATCATGCAAAAACTAGCAGAATTTGGATTGAGGGAAGGCAAAACAAAATTCTGCCTCAGTCCTATCCTTCTATTTCCTTTCATCCACAGAATCTCAAGAGGATGCTTCATACACAACATGCTCTGCAAAGGAAGAAAAAGGAAGCCCTTGCGAACCTCCATCAAAACAAACCCCCAGAAAATTACTAACCACATGAATATAAATTGTGCTACATAAAGAAGGAAAACAGTGGCTTGTTTCAATTTCAGGGTGATATTAAAAGGCAATGTGGGGAAAAAAAACAGCAAAACCAACCTATATTTTCACTCAGACTAGATGTTTGTGACATAGAGGTATCGCAGCACTAACAGATTTAGAGTCATAGTTTTACAGTCACTTTGCACAGAAGAAAATAATTTTGCTGGGTTGTTTGGTATCTAAAGTAGTATGTTCTACCTCTAACATGCAGACTTTTCTCTAACATTATGTTTTATTTACTGGTATCCTCTTGGAGAATGTTCCAAGTCTGAATATTAAGCACGTGTAATATCCAGATGCAAATACAAGCACTCTTGACTTGCTCTGCTAGTTAAGAACATTTCCAAACTAAATCAGAAGACTGCAACTGTAGCAAAAAGAATGGGGAGGGAAAAATACATGTAATAAAAGGTGGGACAAAATAGCATGAGACAATCTTTGTAATCACCTGTAGCAGCAAGAGCAGCCTCTGGCTTACATCTTAGGTTGAGCACCGTAACACATGACCCTGAAATAGTTCTTAGGTCACTGATTGTCCGTACAAACACTGGTAACCAGCTTCTCTGGGATCTTTTCTGCAGTAGATGCAGACAAATGTTTGAGACAGTCTTTATAGGTTCTTTCTAAAAAGAAAAAAAAACCCAAACCTGCTTATATAAAAGCAGAGCCATCGATGGTTACTGAATTTGTACATACCAGAGCGAAGGTGGCAAGAGCAGATACACACCAGGTTTGTAGAGCACTTGCTTAAAACTCAGTGGGCAGTCTTTTAGCACTGCCATTGAGTTAGTGCTTTAGCCACTGCTCCAGCTCCATCTTTTTGATCATTCTCAGATCACATCAAAGGCAATGAGATCTGAGGCCTTTGTGTTCCTTTCTTGGGGTGCTCTGCACTTTGTAGGATCAGCATCATGAAAAAGGCAAGACATTTTCTACAAACCATTTACTCCAATAGCATCTGAACACTGGTCAAGAGACTCTACATTTGTACTGGTTATTAGGAGGAAAAAAACTAAAACAACATGACGATATATCCCCCTTCCCCAAAAAGAAATAAAAAACAAACCAGCCCACAAACAAAAAAAAACAAACAACAGCAAACAAACAAAAACCCAAACCCACAAACTCCCAAAACATCCAGTCAATTTACAAGTAGTAAGCATTTCTCATTACTTTTAGAGCTTCTCATTGCTACTGTGACCTCCCTGTTTGGAGGCAGAGCATGAGAATGCAGGTTAACTCCTCCTTCATAACCGAGCTGCTTTGCCTTCAGACCCAGGAGACTGCCTCTGATGGTCAAAGAGAACCAAAATACAGGTGTCACGGACCTCAATGAGTTTCAACCTACGTGTGAGCCTAAAAGTCCAAGTAACAAGGCCGTACAGCGCATTACTATGGAACACGACAATGCGTGAAATCCATTCTAGAATCCACACCTCAAAAAGAATAATAAAATTATTTGAAGAACTGTGAAAAAGAGGTACAAGAAAATGTGGAGTGGGGTGGTATCTTACAATGAGATATTAAAGATATCTGAATTATTTAGTCTTATGTAAAAGACAGTTCAAAAAAACCCAAACCAGAATTTATCAGCATGAGCATGTGAAAGTTTTCTGACACCATGCGACCCTTTAACTGGAATAACCCTTACACAATTAAATATTTTATAGCTGTAACTACGTCATCCAGGTGTCAAGTTCAGGTATATCTCAGATGTCTAAGAAGGTATATATTGCTAGCAACAAAGAGGCCTAGCCAGTGGAAAACTTAACCGTAAAATACCAGGCGTCACTTCCACTTTGTCTCCCCTGGTCAGGCCTGGGTATTGTTCTTGTGTCCCTTTTGGTGCTCAAACAGAAGGATTCAGAAACTGCCAGGTGAGATTCTTCAGCTTGGCAGATGTCCTCAAAAATCCGGTATCCCTAGATAGCCCAGGGACAGCAGGAAACACAAAGCTATTACGATGATATTTAAAATACATCAACTGGAAATTTCTATGTAAAATGGTATCTTTTCAACATATTGAGGCCTGTAGAAGGATAAATGCAACATTTGCACACATAGACCGGAGATCCCCATTGTGGTTCTTTTTTTCACGTTATTTGTAGCACAATGGTTTAATCAGAAAAGCAGCGTTACAAAAACAGCTACGTTATTTTAAGTAAATTACTCCCACTTAAATCTATACATTTCCTGAAAGATTCTCTTGTCTCAAGTTTTGAGTCATTGTCTCATTACCAGGCACGGGCAGTAAAAGAGCATTCAAAAGCAAATGGTGAAATGGTGACAGAAAGCATCAGAGACAGCCCTTTGCAAAATTAGAGAGTAGCTTTCTATAGAGACATAGCATATGTTTGTGATTTTTACAGAAAGTTTAAACTGGAAGCTGCTGATGGGAAATACTACATTTTAACAATTACTATTTCATCAAAAATTCCCCTAACTTCCTACTTTAAAAATGCAATTTTCAAATTTGAGTTCAAAAAGTTCAATGATTTGCCCCCAAGAAGGGCAAGTATCGCTTTGAATTGGTCTACCCCGTCGCGGACGACAATTCCTGCGAGCGGAATTTCTTGCTGATGCTCTTCAGGAAGCTACAACGGTTGCTTAGGCCAGAGCACAGCCTTTCTTCCAGGGCACAGCAGGTGTTTGGTCACTACATAGCTTATGCAAAGGGCAACAAGATAGAGCCGAGGTTATAAATTGCAGGAAAAGAGGCTCTGAAGAGATAATAAGATGACACATAAAGACTTCATATCCCTGCTTGTGGCAGCGTGAGGAAGAAATTTTTAAAAGATGCATGTTCTTTGAGATAATATAGTATTATAAAGATACAAAGAAAGTGTGTGTGCCACTATTTACAACAATAAAACCTTGCCCCGCCAAGAGAGGTTAATCTTCTCTCCTGATGTCACCAGAATGAAGTATCTTCCTATTCCTTCTCTGGCTGCATCCTGGAGGGGCAAGAGCTCTCCCTCTGGTTGAAATCGCGGACCCAGCACGTTTTGCCTTGTACTTCAGGCTCTGGCAGGCAGAAGCCCGTTTGCCAACACATCCAGAGTTGAGCAAAGATGCCCAGTGTAACGAGACCAAATGAATTTTGCACATCAGTTGATATTCTCTTTAGAAGGCCGTTACCGTATAAGTTTGTTATGATTCAAAAACGGTACTTTCAAAATTAGGCATGCTGTTATTTGTTTACTCAAAAGCACGGAACACACAAGCCAGAGCTACTGCAGAGAATTCTCTCTACATTGCTATTACCTAACTATTAATCTTTCCTTGCAAGTTTTGTACGTTCCAGCCAGCCCAACTAACAACAGTCGCTGGCTAGAAGCAGACTGAACTGATCACAACGTGGTTTCTCCCATGCTATGTCTTCTGGCATGCCTGCCATTCCTCTCTGACACTGCCTGGAAAGCCCCATCTCATTCCTGAAGCTACCTGTTTTGCATTCACAATATTCTCCACTCCTAAACATAATCTTGGGAAAAACTAATTGTTCTTACCCTAGATGGAGACTGGGATGTTCCTCCAGAAGGAGCTTTCCTGAATTTCCGACCAGAATTTTTCCTGAGTTATTGTTTTTCTTGTCACGCTTTGCTTTAGCAATCTCATTTATTTTATGGCATGCATTCGGGCAGGGAGTATACAGTTAATGTGTTTGCATTCATACAGGTCACCTGAAAGACAAGTGACTTCCTAAAACCTATTATAGGTACATATATGGGCACACAACTCCTTTCTTCACACCACACTTTAGTTGTTGACAACCAGAATTAGAAATCAACACACGTGCAGAAGGTGAAATTCATTTCACTAGTTCCAGCAATCTAAAACTTGGCATTTAGTCTACCTTAGTCATCAAAACTTTATCTATATAGGCAAGGCACAGTCAAGTACCTCCAAAGAGGCGGTCCACCCCATCTATTTTAGATATCTAGAACGTCCTGTGGCTATGGCTGCCTTCCTCTCCACCGACTACACATGAACTCTAGATGGTTACCTCGAACTAGACAATTTAAACACCTACAGCGAGGTAAAATGAAACGTACGCCAAATGATTAGTTTTACTCTATGAAGAATGACAAACTGAAAACATAGACCAGTTCTCTTATTTCCTCCTAGTCTATTTCTTTCCAAATCTTTCATAACACAGCTAGATCCTTCCAAATACAGTAACTTACTCATTTCTGGTCCACTAAGCAAATTATACTTCTGCCTGTATATATACAAAACTGTGTAGGCACAGTGCAACTGCAGACATCTCTGAGACATCCTAATGGTTCCCAAGCGTAGATAATTTTTTCCAACTATTTGAAAACAAAAATATAAATGCCGCATGATACACGCACTGGAAAAAAAAAGTGGCAGATAAAATCAGAAATGGCTTGATATCTAGGCTGCTATTCAAGCCCTGGTAATGCTTACCGATAAGACTGTGTAGAGTTGTGAGGAAAAGAGAAGCATTAATTCCCCTTATCTATTAGCACCAAGTACACAGCGTTTGCACCACATGCTACTATGTGCAGGCCCCAGAGAGACCAGAGAGCAATCCCCTTTTCTACCAGATTCACATTTAATCACGGAAACGTCTTCATTCAAGGGAAGCACGCTTTATCTCTGCAGCTTACATCCAAGAGGGAAACAACACCCCCCCACCCCCTATAATGAAGTATCTGGTTCAAAATTCACACCCAGATCTCTGCGCTGACTCCTCATAAACCTGTGGATCTCTGACCAAATCTGCCTGCTCATTTGTTACTCGTCACCTAAGATCTCGGCCTCCTTCCATGCCCATTACATCTCCTAACTACAAAACTGCTGGTCCCCAGGGAAAGATTGTAAGTACCAGGCAGGGAAGCCTCTTTACTTATTAACGTTTGGCACCCATTTGGCAAAATTAAGAGTACTCACAATACTTGGTATTAGGGCTGCAGGCAGATGACTCAGTCCTGGCCTGGGTAACTGAAGAGGACATGGAAAACTACTGGATGTGACGTGAGAAATTACCAGACACGACACAAGAGTGAGAAGTTGGTAAGAGTTGGAGGCAGCATTGTGAGGAATGGGCAGATTTCACATACGGTTAAGAGGGAGTTGAGTCAGAGATGACCAAATTTCACGGTTACTTGAAGGGAACTGGAGTCCTGGTGAGGAGCATAGCAAAGCTAACAGTGCCCAGTTAACTGTGTCAGTAACGTCAAATAAAGCCGGGATTACTGAGTACCAGTATCAGAAATACTAAATTTGAGTAGCGATGTAGAAAAGCTGGGACCAGTGAGGAAAAAGGTAACTAGCAGTGGATTGTTTATTCTGGAAAAGACTGGGCAGGGAAGGGAGGCACAGAGAAAAGGAGGATCAGCAGAACGGAAAAGAGAGAATGCAAATCATGGAACAACAGTTTCATGGACGTACCCATCAGGAGCCCTGCATGCGATCACCACAGCTCAACCAGCAAAACAAACCAACCCGTTGTTCTGATCATACGACAAGATTCAAACCTGCTTGTGCAGTCGGCAGGACCAGGGCAGGGGTTGCCCTCCCTGGTACGTACCCAGACAGATGGATTGAGCGTCCCGGGATTGCCAGGTCTGCGTCTGTTACGGGCTTGCTGATAGCAGTTACTACACTCCATTTCATAACACGCATCTTATTAAAATTAAATGCCATATTAATTTATTTGCCTGCAGATCCCAGAGTAATATCTTCACATAAGCACACATAATGTTGTTAATGAAGAAAAAGGAAATAAATCTTCCAAGTCTATAAGGCTGGCATGTTGAGAAGAGCAATAGAGATGGGAGATGTTCATACTAGAGGGATCACGACCATGTAAATATGTAAGAACATAGGTAGATAACTTCAGATAAAATCTATTTTCACCAATTGTCCAAGAGGAAAGAAATAGAACCTTTCAAGTATGACAAACTTTCTGGAAGTCTACATCCTAACATGGAAATAAATCAAAATACAGCCTGATTCTCTAAATATCCGTACTCTACCCTTTACATAAATCTCCCAAATAGCACCTGACAATCTGTCAAATCTCTCTGGTGTTTTGTAGCTACAGAGTCAGGTTTAGATACTTTCTGTTGCGGTTATTAAAACAACCAGCTACATGAACTAGAGGTTTAAATCCTAGGATGACAAGTGGAGCTTTCCATCTTCTACAGTAATTCTATCTTTAAATAGTATTTTAAAATAGTATTTCAACACTGACATAGGGAGACGAGGAATAAAATTCACCAATATATTAAGCCATCTGGATGAGCTTACATCACATTCCTTTTCAAGTATCAAAACACCACTGGTACGTGCTACAAGAATAAATTTCCTACCCTCTGATATTTGTAGAATAGACGCCACACAGGGTTTCCCTATCCATATTTCTTGTAAATAATGCATCCTCTGGCCCTACAGCATGCAGACCAAAATCCTTAGCAACAGTCATTCAAACCTAGCTCTGTATTATATGCACTAATGTTCTCCACGAGAAACCACCGTAAAGTATGCTCCATAAATGCATACTCCAAAATAAAATTAAAAAAAAAAGTGTTCTGCTGAAATAAGAGCAAAATCAAGGCAAAGCAAGAGAACAGCAAAGTTCTCAACAAACATGCTAAGTACTGGAAAAACAGACAGAAAACTGCTGACCCATACGTACCATAATATTTGCATGAAGATTTATTTCAGTAAAGCTTTGCATTAAGACACCAGGGTGCTTGCTCCAGTCAGATCTACACCTATTGACAGAAATACTCTAAATTGCGTCACTCAAACTGCCAATTAAAAGCACTTAAGAAGATGTCAAAGCATAATGTTTCACGGGAAGTAACAGAAGTTACACTATCGGCGTTAAAAACTTTTTGCAAAGTTTTGTTGAATTACTCGGATTTTAAGATGTGATCCCTTTTCAAGTGTTTCAAGTTTGACCACGTGCTAAGATACTTTCCTGAAGATTGCCAAGCACCTGTAGAGCTCTACGTTCAAATTTTCTGAAGCTTAATATCTGATTTTTTATTTATTTTGTTTTCAAATATTTTAGTTGCTTTTAGGAACTGTCAATAGCAAGTAGCTCTACTGATTTTTTGGCTTACGTCGTGGCACACGTAACAGCTCTTATCACCTCATGTGAATTAGGACACAAGTTTTCATCTCTTATGACCTTTCTTGACACCCTTTGCCTTAAAGCAAATAAAAGCTTTCAAGCCATGTTCATCTTGTTCTTTCACTCCCTGCTTTTATTTCTGGCTTCTGTTTTAATGGCCAGTTGACAAGAGGTACTCTCTTTATTCCAGTCTTGGTCGTAATATAAATCCAGAAACCAAATTAAGAATTAAGCTTCAACACAGTCCCTCACAAACTTCCCAGGAACTTGGGATTCCCTCATTTCTGATTTAAGCAATAAGCTTCATTGCATTTAACAAATAACAAACAACTCTCTTCAAAGAAAACTGTAGAGAAATGCGTTTCAGAGCTCAACAGAGTGTCCTGCTCTGTAGAGGACTACCACATCCCAAAGACTTGCTAGCAAACATTTCAGACTCACAGGTTTTGTGCAATTGAACCAAAGCCAGGGAGATTCTGACAGAAGAACGACATTAGAGTTACATTACTCAATCCATTCAGTGATTTAAGAATTCAATTTTGACACTGCTTGCACCAAGTCTACCTGATGTCTGCAAATCTCAGGTTTTTCACGTAATATTTTCCTTTAAGTAAAAGCAGTGTAAAAATTTCATATAATCCACTCCTACCTGCTCCTCTTGAATACAGTCACACAAAAGTTTCATTCAAACCACAATTAAATCTGATCACTCTCAATTTTCACTCTATACATGCATTTGACTCGTCTCTAAAGACATCAATTCAAATTGAAATGACACCCGAAAATACTCTGTGCATCTATACAATTTATAAATTAGCAGTAATAGGCTATTTAAGTATCATATGGGAATTTCAGCACACAGGTGAAGATTGCCTTCCTACATAAAAGCCTATTTGCTTGCAACTTGAGAAAGTAATGGATACTATGGATTTCTTCCATTTTCCCAGTGGCATTTGGCCTTATATGACTTCGTTTGCTGACTTTGCTGTCAATACGTTAAATTTACCACAAGGAAATCAGATCCTTTCATACTTAACTAAATCCAGATTTCTAATATTACATACAGAGTCTGCATGGAAAAAATGTTCTTTTGTGAACTATATAAAAGCTACAAGATAGAAAACACAGCAAAGTTTAGCATTGCATATCAGTCTTAAGTTTCAGCTTCCTGGTATTCGTCAATCTGTATCAGACTTAAACATAAATACACAGAAATACACAGAAATACACTATGGAGTGTAAGTGCAACAATTCAGTTTTTCCTCTATCTTCAACAAACATCCATGTTAATCCCTAAATTCACCTGGATTCCTTGCTTCTCATACAGTCCTTTGTAGCATTTCTGTATCTAAAAATTCACGAACTCTACTACTAACAGCTGTATCACACAAGTTTCAATTTTGGAATCATTATTTTTGTCAATGATGCATGAAGCAGAATATAGCTGGTACCTAACAGAGCTGGACTGACTTGCAAGCAAAGACGCACACGTACTCTTTTCATACACATAAAAGATTATTTCATCTGCCAAAAAGTGCTATAGGAACATATGCTTTATCAAAAATACACACTAAATTTCAAAAACAGAGGCGTCTTAAGAAGTCTTACATCTAGCCAGCCATATTGAAGAATGGATGTCTTTTTTTTTTCTCCTTTGGAATAAAGAATCTGAAATCTGATCAGTAGCATAAATTTGTTCCTACAATGCCTTTAGGAAGAGATGTTGAGTTAATTACTCAATTAGAGCATATTTACTTTGTAATTATAATGTCATGTTCAGTCATATTTAATTGTTTTTTCCAAAACACCCAAAGGCAACCATCCACATCATGGGCTGAAAACCTGAAAAATTTAAGATAAATAACAATATCATTTAGAGAAGTGTATTTTAAATATATGATGAAGTATTCTTTATGGTTAGACAGATCTCAGATAATATTTGCCTTAAAACAATTAACTCTTAAGATTTACGGCCAAGATACAAAGAATGGGAGTAGACAGATTTTTTTCGTCTCGTTTCTGTGTCTGGTTTGAAAACCATTAAGTCTCCAGTCACTCTTAAAAATTACTTTATTTTAATCTTCTGTCTTTCGTCAAAGCAGAAAATTTTCTCTCCCTCTCAACTCTGCAAAGTTTGTTGCTGCCCAGCTCAGGAGACTGATGAGTCTTGTGCATGTTTTTTACTTTGTTATAGGCTCCAGATTTATTTTTTTGTGTGTCCAAAGACAAGGCTTTAACTGGTGTTCCGATTACTCCTCCCAGCTGTTGAAGGAGATTCAACTTTCTCGTCTCCTTTCACGGATTCTGAATGTTTTGCCTGCAGAGGCAGCCATTGAGATTTAGAATTTAACATCTGGGACTGAAAAAAAAATAAAAATAAAAAAACAGAGAGAGAGAAAAAAGGAAAATTGCAGAAGTCCTCTACAAAGACATTCCTTAGCATTCCTATGTAAGCTTCTAATGTCCCACAGAACAGTTATATCAATTGTCTTTAGTCAGTAGAGAAAAAGGAATCTAAACCAAAGTTATGAGCTCCATCCTGTTGGGATCCAAGCCCTATAGTCATCACTTCCATGGCAATTTGATGTGTGGGTATATATAACCCAACAGTAAGTAATCAGCTTGTAAATTATAGCAGGATTCATGTATTGACCTGATATGTTAACAATCTGTTGGAACATTAAAGTGAATTACTCATAGATTTCTACTACCTCGTCGTTATATGTGCCAACCTCTGTCTCTAGCCACAATTCTGCATAAAATCTAATCTAGTACAGCGCAGGAAAACAAAACCACTTAGAAACTCTGTGTGTCTATCAGAGCAATTGAGACTCCAGGCTTCTCTTACCTCACCTATAAACTATGGTAAGATTTCCAAAAGACCAAGCAAACTACTCTGAAAGTGGTGTGAAGCACTGAGGCAAAAGCCCTGCAAGTTCTCCACCTCGAAGTTTCAACAAATGTCCACTATATCTGATCGAACACAGAACCGTCGGTACAATTCAGTTACTGGTTGACATAGGTAAATTAGTTCTCTATCTTAAAATACACAGATTTAAATATACAGAGTGGATACTGCAAAAAAATCTGTTGGGTTTTTTGTTTGTTTTTTACCATGACGATAATTAAATAGTGTAACAAGCTGCCCGGTGAGTTTGTGGAAGCTCTGTCCTTAGAGACATTCAAGATTTGACTTGACATGGCTCTGAGCAACCTCATCTGATTAGACCTGTTTTGAGCAGGGTGTTGAACTATCTGGCCTCAGCAGGTCCCTTCCAACCTACGTTACAATTTCATTTAATCTCCACTCCTTAGAAATGCAACTCTTTGCAGTGAAACGCGTACCAGTGAGAGCAGTGTCTCCCAGAGCTATCCTTTCTGAGAAAGGTGCCTTGGAAGGTGACACACAGAGCAGTCCAGCTTCAAAGCCATCATTAGCAGGTTCCCCACAACCTAAGCTTCTCTTGAGGATGAACCATGCCAATAACCTCGCAGCTGTAGATCACAATAATTCGACCCTGATACCTGGACAATTGCCAATATAACAAAATAAACACAAAATGTGATTCCATCAAATCTTAGTCACCTTCTATGATACATATATTAATCTTTTCTCCTTTTTTTTTTCCCCACCATTTCCCATAGGCTATCTAATTCAACAATCCAAACAATACAATCTATAATGTTATATTTAGGTTTCTGGGAGAAATTCAGCACGGCCTTTTGCTCTGGAAATCTCTATACACAGTATAGAGGCATTTGTGACTCTTGCAGTTGAAAGAGACCTACTCTGAATCCTCCTCAAGTACATACTGAAGTATATATCACCCTCATCGCTATGTCTCATCCATGTAAACTGACAGAAACTCTCTCAAGGACTCTTTCAGACAAAGATTTATATATAGGATTGACTACACCCTGATTTATTCCATGACAATCTTGCAATAGCAACAGGTGCCCTTGTGATCACGTAACTTCATCACTGCATTTCAGACTTCCCTCTGAAATAGAGTGGTAGGACCACTCTACCACATAAAACTACACCTGCTCTCTGGCAGAAGCATCATAAGCCCATTACCATGCTCTCTGCACAGAAGATTGACTGTGACTTCTTCTCACACAAGAAAAAAAAAAAAAAAAAATGGAAGGACAAAACGCCTGAAGCAGCTCAAATGCACACTGACACTTTACTCCAATAAAGTGAAAATTATATAAAACCAGTATTTTTATTTTTTTAAAAGTTCACTGGTAAGATTACAAGAAAAAAATTTATGTTAGGTAATAGATGACCTATGTCAAACAGAAAAGTACTCAGTAGTATGTGCCAATATGTCTAAATGTTTGATACTGTCTTCTTTTCTTAAAATTAATGATGCTGAAATCCAGTAATAAACATTTTAATTAATACACTTTTTCTCAAATTCATCTTGTCCCCACTATCTAAATAAAAATCATCGTTTCAGATAAATGATTGACACAAAAGATATATAGGGTTTATCTACAGTCTTACAAAACAACAACAACAAAATAGGTAATTGAACCATTTAATAACATCATGTTTTGTAAAGTATGTATCTGCCATTGGTAAAAGCTTTCTTCAGTGTTGCTCTGATTTTATGTTATCAATAATTTCAGAGATTTTTACTGCACAGAGTCACATCTGTTATCTTGGTTGATAAACAACAAATTTAGAGAACACATTTGCTCAGAAAAGATGTTGTATTTGCTCTTCCTTAACTTCACTGTCTCTGTTCCTTGCATTAATTCCCAGAAAGGGTTAAACAAGACAGTTCCCAACAAATCAAATGGCCATGGTGACAATTTGCACAGGAGCGCACTCACACCTGCAAAAAGTCAATGTAAGAGTGACTGTCATTCAGATGAATCCTGTTTTAAGCAAGGATGTAGACTCGTTTTCCTCAAAATTAAGAGACAGCAAGTCAAAGCTGAGCATACACGGTAATGCACGACCTGTTCTCTAAACTAGTGTCTTGAGGAAACAAAACAAAAAGATGAGGACAACTAATTCGAAGTAAATATCTTATCAGGATAAATAAATTCCACATAGCAAGGGTGTGTCCTTTCTGCTGGAGCGAATTACGTGCACGCGGTCCCCAAAACCCCAGAGCAGAGATGCAACCAAGGGTGGGTTCACAAGGCTGTCTTGGTTGCGGACAGCACACCCACTAGATCTTCCCAAGTAAGTGTTCATGATGGCAGAAACTCACACACTTCAGGAAGAAACGGTCAGCAGGACCCCTGATGACAACCTAGCCCAAGCTGGTCTCTACGACCAAAGATAATTTCAAAGAAAATCTTTCAAAAGTATCTATTTTAAATTCCATACTTTTCGAAGGATACTGAAATACTCCTTTTAAGGATAGGAAATGGTTGAAAGCAGTTAAATATTTTACTGAAGACTCTTCTGGCAACTTTCACAAGTAAATGCAGTGTACTGTATTATGCAGAATGCTTAAGTACTGTTATTTAACATTATATTAAATATTTTTGTATTCCACTGCTATTTCGTATTATATTGAGTTAAACACCTACTGAATGATCCAAGCATTTTGAGGCAGAAGTCCATACTTTGTAAATATAAGTATATACTGTTACATCAGTGGGGGATGGAATTTTAGTGCTGTATTTTAAAACAGTCATTCAGATTTTTTTCCTCAAAAAACCCTGAAGACGAGTTGTTTCAAACTGAGCTGTATTCTTTACGCCTGACAATAATGCCTTTTTTTTGCCAAAGCTTCACAGCAAAATGAGAGCACAAATACTCGAAAATGAAGACTCAGTTTGCGAATCTGACCACTTCGTCACCATGGAAAGAGCTTTTTTTCTCCTACACGTGAAAGCATCGCCCCAAAAAAACCACCCCAGGAAATAAGGTTGGCATTCTGAAAACAGAGTAGGAAATTAAAGCAAACATCCAATAATCAATAATGCCTTCTCCAATGATTTTGTCATGTAGCACAGCACGAGACAGATTTCAACCCTTCAGCTGAAATCAGCTGAGAGGTGAACACAATCATAGCTGAAAAGTTAAGGAGAATATTTGTGGGTTTGACCCTCGCTTCAGGTCAGAAAATGCACTGGGGACTATGCTCGTGACTTGACTCTCTCACTATCAATAGGCTTCCGAGCAATAAAGGGTATACTAATTAGTTCCTAATTTAACAGATACAAAAGATACAAGGACTATGAGAAGAGCGTCTAACAGGGAAAGATTTCAAGAACAGAGTATGTACTGGTTAGGAAAGGAGGTTGCAAGAAGACCTAATTATGGTTGACAAATACCTGAGGGGGTTCTTTTTTACAAGCAGCAGGTAGAAAACTGTTCAAAATCTGCAATAAGGACAAAGCCCAAAGGTATTATCTGAAATTGAAGGAAGGGTAATTCAGACATGGTATCAGAAATGGCTTTTCACTCAGAGGATCATTACTATATGGGATAAATGACCTACCAGGGGCTCTTCAACCCTAATGAATTTTATTCCGGGATAGATAGATCTCTTTTAGTGCTGCATCTGGCCTTTCCTCCTGAAAAGCAGGGGATGGATGAAGCAGGCCTAGAAGTGTCTTCTTGCCAAGTCCCCTGGAGCAGGGCCAGAACTCCTGGCTCCGCGGCCCTGTAGTGCCACCTTCTGGGAGAGGCAGAACCGGGGACCTCCACCCGCTCTCCCTCCCACCTTCACCTCCCCACCTCATCCCTGGAAGCCGAAAGACGGAGCAAAACCACTAGTTTTGTTTCATCTCCTGGCTGGTCACCAAATGGAAGCCGAAAGACGGAGCAAAACCACTAGTTTTGTTTCATCTCCTGGCTGGTCACCAAATCTCACCAGGAGAGATCCCGCCGAACGCCGGAATCACAAGCAGCAAAATTTAACTAGATGTTTAAACTACGCTTGAGATTCCAGCTTGCAACACCAGAGGCCAGGTTGACTCATTCTGGTCCCTCCCTTGGGAGGACTGTAAAACGTGAGTTTGCAAACTGATTTTCCATCTTGCATTATGAGAACGAGTTTTCAAAACATTGTAAGGGAAGACATTAAAGATGCCCGTCTAGGATTCCACCTGGTCCCACATGTGCATTAAATGGGATGTAGTTAGTTTTGAAAGCTCTTTCTGATGCTGGTCGGGTGGGGTTTTAAATCTTCTAGACAAACACATGCTCCAGGGTAATAATGAATAATTAATTGTTATAAAAATACATTCCATTGTGTAGCAGAAATAAACATTGAAAACGTCTCAGTATCAACAAATAATACTCTCAGCTCCCCTTTCTTTGTGCTATAGGAGCCTGCAAAGAAAACACAGTAGACGTGTATTTTAACATCAAAAAAAAAAAAAAAAGAGGAAATTCTTATTTTAGGGTGCAAGATTTTCAGTCTGCAAAGCCACATTCAAAAGCATAAAACAAGTCTATTACAAACCCACCCAAATTAGCAGTTAAGAAGTCAACAAAAGCACTTTCAAATACAATTCCTCTTCTCCACAGTCCTCACAACCTAACTAATGGCCTCTCCTAGACTTTATTTATTTATTTGAAGTAAGCCACTATTACGCCAGCTCCCCCGCTGCCCAGGCTCCTGAGCGTAAGGCTGTTCAGGTAGGCTGATAAGGGACTGAGAACGGACATGTGAAGAAAGCAGCTGCTGGCAGAGGCCTAGCCCTATCAGTCACATTTCAAGAACAGACATAATTTTTTTTTTTCTTACATCCGTAGTACCTGGAACGTTGACCTTGCTGCCAGAAGAACGCGAGAGTAAGGATTTCTCTAAATCAATCTTCCCTCTTATAAGCAAGGAGCAGACCGGGATCACAGACCTAACGTTTCCTTCTACTCGTCTTTTTTTTTATCTCTACCTTGCAACTGGGAATGTGTGGTTGCTTTAATTACTTCATTCCACATTGTGATTGGTTTGCTCCCATCTCCTTGCCACCAGGTTTTCTTGACTACTGATCAATTTAACCTTTCAGGTACTGTTTGCACAAAATAAAAAGTAGATTGTAAATAAATGGCAGCCTGAGCACTACCAGGGAACAGAACTTTGTTTCACCTGGCTGATTTTGTTTGTTTTAGAAGTTGCTCTTTCACCTGGTAGTAATGACAACCCGCATAAAGAGACAGATGCAAAACTCTTCCTCCAATTATATAATCACTGCAGCTGATAAGGAGGGAGCTGGATTTAGGTTGCCATAGTGTTGGCATATTGCTATGGAGGCTGAGCTCTTCGTCCACTCTATCAGCTCCGGCCCAGGAAGAACAGCCCAATTATGCCCGCTGAATGCATGTGCTGTGGACTTGCTCGCACTTGGAAGGAGCACTCTGGATCGGGGGCTGCTCCCTTTCCCCTCCCACCTCATCTCGATAGGGGCTAGGGGTGGGGGTGCTGGTTTTTTGGTTGGGTGGGTGGGTATTTTTCTCTTTTTAATCTGTATTTAACCAGAAAAAAAAGGTGGTATCTTTGAAACCCACCACCCCTTCACCATTAAGGGCTGCCACAGTGTAAACGCACCTCCCTGCTGCACCCTCGGCCGCCCTTGCAGGGGGGAGTCAGGGGTAGGGAGCGCTTGGGGAGCTCCCTGGGGATGGGGACCTCGCCAGGCCGCCGCCTCCCCACCGCCCGGGGCCCCTGGCAGCCAGAGCAGGTGTTCCAACAGAGAAGGCGGGGGCACGTTTGCGGGCAGGCAAGTCGGCCCCGGCTGAGGGAGGGGCTGCCCTGTAGGGCAAGGCCGGGGGCGAAGAGGGAAGATGAGGAGGATAGTTGGCTGCAGCTCAGGGTTTGTACCGGGAAGAGGGAGGCAGCCCGGGAGCTCTCTCCCGCCGGAGCACCGCTCCTTTTTAGCCGAGGGGAGGAAATGGCTCTGTCTGCTCTGCAATACCGACGTGTGTGTCTGGTGTGTGCAGCCAGGGCGGGGGGGGAAGAGAGGGGAGGGGGTGACAACATGCAGGTAACAGGAGAAAAATAACTTCAGGAACGGCGGATCGGGGTTGGGCTGGGGTGAGGGGGGAGGGTTCTGGAGTTTGGACAAACAAAGTTTTACTACAGGGAATAGCGGGGGACGTTTGCTAATGCCGAGGAGCAGCAGCATGGGTTGGTATCCATGATGCGGGCGATCCTGAGAGAAGCTCGGCGAGAAATCACTGCCCCAAGTAAAACCCAACTTTGATTTTAATACAGGTACTCTCCCGTGTCCCTCATTCTCTCCGTATGTACTCGTGTATGGTGTATATGCGTGTAAATAGATAATTCCCCCTTCCCCTCCCCTTTCGTGTGAAGGATTAGAAATAGCGTAAGAGAAAGGGAAGGGCTCCTCTCCCGATGTCTTAGGCAGCCGTACCCAGATGGAGGTTAGAAGGACCAGGATGACATTAATTGGGAAAGATCCCCTAATTCCGGCCGCACTGCCAGTTAATCTTCCTCGGAGATGGGG
Source organism: Baryphthengus martii (assembly GCA_013396935.1). NCBI lineage: Eukaryota > Metazoa > Chordata > Aves > Coraciiformes > Momotidae > Baryphthengus > Baryphthengus martii. Next base: position 36,490 of record VWZK01015590.1, on the reverse strand, counting down.
TAGCCGGCTACTCCGTGGCTTCGCTCAGCCCCCGGCCACAGCGCGCAGCCCTTTCGCCGGGAGTCCCTCCTCGCCCCTCCGCTTTAGAAGGCGACGACGGCGACTTGAAGCAACTTTTCTTTGCCCAGGGTTTTCTATGAAACACCCATTCCCCCGGGGGCTGCGGGGGGTCTCCCTGCAGCACACCCGGCCGAGGGGAGCTGTGTGCTCCGAATGGAAACCGGTGTCAAAGGCTGTCCTCTGCCCCGGCCCCTCCGCCTGCCGCTGGCTGTGGCAGCGGCGGCAGCGGCTGAACTGAACCGAGAGATTATGGACAAAGGCGAGGCAGAGAATGGTTGCTAGATTCTCAGAGGTAAATCTGAGGCTTACCTTGATGGTTTTCTTCTGGAATGTACATCCTCTTGTTTTCATTGACCATTTAAAACGAGTCCAGATTAATCCTTCCGAAAATCGGCTGGGTAAAATTCAAGGAAGAATGGAGCCGCAGAATTTCCCCTTTTATTATTACCTGATTCCCATTATTGCATCAAACACCAAAAACTGATCCTTTCCACTACTGCCTCCTTTAGTGAAATTGCAATGCATCCTCAGTACATCCGGGCCCCTTCCAAGAATTTAGCACAGCACCTCTGGCTGTTAAACCATAAAAAAGAACAGGAAGGGGGGAAACAAGAGAGGGGAGGGAGGGGGGGGAAGGAAAAAGCAAAAGCATCCAGGGCAAACCTCTGAGGGTTAAATGTCTTTTTAAAAATCCACCAACTACAAGAGTAAGAAAAGGAGGAAGAAAAAAAAAGAAAAAAGAATAAAAAAGAGATGTTCAAACGCTGCTGCTCCTCCTCATCAAAGCCATTCTGAGCGCGTTGTGTTGGCAGGGAGCTGTTTCTGCAGAGGAAGAGAGCACAGTCCCAGCCCCTTACTCCCTCCCCTCCCTCAGCGCGCTCGCTCGCTGCTCTCTCCCTCTCGCCGACAGACAGACACACTGAACGCTTCCAGATGTTCCAGCTGCGGCGGCTGCACGCAGCCCCCCGCGCACGGCGTTCAGGAGCCGCCGGACTCGATCCGAAAGTTTAGCGCGCTGCCCGCCCGCCCNGGCCGTCCGCGCCCAGTACCCCGCGGCAGCCGGCGCCGCCGTCCTTCGGCCCCCGCTTCGATCCGGTTTCTCAATATTGTGGGCTCTGCCCTGCGGTTCCACTACGGAACGCGACCGTGAGCTGCATTTCAAGGAGGACGGTATCGTTTGGCGAAGCCTTACGGGCGGCATCGTGTGCAAACGTTTCGCCAAACGGCAGAAGGGGCTGCGGCTGTGGGTGATCCGTTAGGAGCGGGCAAACGCAGGCAGGGGAGGCAGGCGGCGGAAGGGAAAGAGATACTCTGGGATAAGTTGCACGGCCGAAAGGATGCACAGATGTTTAAACAGATTAATCAAGCCAGGATTTACAAAATCCTTGGTGGAAACACCAAAGTGCTCCGCTGGTATCCCACCGCTTGCCTTAATTACGCCTCTCGTTTGGCCCTCTATAATTGAAGCCTCCGCAGAGAGCAGAAATGACTTCTTTAAAACGAAATGTGAACCGAATGCAGTACACGTTAAACGTATCTGGACTCTCCCAGCTGCCATGTTAAACAAGAGCTGCGGAGTTCAAAAACACCCCTTAGGAACCACTGCAGAAACTGCCACAACCTGAGAAACTAAACCGCTCTGACGTTCGTGGCGGTGAATATCCAGAATACCACGTCCTACCTGAAAAAAAGGTGGCTGTAAATTCTCATGGTAACAGAGCATCCATTTAACATCATGGGCATCTCATAGTATTTGTGCAACTTAAAACACAGTGGTTCTTGCCTTTCAAGTGGTTTTCCATTCCAACCAGAAAAAAGAGTATTTAAAAGTTGGTAGTATCCTCATAAAGGAATTACTTCTGAACGAAGGTAATGCCTTCCCTAGAAATGGATTGCAGTGAGATGTGTCAAACACCTTGCCTCTTTTTGAGGCTTTCCCCGCACCACTTTAAATGAGCTGCGTCTCAGATGGAACTCAAAATACAACAGAAAGCAACAACATCTAACAGACTTAGGCAAAAAAGAAAACACCACGTTCACCTGAAACGATGAGAAAAACCGGAATAGATGTAAAGCACTTACCGAAAACTGGATGCAGCAAAGAACTTGTCCTAAAAAAGGGTCATTTTGGTTTCTAATAACCACCGATCATCACAACTTCTGCGTTCGATGCTATTCAAAGGGTAATTCACCAACAACATATGTCATTGACAGCATGCGGAGACACAGCTTTATTTCTGACTCAGGAGGAAGAGTTCCTCTGAGCAATTAAAATACTCTGTCCTCTATTGCCTAGTTTTTCTCTAATAATGTCACATGCGCTCACCCTGTTTAACTTGCCAGACCGAGCCTGATCACAGCCAGAGGTGGAACAGTAATATACTAGCTTTCATTTTTCACTCAAGTTGCCTTTTTCTTTAAAAAAGAAGTCTTCCCTTCACCATTGTAAGAAGGACCGAACAGCAAGTCCTTCACTGCCTACATTTGTTGTGTAAATATACATTTTCGTTTTTCCACGTGGCCACAAACCCTTGCCATTTTGGATTGTGCTAACTCCATTTTTTTTCCAGCCATGAGTCAAGCTAGAGTTGCATGATTCACCCTTGCATGGACACCATCTCTGGGGAAGTCATTAAGTGCATGCTGATCACTCTTGTGCAGAAATCAAACATCAGTTGGGGCACCTGTAAATATTTCTTCTTGGGTCACATTCTCAGCTAGCTGAGGATTTATATACAATATTAGTTAAACAGTTAACATGCGCATAGCCTTGCTTTACGCCAGCTCGCATACGTACGCAGCCACATACACAAGCTGTCCCTGCCACCTACAAATCTTTTTCTCCATTCTTTATCCCTCCCTCTCTGCCACGCTTCCACAGTGGGACACAAGTTGGGCTGATGACCAGAAATTGAATACAGAAGAAAAATAGAACGAGAAACAAGAATATTAGCTGACATTAATTCTTCAGCATAAATAAAATTCTACTATAACTTGAGGTTTCCTTGCTCAGCAATTCTGATGCAAATAATTTTCTATACAGAGAAGTGGAAACAAACTGATTGTAGGATTAAGATGGAAAGATTTTACTAATGAGGGAAAATCAAGTGGCATAAGAGCGAACATCACACTTTCCCCTGAAGATTGGAACTGTCAAAGTACACGAAGAAGATGCAGTCCATGAACACAGGTTTGGTAAAAATTCTCGTAAGATTTTTTTCTTAGTAACGTGAGTACTGAAATTCACATTTAATAGTAGTGCTCTCAGGAAAGAACCCGATGTGTTACTCTCCACAGAACACAGGGAAATTCAAATGGCCTAAAATTTCTTTCTTTCCATTCTTTACTTTTTTTTTTTTTCCAACTTTTCGTAGAAGCAGTGCAGAAAGGATTTTATAAGAGATTGCAGAGCAGCAGCTTGGAGACTTCAGGGAGGCCAACAGCCCTTCCTTGAACAGTCTCTGAATTCTGGGCTCTCCCATCAGGTACATTTTGGGCCAGGACTCTGAAGGCAAAGGATAGAAAGGACAGATTCGCTTAGGCTGTATTATTTTTGAGTGACTGGGACTCTGACAAGCTTGAAGGCCTTCTGAAGGCGAAGCACACTTAGCCTTCTTCAGAGTTAGATCCCCGCGTACACAGCCCAAAGATGAACATACAAGTGAGAGAAAGATTTTTTTAAACTTTGTGAAAGAATTATTCTTTCAATATAAAAAAGAAATAGAAAGTTCTTAGGCCATGCCTGATATGGCAGCCAGCAGATTTAGAGGGAAGATGGACAGGGTATAATGCTCAAACACAAGGGTATCTCACACCAGGCTGAATCCATGCTTGTAGACTTTGTCTAAGCAGATGACCATAGACTGGACAAACGATCCAATGCATGCTCAGCCTTAGGCCATCTCTCCACTTTAGAGATGGCCTAAGGCCTCCCTGGAATGATACAAGGAGAAAAACTGTTCTCCAATTGCTCTGAGAACAATCGTAATGAGGGCCTTATAAAGCACCAAAACAGAGATTTCTGAAAAACAGCTATTTAAAGTTGCAAAATGTCAAAGATGATTTGTAGAGTGCATAATGTGAACATGTAACAGCCCATTCTGCCTGCCATGATATTTTTTTTTTGTTCTGTGTACAATGTAGTACTTCTTCCCTCTTACCCAGCCATATATAGAGCATACTGGGCACAACAGCTTCTTCAAAATCCAGTATCAGAACCTGCATCCATCTTCAGAACAGAAATTGCCCAAATAGGTTGCTCAGGAGGACGTCTCCTTGATTCAAAAAGGAAGAGGCAGGGTTTTGTTGTATTTAAAGATGGGACTAGAAAGCAATGAGATGAAAACAGAGAAGAGCGTACAACACCTCTGCATGGAACTATTTGTATAGCTTATAAAATTATTGAAGCTCTTTCAGGCACTCTCAGTACTTTTTAAATTATGTAGGGTTTTCATTGGTCCTACTGCGTTAAGTTATCTAGCTATCTAATTGCAGTGAATTATGTTCACGCTATTTTGGCTAATACCATGCTATTTTACTATAAAATAAGAAGGTAAATTATTTAAAAGTGGAAAAGAAATGTATTTATCCCTAGCAATAGTATTAAAGCTTACAATACAAACGCGATTCTTTCCAGGGCCAGGTCAGAGAAAGAGTGCCAGAGCTCTTTATTACTTTGCTGAAAGGTAATTTTTTCCCCCACAGATTTCAGGTTTTGCACCTCTACCAACAAACAGAGAAGACTTCCCACAAGAATCAGCACTTTCTTCCACTGAAAATGATGGGATTTTTTTTTTTTTATCCCTGATTTAAATAAATGGGATCTAAACACAGTGCAATCTTTGCATGAAGACTTTCACCTTTGTTTTTTTTTCCAAAGGCTAACATGTCAATAATTCTGCTTTCTGTCTAGTGTCTGCATTCAGACCTAAAGCTATAGCCTCATTAGTCTTGGGTACTTTACCAGAGTCATTATGCATGAATAACATAATACTCTTAGCAACTACTGCCACTTCTGACAATAGTACATTGTTGGTCCTTACACAGTAGAATAGAAATGATGAGTACTTGCTGGTGTTGCATGACTAAATTGTATTTTTTTAAGGAATCAAATATTGTTGATAGCTAAATTTACTCATATTTCAGGACTGCTCTGTTTAGAATTGTTCTCAAAGTTGTTTTTGATTCTTCTGAATTACCTACATCTAAAAATGTGAGTATCATCCTCTCCACTCAAACTTACTAGTTGTTATTGCAAAAAAAAAAAAAAAATCCCCACCTATTCACATCCACTGGTATGGATTTTAAAAAATGTTCCATATTTTACTTTCTTTCGGTTGCTTAATTTTAATTAGAATGAAAGCAATTGACAGTCCTACCTAAAGCTATTCAAAGTGTGGTTAGTAAACCGCAGGCCTTTCAAAACTATCAACTAGCTAGAATACAAGAGACTTTCTCAAGAAAAAAAGAAATTTGAGATGGAAGAGTAAAGGAAGGTTGACAGTGTAGGTTTCTAGGTAATTTAATTTCTTAAAATCTGGAACAGTGCCATATGGAGAGGATCTTTTGAAATTCTATACAGTCAGAAAGACTGATTTTCAAAGCTGACTTGGAAAACTTAGCTGTATTTTTCACATTAAAATCAACAGGATTTGGTTACATGACTGAAATTTCAGTCATTAGCTTTTGTCTTTACATTCAAATGTCAACAAGCAACTACAAAAAGTTAGAAGGAACACAGTAAGATTTATCAATATATTTGTATAGTCTACTAAAGCATATTAAGGCCTAGTCTTGGTAAACAATAGAAAATACGAGATCTAAGGGGGAAAAGGAAATAATGACATAACTGACGACCGGGAAGGAAAGTAGCTAGTAATTAAAATAAACTGTTATTAGACACAGAAGAGAAGGAAGAAGATGAAATTGATAGCCTTCAAGTAGGTTTTGATTTTTTAGACTGAAGAAGCTTCTAGAAAGTAACCTGGATATCTGAAAGCGTGCTTTATTCGAATCCTGCTAGTTATCTTTCAGCTGTGATCTGTGATTTCAGTGGGCGGTGGCGGCGGTACGTTTAAATTCAAACTGCAAAAATGAAAGAGCTTGTCATTTATCCTTGTAAACAGGTGATTAGTGTTTCATGATTACTGTGTAGCATTGTATGAACTCACACATGAATTTGAAGTGTAGCAGCAAACAAATGCTTGGTGACACTGAAACAAAATAATAAACGTCTATCCCAAGTGAACTAGAACCGCAGGTATGCTTAGCAGGCTAGAAGGAAACTTCTGGCAGTTCTCACTATGCTGTCTCCATCACAGACACCCGGCCACAGCGATAATTAGCGTACTCAGGCAGGTCTAATACCTTTTCAGAATTTCAGAAGCGGTCTCTGCTTCTAGAAGAAGGGAAAAGGTCAATTGTTGACTCTGCCATAAAAGCTTAAGGGAAAGACTGAAACTTAATAAAATGTCTTGCACTCTTTCTGTTTTGAATAAGAAATAATTGGGCCTATCTAGACTGGATATGTATTGATATAAAGAGATTGAAACTCAGCAGTTCATCAGTAGCAACTGCCAAGATAAAAAAAAAATAACAAAAAAAAAAACAACAAAAAAAAGCAAAATAATGAATTAATAATAGCCTAAAATCATCACTCAAACAAAAGGCATGACCTAATGAAGTCTACAAGGATATCTACAAAGAAAAATGATTTTTTAATCCAATCAGCCTACACTTTGGCAAAAAAATCATCATGTAAACTCTTGAGGGTGTCTTGGATACTTGCCACTGCTTACACAACAAAAATGAAGAAATTATTACCATTCTAATCTTCTAACACAGGTCTACAAAATAATCAAGAACATGTAGTTTATATCTTGTTTATAACTAAGCACCACACATAAGTTGAGAATTAGGGCAAGTAAAAAATGGACTTTTTTGGAAGGGATGGATTAAATTGAGAGTTAGGGCAAGTAAAAAGATGGACTTTTTTGGAAGGGATGGATTCTTCAAAGAGTAAATTCTTGCAAACTGCTGAGGAAGACTTCACAGTGACTAGAAGGATTACAGGGTGTTGGAATTTGGAAAGCTCGATGGATCTAATTAGTAAACAATTAAAACTACACAAAAAAATAAGAAGGCAAGACAGGAAAATACATTTGGCTAGTACAATCAATTCCAAGTATAAAAGTTACAAACTGAGCTCAAAAAAAAAAGAAAAACAAATTAAATGTAGGGGTGGGCTATAAAACCAAGTTCCTTCTGTTTTGGCATTTAAAGTCTCAGATTTTCTAACTCTGCTTTGTCTACATAGAAAAGTATTGACAAACTCAAGGAAGCCAACAATTTGGAATTCTGACAGATTTTAGAGGATCTACAATGATGGATAATTAGATAAAATGGGCTAAAAATACACGGTCTTATATGTAAGTGACAAGAAAGATGATTGATTTGTTAGCATAGTCAGTTACCGGGATACTTGCCTTACACTCAGTGTCAACATTTGAACCAGGCATCTTTCTATACCGGAGGAGTATACTTGCTTAGTAAGTGTATCTGGCTATAATGCCATCTTTCTTATGCTCTTCTAGCTTTTGTCATTACTATTTCATTCCAAAATGGAGAAAATCACAAGTCACCTAGCAATCAGCCTCTGTTTAAACCACAGCACATTTATTTCGTGTCATGTTAAAATCTGTTTTACAGTTGCAGTTCTCTCACCGTCTCCTGTTAAAACGACAGGTAATTGTGTTGAGCTAAATCAGGATTTTATGTTCAATTCAAATGAGCCCTAAATTAAATACAGCTTCCACATGTAGCAATGTTTGATTTCAATCCGCTTCCTGAATTGTACGGTTACAGACTATAGTCAGTCCAAAGATACCTCAGCACCACCTAAACCTTGCATTCAAGTGATCTAAAGCCCTTCTTTGCAAAATGCCGTTAAAACCAAAATTAGTTCCAATAGATCGCTCAAAATAGCGCTCTCTATTTCCATAAAAATCATCATCAAACCACCACAATGAAATGCTACACAGACCTTAATTAAATTGGTCATATCATCAGCTTTAAAACTGTATATTTCATTACAGTTCTGTCTTGACTAATCATTCTCCCAGGACGTCCAAAAGCTCATTCAGTGGGAATTCATTAAAACATTACAAAAGTTCTGGAAAAGTGAAACAAAGTGTTTCAAAGTGTACTTTGCTGAAGAGATACTAAAGGCATCCTGGAAAGGTTCTCGAATAGTTTATAAACTAAATCCACTTCTAGTTGCACGGATTTGGGCTTGCCCACAACAGTTATTCAAATATCTTTAATTTAAAAATGGTTGCGTGGCTGTCACAGTTTGTGAACTCCATGACTGCTGCAGAATATTCCAAATACTCGTAGCGATATGTAATCTGTGGTTTCCTGAATATGTGCCCTCCAAAGCTTCCTTAGTTGCAGTGGAGCCTTGATGGAACAGCAGCAGTAAAAAAGGTGAAGTGACAGGCAGCAAAGTTGAGAGCACTATTTTATTTGGGGGATAAGACAGTAAGGTAGGTTTTGAATCAACATAGAGTAAGAAGTGTTCGTTATGCCTGCAGTTTCTCAAAAAAAAATCTCTAGCTTTAGATGCTGAGAAAAATGTCATACTGTTATTTAAACTACCCCTCCAGCATGCAATCAGAACAGTTTATTTATGCCTCCTCTTTCTTTTCTTCCCGTCTTTGCTTAAACACGCAGACAAGCAAAATGAAACAAATAAACAACTCTAAAATCTTTACTCACTAGTTCCACATGGTCTGAAGAAAATATTTATATCTCCTTAACATAAATAGTTAAGAGTTCAATTACTTTAAAATGCCATAGATGTACACACTGGTTTATAAGAGTTGCCTCTCAAGAACCGCGTGAGACCAAGAATGACGAAGGTAAAGAAGTGGGGAAAAAAAATAAGAAAAAGAAGAAAGAAATCAAGAGAGAAAGCCAGAGAGAAAGCGAGAAAGAGAGAAAGAGAAAGAGAGAAAGAGAGAGAGGAAGAAAGAAAAAGAAAGAAGGAGAGAAAGAAAAAGAAAGAAAGAAAGAGAAAGAATGAAAGAAAGAGAGAAAAGAAAGACCATTTTTATCACAGAAATGCATCATAATACATAAGCTTTCCAGATTAGGTTTAATACCATTATTGCTTTAGGGTGAAAGTAAGCAAGAACTAGAGGAAGACCAACTTTTGCTGGAACTTAAAATAGTCATAATTTTACACTGAGGAGAAAATGTGTTGCTTTCTCACCAGCTAATGAAGACTATGCTATTCTGCAAAGTAAGGAAATAGGTAGGTCTCAGAACTGGCTAAGGCTGCGTGAGCTGTCCTTCGTAACTCACCCTTTTTCAGAGCACCATGGAATTTTTCAGTCTGTCTTTAATTTTCACATTTACACCACAGGAAGAAAATCTAATCAGTTTTTAATAGGAAAAAACAAATTCAAAAGCGAATGGAAAGCTTGTGGCAGTTACACATATACAAGCATACGGAATGACATCGTTTAATTTCTTGCCATTATCCCTCCTTTCTGTCCTCCTCATCTTTCTGCATTGTTTTCTTAAATTAGAAAAAACAGGAGTTACGAAGAACTCAGGCCTTGATCCCAATCCAGAATTTTGGACATTAAACCAATAAACTCATAAAATATAATACTACTTATGATAAGTAATCTTACAAATTGGGAAAAACTGAACAAATGTCTGGCTCAACGTCAAACAGAAGAGGACACGATCTCCACTTTGTTCTCCAGTTACTTTTTCAGGAGATGTTTTTTATATCACATTTACTTGTGTTTCCATGAGATAGTTTGACTTTTCTGACTTCAGAAGAAGATTGGGTGAGTGAAAGCAAGATGACTATTTCAGACTTAGCTCCTTAACAACTAAGTCCCTGAAGAATTCTCTCTATCTAGTTTCTTGGTTTCTTCTTCTGGACTTCCAGAGCAAAACAAAGACAGGGTCTTTACAACAGATACAAGTGACAGTGGTCATGAACTAAAACACAGGATCATCCATCTTGACATAAAGAAAACTTTTTTTCACTGAGAGCTGTCAGGCAGTGGATCAAGTTTCTCAGAAGAGCATCTCTTGGAAGTTTTAAAAGTCAGCCGGACAAAACCCTAAGCAACCCGGTCCCTGCTTCAAAGGGGAGGTTGGCACAGGTGACCTCCCTAGGTCTCTTCCAACATAAACCACACATAAATTAGGGCAAGTAAAAAGACGGACTTTTTTGGAAGGGATGGATTCTTCAAAGAGTAAATTCTTGCAAGCTGCTGAGGATGACTTCACAGTGACTGGGAGGTTACGGGATGCTGGCATTTGGAAGGCTCAATGGATCTAATTAGTAAACAATTAAAACTACACAAAGTCCAAATAAGAAGGCAAGGCAGAAAAATACATTTGGCTAGTGCAACCAATTCCAAGTATAAAAGTCATAAACTGAGTTCAAAAAAGAAAAACAAATTAAATATAGGGGTGGGCTATAAGACCAAGTTCCTTCCTTCTCTTTTGGCATTTAAAGTCTCAGATTTTCTAAATCTGCTTTGTTTACATAGAAAACCTGGTCCCTGCTTCAAGGAGAAGGTTGCGGTAAGTGACCTCCCAAGGTCTCTTCCAACATAAACTGTTCTAAGATTGAAAGGGGTAAAAATGCCAAAATTTGTAGCAGACTTCACTGGTGTTTCGTTTATTGGAAACAGCATAAAATGTCTACAGATATCCTGCAATTATGAAACAAGAACAGCTGAAACAAACCTGTTCATTCACTTTCAACTGTTCTTTACCATCTTCCTTTAGTCTGGAGGGTACTTCTCTTGCATCGAAGGCACATAAAAGGGTTCAAATTCTTGCTCAGTTCCATCTGTATCATCATAATGCAAAACACTTAATCACTCTGTTATTTAACTGAGTAACTGTTGGACAGAAATAAGATTTTATTTTTTTTTTCCCCTCTTCAGTCTCATAGAAGAACCTCTGACCTTCATAATTGTCTGCTGCCATCTCCTGAAGAAACACAGTGAACTTTGGAGGAAGATGGGAAAATGGAGGTATCAACATTCTGAGCTTTCTGCTAGTCAGCGCTCTCTGTCAATCCCAAAGGAAAAGAGTACTCTGCAAGTTCGGGTTGGTAGAGTTTGAGAATGTACGAAATAAATATTTAAATAATACGATTTAATTTCTCTCCCATTCAAGTCTGTGGTGTTTATGGCAATTGCTGCCACGGACAACAGGGGCTGCTGGTTGTCTCTGCAGCCTGAGGAAGGGACTCTTATCAGCACGAGCACAGCAGCGGAGCTTATGCAGCGTACAGCAGAGCAAATCACAATACAGGGGCTGCATAAAGGGTACCTGATTTAATAAGACATGTGACTGTTGTTCTAACATGAGTAGGCATAGACTTGTGCCCAGGGGATGGATTGACAGATTTCACATTTTGAATATCTGTATTTAGCTGTACATGACTGTTTTGCAGCCTAACTGATGTCTAGAAGTGAAAGACATCATTTAATTGAAGAAACTAGAAAGGAAATTGCGTTCTCAAAATAAAATAGGCTAACAGAAGAACGCTACAGACAAAAACAAACCAAAACAAGAATCAGAAAAACAAAACAAAGCCTGCTTGGCCTAGTGACCCAAAGGTATACCAGTAAGATCATCCTGACCGCAGCCTGAAATGACTCCATATCTATACTTCCATAAATCTTCCTTTTTGTGCTACTCGAATGTATCAGATAGCTTCGGTTTACCAGAAATAGAACTACAGAAATAGATCTATAACCATATATAAACAATTTTTTTCTTCTGTGCTCCTCCGGTTTTTAAAAATCATTTTAAAATCATACAGCTATTTTTAAACTGGATTTTTGCAGCTTAACTGGCCTATCATATCAAAACAATGTAGTCATCAAGAGAGTTACAAAGATAGAGGAACAAGCACACTATGAAGGAATGGCAGATGGTATTATTGTCAAAATGAAAGCGAGCTGGTGGTCAAGTCTCATCCTTCATTGAAAGCTACATCATGCCTGAACTTCCACACAGGAAGAGCACACGGCTTAAACGTGTTCAGTGAATTTCTTTTACAAATATTATATTGGTGAATAACGATTAGAATCCACACACGCTCCCCAGCGCATGGGAAATCCACAGACTTGTCAAAGGAACTAAATATATGGATTTGTTAAGACCAAACCTCTTTCCAGAGAAGTCGTTGAACCTGAAAAGATGTGACAGAAGAATTGCTCTGATGTAGGCCAATCCGTTTTACCAAATTACTCCCCATGTGCATTATTTCAAATGAGATCAGGATGCCATTTAGTCTTCCATGGCAGTAAAACGTAACCCATAAAGATGCACCTGCACTCCAGTATTCAGCAATATGAAAGTGATCAATCACACTCTTGCCCCAAGAGTGACACAAAGGAGCAATCAGTGTGAGCTGATGCTCTGGCACCAGTTAAGAACATACTCCTGACTCTCCACGTTCTAAGTTTCTCAGTCCTTGAGACGAAGCTCCCGTAGTCTGCAGCAGCATCAAATCCAGTCACTGATGATATTCACAGTGCATCGCATCCAAAAAACACAAAAAGCGTTTAAAAATAATTTTACTAGTCACAAAGATAGAATTGACATTTGAGTTAAAGCTTCGTTTTGAATTAACACTGCAACATACTTTGAGACTGGAATTGAAAAATGTCATGTGAAATTATTTAGCTATTGCAAGAATTTGCACAGAACGTAAGAACAGGAAATTAACTCTGTCCTCTAAACTTTATGAAAAGGTTCCGTGAGATCTATAAAGACCATAAATTGTTGAGCTAACATACGTATCTTACAGTTACCGAAAGGTAGCAGCTCAGTGAAAACCAACGCATGGTTTTGGCAGCTCAATACTTATTGTAGGAGAAGAACGGAGTCTGCTCATTAGTTTTACTACATTTGGTGTCACCTGAAATTCCAGCTGAAGTCTCATTCGATTAATAATTATGACTGATTTTGCTTCTTTTGCAAGAGTTCGGTTCCCGGTAATACGGCAAGCAGAGCAACTAAAAGCTTGACGACATTAGAGTGAAGAACCAAATGATAATGCTTATATAGCATTTTTAACTCTTTAAAGCACTGCAGTTCATAGGCTTATTCATTTTTAGAGCATCTATGAAGACAACAAATAAGACCTTGCTCTTTATGCACAGATTCAACCAGACTAAATTGCAGGGATCCTGGAAACTTGTAGCAAAACCACACTTAGGGAGCTGCCACCCGCTTTGGGTTTTTCTTTAGATACTTAGTGTTCTAGTGTACAACAAATATTCTTAACAGATCAATCAATATAGTTAGAAATATTAGGTCTGTCCAAGGCAAAATGAATGAGGAGTCAAGAGTAAGGGGTAAGAGGTAAACCACAACTGCACTTCCAATTAATTTATTGTTTCCTGCCAGCCAGGCCTAGAGGCCATCATTTCCAAGCTGGTGGAGGCAGCTGGTGTGATGCGATACAGTTAATATTAATGGTTGTATGCTGCCTTCTCTTGACTAATCAAGAGTGCTGCTTCACGCTGGTTTTGGAGAGAGGGCTGCAAAGCCACGGAGGTCCGTCATTCTAAGGAAACATGAAGCAGGAATTTCTCTTTGTTCAGGCAGGCTCTGGTTTCTACAGCTGGTACTCAAAGTTTTAGGTAGACGTTTTTCTTCAAACTTTTTTTTAAGAGAGTTCTCTCAGTACTGGGAATATTTTCAAATATTGAAGAAAGTGGAGCAAACCCTCTCTTCAAAATGCATTCAAATTTACATTTTTTGATTCAGAGTTGTGAATCGTTGCCCCAAGAGCATTTGCCTTCCCACCCCCAGGTACGCTCTAAGACAGTATTTAAAAAGTCAAAGCAGTAACTCACAACGGTCATTTATTTTACTCTCATAATAAAGCATTTAAAAAGAACATGAAAGAGTTTCTTTCATTGAGCTGAAAACGACCACAGTACGCTACATTCTTTGCCTGAGCTGTAAGAGAGAAACGCGGGATATTTTTTTTACTCTTTCAATCCATCAGTATATGATTTCTCAAATCAGGAAGCATTTCCAAATGACCCAAATTTGGATGCACTTTTGATACTGGAGCACTAATCGTTGCCACCACCTTAAAATCAATTGGGCTACATCCTGCAGTACTTGACATTCATTCAGGTAAAATGTTAATCAACCTAAATAGTGACTTCAAATCAATAATGGCTTCAGGATTCCACACACTGCTGCTTTTCATTTTTAATAAGGATGGATTTTGAAAGTCCACATAAGCTATCCTCACAGGCAATTAAGGAAACTTCTGATCCTAAATAATCCAGTTTCTAATTCTAATCTATTTCTACAACACATTTTCATCTTAGTTCGTAGTACTTTGTTGGCAATAGATGGGAATCCCATCTTCCCGTAGTAAGCAAAATTATTTTTCTAATATCACATGCCTTTGTTCTAATTTCAAAGATCTAATTTCTATGGTGTACGTTCTAACACTTGGTATGTTCTCTCCTTTAATAAACAGTAATTCAACTATTTGTCTTTCTAACCTGTAACTATAAAAATACAGATTTATTTTTTTTTTCCTTTATAATGTTCAGTAACACAAAAACACTCCAAAATCTAGACTGGAAGAAAATATTTTCAGCGAAGTTACATTATCAAATTTCATGTAATTTCTATTAATAATATCGACTAAAATCTGGTTTTGTTTTTCATACTGAAGTGGCACATCTGATCTTCTCAGGCACAAATGCTATTTTTAAATAAAAAACGGCTTCTATAAATATATCAGCTGTAAACACCCATAATTCAGTTTCTCTTTTCTCTACATCTAGAACTGCAGCAGGTCCTTGGAGAGGTTAAACTACAAAAAAAAACAACCCAAAACCCTGAACATCCACATAGTGACTGCTAGTAGCATTTCCCCATGTTCAAAGCAGAGCGTCCATAATTCAGAGGACAAGACAAGGTCACTACTACACATCAGTGAGCTGTGTCTGCTTTTGCAAGTTCCACATAAAACCAGTGCATCCCTAGGAACACAAACCAGACGTAATAGATTGGTTCACATCACAACACACATAAACACAAGAAACTAATCATCTTTTGATTGCAACAGGCTCCGACTCAATTATTTTGTAACACTAGAGGCCCTCTCTTTGTATGGGACTAAAAGAAAGGAAAAAAAGTGTTTTGTAACTTTAAACAATTAGCGCTAATGCCAGAGCCAAATTCAGCTCTTTGTAGACAAAAGTAAGAGGCCGCACTTGGCCTGTTGTTGTCTGCACATCTGGCAGAACTGGACCTGAAAAAACGACAACAGACATCATGAATGCGTCACCAATTGAATTATCATCTCCCACCAGAAAACACACGTGCAGCAGGGTGGGAACAGAGATGTTTTCCACCACCTTATTTCTTCTGAATATAAGAAGTGATTCCAGGAGGGAGTGAGGGTACCACCTACCTGTAGCTACCCGTGTCACAGAATATCTGACAAAGCAAAAAGGACACTGCACTCCCCTCTCTAAGTAAACTACCTTCAGCTCTGAAAGGAAAAAAACCACCCACCAAGTGAACTGAGTCATGAGTTACAAGGTGGGGGGAAAACTACTGGGCAATTCCAAACTCACTGAGTAAAACGTCAGCCTATGAAGGGCCAACGCATGGAATTTACAACAGGTGGTATATAAAGGAGGTTCTCCTGAATGATTTACTCTCATAATAACCAAATATTGAGGAAGAGAGTGGTGTCATCCTTAATAGCCAAGAGACAACGACTGCTGAATAATCAGAGAAGGATCAATGACCTTTGAATTACTCAAGACCTTTGTTATTACTTTCTCTTATTCAGTAGCTTACTAAACACAGGAAAACTGTTCAAGTTCCAAAGGATAAGCCAGAGTATTTCTTAAAATGCACTGGTTTTGAATAAAAGATATGTACCAGCTGATCCTTCTACCCCTCAACACCCCCCTCCCACAAAAAAAGGTGTGGGGGAGAGGGAAACATGCAATGTATTTTGATTCTTCAGTCCCTGGCACTATTTAAGGTATCATGCATTGCATCTTCTGCATACCTTCTCCTTATTTTTTCATTCTTACCGCTACTTAGCTTTCTGGGTTCAGATGACACGCCATAAAGAGAGAAAGACAANGTGTGATGTCATTTAGGTTCCTGCTCTGGCAGGGGGATTGGACTTGATGATCCTTTGAGGTCCCTTCCAATCCCTAACATTCTGTGATTCTGTGATTCTGTGATTCTGTGACACTCCATAAAGAGAGAAAGACAGTATCTTCCTCAATATTGGTTTCAAGACATATCTTGACTTAGTCAAAGTGTCACGTCCTCCACCCTTTACTTCCCAGTCACCACATGTAGTTAGTTAGGATGTTTGTACCGACATCTTCCTGTCTTTCCCCTCCATCTGTGAAGCACTGTGGAAGCCAGTGTGTTCCCAGCTGGGCGTCAGAGGAGTACATTTGTGATTTATTGTTCAGACTTGCAGAAAAAGAAGGAAACACTTGACATCTCCTTGCTAATTTCTTGTCATATCTCTACCTAGGTATACCCACAAGATTTTTAGCCTCCTGTAACACTATGAATCCAATCGATCTTTCCCTCTCCTTTATGTTCTATGTTCCACTCCCCAAAGACTCTGGTCTCCATGTGTCACAGGGAAAGAGAGCACCAGGGAGACAGAGCTGGAGGAATGAAACCCAGTCGTGGCAGGCACATGGCTTTCTATCACCAAGACTAAGTTTCATGTGAGGACACGTAGTTTTCCTGCTAACCTCGGGTGGAAATGATTTGGTTTGGATTTTTGGAAGTAATGAAAGAGCTAGGAGAACAGGAGGCTGCAAACAATCTTTAGGCAAATTTCCTCATGACAGGATGCAGGGTGCATCGTGATTTCTTTGTATGACTTTTCCTACCCATTCATCACATTATCTCACTCGCTGAGACTGAATTTTGACTTATCTGTTTCATATATTTTGCTAATATCACCCAGGCATTCGGATAAACGGTGAGAGGGGAAAGCTATATGCAAGTAGCTTTCCCTTCCTCAGATTAGAAAATTAACGATCAGAAAATAGATTTTTCAGGAAAGTAACATATATCCTAAAAATTTCTGAACTAGCCCGAGGATGATTTGGGAAAAATAGTGTCCCCACAGACCCTAATAATTCACTGATGTTTCAGTGAGGGAAACTGCATCATTTACATGGAATAGTGGTAATATTCCTACTGGCAAACTTTATGAGTACGGGAAATATTGCTGAAAACACTTCTCATTATTTTATCACCAGCAGAAAACTGTCCAGACAGATGATGTATTAGGCATCTTCAGATGTATTTCATGAATATGGGCAAATCCTCGGTTATAAAGAGGATAATAACCTCACCAAGCTACATGAGATGAAGAATTACTGACTAGTGCATTAGAAATAAGAGATGGAAGTGATTAAAGTGAAGAGTGACACTGATCATTATAAGAAGAATGAAAAGCAAAAAGATAAACAAACAGTATCGCTGTTGGCTTTTAAAAATTAGTTCTAAAAGATGCAGGCCTATGACTGAAACGCATTTAGAAGTTTCCCTACACAAATTTTTGCCTGATAATAATTTAACTTAGAGACAACAGATTTTATTTAAAGAAAGGGCGCTCCTCTAGCAGGAGCTATCCAGAATTATGTCCAAGTTAGTCTGTGTGTTGACAGGTGCTTTTCTAGACTACAAGACGTTACAAATGTTCATGGTTTTTGCACTAACAAGGCCAAAATGATGGAAGTAAATATTTAAAATCCTTGTTGATTCACTGATCAGGCACCTGAGCTGGCCATACAGAGCATTACCTGCAAAGCAATGTGGGGGGTAAAAAAATACAGAGATTCTTGTCACTAAGAAAGATTTTGTGACTGTGCGAGCAACAATAATTCAAAAATTACTGAAGTCAGAGTCCAACTGACTTCAGTGGATATTGCAGCTGTCCCCTAAACAAAGATGTAACTGCTCATTTTTTTCCCAAAGATCCTTTCCGAAGAAAGGGCGGCAGTTTCAAAGGTTAACAGGAAGGACTTAGTGAATTATTTCATCTCTATCCTCAAATGTACCTTGCCTCTTCACTCATACTGACCAAGTTGCAGCCTTTTCCCATCTGTTTTTACTTTAAAATAAGATGAATTTAGTATTACTGCATCTCACTGAGATAGTATTTGTGATTTGAGATCTTGTAATGAAATAATTGAAAATCTTATTAGTACGTATGAATTATGGTCTTATTAACCTAGTAGTTTGATTTTAATTTTAAAATAACCCTCTTTTGGACAAGTACAAGACAACACTGCCAAGACATTCTTTTCAGCAAAGTTTTAACTGTTTGGATTTAAATTTCTCAGGTTGCTGGTTGAATTTATTCTGCAAGTTTCTGAAAAGAAAATCAATAATTTCTAAGAGAAGGGCATGAAGTGCTTTTCCTTGCAATATTCAAAGATACACATACTAGATCAAAAATACACATAGTAGAAATTCCCAGTGAAAACAAGGAATAAATGCTTCAGAGCTAGAACTTGCCATCTGAGAAGGAAAATTGCCTAGATTTCAAGGCCTTCTGTCATTTACATGACTTGAATCTTTCCAACTAAAGTTCCATAAAAGAATTATGGCTTCCATATGCTTCCAGAGGTCATACTTAAGTAAAATCTCTGCCCCTATAAAAAAATGCACATCTCTATACTGTATATAGTATTACTGTAACTCCAGGCAGGAGTCATAATCTTTGATGATGGACAACTGAGAATGAGCAGTCTGAACACAGTTGGTTTTAAGCTACGATGTCCTGGCCATTTGGAGATAGCCACTTTATCAATTTGGTACTCCAAATCATGATGTAATCCTTCTTCACACGCAAGAATTTGTCGACGGCCCAATGAAAGCGATTAGTGAAAATCATTTTTTCCATCAGTTATAGCGGGACAAAGACTGTTCTTGCATTTACATCTCTAGTAGAATGCCTCGACGGTCAGATTCATTAAAAGTTGAAAAAGTTCAGAATCTGGGGCTTGGGAGACAGAGCTCAACTTTTACAGTCATCCTGAAAATGTGATTTTTCAGCTGCAGATTATCAGCTCTTCTTTGGGGACACTAAATACCTCTACGAGCCTGGGTCCTCAATGACCTAATTATTCAGTTTTATTTTTCAGTAATCTGCTGTTTTCCTTGTAGGTAGAACAAGGAAATATCCTACTTTTTTCACAGTGCCTTCATGAATGTCCTATCCTCAAAAAGGCAGGATGGGTTGAAGGAGGATCCCAGCAGTGTGGAATGCAGGCAATACTTCTAAACACAAAACTGTGCATATAGATGATGTACACTAAGAATACAACTAATGCTGTTCCCATTTCATAACTTGTTGCACTTTTATGTTTGTAACGTTACAAGGAGTATCTGGTTTAGTTATGAGGTTGAATATCTTGAGATTTTATATCCAGTGCAAGACATAGTGTTACAAGATCGATACGGTTGTGTTAAGCGTACAAGGTTTGCAAAATTATCAAGTTTTGTTTCTGAAGCTTTATATTCTTCCAAAGACACAATAGCTCACACAGTATCATGTCCTAATTTAATCTCAAAATATATAACATGTATGTGGATAGCTGACACGTTTTCCCACACAACAACTTTCTGGTGTTCTGGACAGTCATAAATTCTGGTCTTCAACTCATAAAAAACATTTTCCCCTCTCATTTGCTTTCCTTCACTTTGTTTAGAATGAGTAAGTGACGCAAACTGATCATTTTCATTGAGCATTCTTTTTCCCTCATACAACACGTAATATCTTAAAAATCAAATATTTGCATAAGAACTCGCACATGACCAGAAAACTCTTTTTCTAACCTAGTTGGACAAGTTACTAACTGCTTTGAACAGACATGTATAATAGAACATTCAAATACATGTATGACATTTCTTGGAATATTATGTGGAAAAAAAAAAAATTTGCATTCCAAAGAATCATCTTGATGGCTCCTTTTATTCCCTGGAATAATGCCCTCTGATACATGGCTCAAAAGTACACACCAGCCTTCCTGTACTGGGCAACTCGACAGTAAAGTCAGTTCACTTCCACAGAACAAACAGCGATACCTCATCTTATTAGCCTTTTTACTCTCCTGAGAATCTTTATGTAATGTTGCGTTAGTAGCCTTTACTAAATTAGAAAAACAAAAGGGAAGATAAATCAATATGAATGTACGTTTACTGATATTGATTTTTCCTCTCATGGTTAGCACGGGAATACTGTGGCTCCTATTAATACAAGGAGCGTGAGGGCTTTAAATGGTTCTGTCTGGATAATTACTCAGTAGGTTTGGAAACTTACTGAAATTTCTTTACTCTGTAATTTTGAACTAGACATTTCATGAAATCAAATCCCTCTCATTAATAATCCTGTTAAGGTGTTGATGACAATGTCTTGATGCAGATTATCAACAAGATGACTAGGAGAGGCATTCAACCTGTTACTCATGAAAAAGGATGAAGAGCTGGGCAGCGTGAAGGTCAAGGCAGCCTAGGATGCAGCAAACACAATTTTCTGCAGTTCAACATGCTGAAAGAACCATGCAAGGGCAATATTGGAATCACAGGCCTGGAATTCAGGATATATTTCAGCTTGTTTAGGAATGTGCCCTGCAGGGCAAAGTGGCCCAGAAAAGTTGCTTGGTCCTCATGGATCCCCTCTTCCGTGGAGAGGAAAAGGCCATTCTGATAACCAGGAGCGAAGCAAGCATGGCAGAAAGCCGCCATGGATAAGCAGAGAACTCCCATCTGAGCCCAAATGCAAAAAGCAAAGTATGCAGAGGGGTGGAAGCAGCAACAGGGTACCCAGGAGGAATACACGGCCCAAGAACACAGGGATGGAGTCAGGAAAGACAAAGCTCAGAGGGATCCTGAAAGGCAAGAAGGGCTCTGTAAGCACATTGGCAGCAAAGGGAAGGCTGAGAAGAATGTGGATCCACAGGTCATTTTGGCAGGGAAACTAGTGACAAAGATATTATCAGTGCTTGTTTTGTCTTACGGGTGTTTTCTTGTTTTGTTTTTCTTCTTTGTAAGGTTTGTACTTTAGCCTTCCAAGTCTCTGAGCTCAGTGGCAGTCTGTGGGAGTGGAGCACTTAAGCCACCTGGACACACACAGATCCTTGGAATGACATGAGCTGCGTCTGAAGGTGTTGAGAGAGATGGTCAGTGTCACTGCAAGGTCACTTATTTTTGAAAGGTCATGACTATCAGGGGACGTTTTTGATGACTGGAAAGACAAACATCAGATTCATCTCCAAGAAGGAGAACCCAGGGAACTGTAGGGCAGTTAACCCAACTGAATTCCTGGGAAGATGATAAAGCCATTCCAGAAGCCATATTCAAGCACAAAAAGGACAAAAAAAGAACAGCCAGACTGATTTTACCAAAAGCATAATATTTTGTAGTCAAATTGTAGAGATGCAGACTAAATAAGTAAGAAGGGTGAAAATTTCCCCAGACTGGCATGTTCAAAGTGGTATGATCAGCAGTGTAAAGTCCTACCCATGGCCAACTACTAGTGGCATATGTCCCTCAGGGACTGAAATTGGGGTTAATACTGTGTAACACCCTGATTAACAACCGCAGTTATCAGGGGGTGCGCACTCTCAGCTAGCTTGTGGATGACACCAAACTGGGGGAGGAGCCAAAATGCTGGAAGGTCAAGCTGCTATCCAGAGGGACTTCAGTAGGCTGGAGAAATGGACCGACAGAAACCACATGAAGTTCAACAACGGTTAAGTGCGAAATCCTGCATCTGAGATGGAATAATCCTATGGATCAGTAGAGGCTCCAAATCAGCTTGGCTGAAAAGAACCAGGTGTCCTGGTAGACAATAAGCTGAACAGGAGCGAGTAGCATGCCCTGGCTGTGAAGAAGGCCAACCACATCCTGGACCAAATTAGCGAGAATGTTGCCAGCAAGTCCCAGGGAAGTCATTCCGTGAGGTTACAACTGGAGTACTCCGTCTACTTTTGGGCTACCCTGTACAAGGCATTTCCATACTGGAGGAAGTCCAGAGGCTCTAAGAAAACTAGAGGGCTGAAGCACCTGGTGTATGAGGACAGGCTGAGATAACTAGGCTTGTTAAGCTCGAAGAAGAGATGACTAAGGTAGACCTTGTTGCTCTCTTCAGGTATTGAAGGGGTCTAGAAAAGTTGGTGCCAGCCTCTTGTCAGATGTACGTAGTGAAAGGACAAGAGGCAGCAGACAAGTCAAAAAGGAGTAAATTCCAAATAGACATGAAGAAAATAATTTTCACTATGAGAGTGGGAAAACACTGGAACAGATTGCCCAGAAACACTACGGAATCTCCATTCCTGCTGCTACTACTTTAGCTTTAAATCAAAGATCTGTTCAGAGTCACTTTTATGGAGAAGGCAAATTTGGGATCACTTTTTTATTACTGTAGCAGTTTAATTATAATGTTTTCATTCACGGAGCAAAGATCAGATTCCTCAGTACTGTAGGACACCTGAGAATCAATGAAACTACAAACTTAACATGGTTAGAATTCCTTCCTTTCATAGCAACATATCTATTTGCCAGGTGAAAGGAAAAGCCTACAAGCCAGGCCATCTGATTCACTTACACTGAATGAAAATGGAGTTCTCCCAGGTAACAAAATGCTAGAGGAAATCAAACTTCAGAAAAGCTTTACATCATTTAATTGCATGAAATTTTTAGTTACAAATCAAATTAGACCCTCTCCTCTTTTAGGTCTGGGGTTTTTTTGTATACAAACATACGCTACCTAAAGCTCAGACAAAACAGCTTGGTTTATATAATTTTTGCAAATAGCAATATCCAAGATAGAACGTTAAAAATAGTACCCTACGCCTTTTCCTCCCTCTGTATCCTAACCACATTTCAAACAGCAGTCTCTATTGATATACAATTACTTTTAGGATAAAATGCAACTGCTACATATCAGTTGGAATTAACGATACTAAGACATTTGAAAATATTAGACTATCATCTCTCTTGGAATTGTACAGAGGGCATTTACGTCTTGTGGCAACTGTTGCCAAGTAGTAGGGAAAACAGAGCTGCTTTCTAGCAGGCTTTATCCTTTGGTAAACGCTTCTCCAATCATTACAACATTTCTCTTCATGGTGAACCAACTTCTCCTACAATTCCTAAGTCTGTATCTCTTTCTTCCTCAAGCAGGCAGAGAAAACATCTGCTGTTCCTATAACCCTCAAAGCACTCAGAGACAGAAAATGTACATGGTGCTGTATCTGGTTCCTAATTGCTCAGTGCTGCATGAGGAGACTCCATACGTTCTGTTCCACAACAGCAACCACTTCCAACTAGGTCATGTCACAAGCAGCGATTAAAGTGACCTAAAAAATGGTCGTGGCAGAAGGGCAGTTTCCAGTGACGATGGCACACTATTTACCCATCCTTGTGCTCAGCCTTTCATTCCAACAAAACCTCTAAACACTCCTCTTACTCTACTTCCAGTCATAAAATCTACCTGATCTTTTTCTGCCCCAAGATCTACACAACTCTGTCCTTTTCATTTCATTTTACTCCTAGCAGGTGTCTCACTGGAGCTGCAAGTCCTCTTCGGTTTTGCCCTCATGCTCATCCTCCCTTCCACTTCACCAGGGCAAGACTTGTTCCACCTCAGCTCTGCCTCCTGTTTGCCAATCCATTCTTTCTGTTTTTTCTGCTCCCTCATCTCATGCTCTGTGACTCCACACGCACCCTGCTTCCCCAGTCCGTATGCTCATGTATTATATCGACAATAACACCACACTGTCACCAGCTCTCATCCAATCCTTATCTCTTCTTTATAATCCAGTCTCCCAAAGTTGTCTCATGGACTTTCTCTCCCTGCCCCATCTCCACTTTTTCTTTTTGATACAGAGATCACAGAGATCCCAGAATAGTAGGAGATGGAAGGGACCTCTAGGGATCATCCCTAGCCCAAGGCCCCTGCCAAAGCAGGATCACCTAGATCAGGTTGCACAGAAACATGTTCAGGCGGGTTTTGAAAGTCTCCAGAGAAGGAGACTCCACAACTGCTCTGGGTTCCAGTGCTCTGACACCCTCACAGCAAACAAGTTTCTCCTTGTGTTCAAGTGAAACTTCCTTTGTTCCAGTTTGAAGATGTGTTTTCAGATGAAGCTAAACATGCTGGCTCTTGAATCAGAAAGGGGAAAAAAATATATCGATTAGCTTAAGCACTAAAGAGCTTATTTATGACGTCAAACTCTTGTTTAACAGAGTGTGTCCTCAGCAAGTTTGCAAGTGACACAAACTAGGAGGTGTGGCTGATATACCAGAGACGTACTGCCATCCAGAGCAACCTTGATGGGCTGTAGAAGTGGGCCAACAGGAATCTCAAAAGTGCAACGACCGAAGCGCAAAGTCCTGAGTGTGTGGAGGAACACCACCAGTCACCAATACATGCTGGGGATCACCCAGCTGGAAAGCAGCTTGGCAGAAAAAGACCTGGAAATCCTGGTGGACATCAATTTGAACATGATCTAACCACATGCCTTCAATGCACAGAAGGTGAACGATATCCTGGGCTGCATTAGACAAAGTATTACCGACAGGTCAAGGTAGGTGAGGCCACACCTAGAGTCCTGGATCCAGTTTTGGACTCCTCAGTACAGGAGAGACATTGAGATACAGGAGAAAGTACAGCAAAGGACCACAAAGATGATTACTGAAGCATTTCTCCCATGAGGAAAGGCTGACATACTTGGGGCTGTTCAGCCTGGAGAAGAAAAGGCTCACAAGGATCTTATCAATGTACGTAAATACCTGAAGGGAGAGTATAAAGAAGGCAGAGCCAGGCTCTTTTCAGTGGTGTCCAGTGATAGGACAAGAGGCAACAGGCACAAACTGAAACACAGAAGGTTCCCACTGAATCAGGAAACACTCTTTCCCCATCTCCCTTCTTCTCACTCCCTCCTCTTCCTCCCCACCCTTCCCTCCCCTCCCAGGAGGTTGTGATATTGCCCTTATTGGAGTATTGGAGGCCCTGGTCAATTTGCTCTAGGTGGGCCTCCGTGAGGGCCCACCTAGAGCAAATGTGATCTCCAGAGGTCCCTTCCACCCTCAACCATCCTGTGAGTCTGAGAACACCACGAAACACGTTGCATTATCTGATCTGTTAATAACTGAACTCCCTCAGAAGCCAAGTAAAACTGTTCAAAAAGATCTTTCCTTGAAGTTGAGTAGTAAGTCAAGAATAAATAAACAGAAGCACAGAAGAAAACATCTCCTGAACCTGTTTTAGTTTCACACGGTCTTACTAGGTTTACTAGCACCTAAATGACACAGCAATTTTACTGAAGATCACAAACCATGTTCAGATGGAGATTATGAATATAAGACTAATTTAGGGTTATAATAAAATTAACATATTTGAGCAAACCGGCAGGAAAAATAAGAGGAAGAAAGAAACCTTGGCCTGTTACTGCTTATGGAAGTTTTTCTTTGAAAAATCCGTGTAGTTCATGTTCCTGTCAAGCAAGGTAATATGCCTGGAAATTTAATCTGACAGAAGACATAGCACAGCATCACCAGAAATGACAAAAATCAGGAAAGGGACTGCCAAATGCCTTCACAGCTCTCAGAATTCACCAGGGGAAACAAATTCACACAAGTGTAATAAACCCAGACTCGGATGCCCATTGGAAGTTTGTGGTGCTAATACCTTTAGTCTCCACTTCAAAACCTCATTCAAAGTGTTTAAACCTTTTATTGGTTGCCTGCTGGAAGGTGCCTTTGCCCAAATCCATCCCTCCTGAAAAATGAGGTGAGACTGCAAACATTGTTTCCAAGGGCAACACTTCAAATTTTACCAAGTTTATTTTCCGGTGCACAAATCTGAGCTCTTTTTTTTCTACCCAGGCCTTTCTTCCCGTATCCACACAGCAACACAAATAATAATTAAAACGAAGAAATAAAATCAAAATTAAGTATTCTAATGTTTCAGGAAGAAGCAAATAATTGCATTTAAAGCATAGAAGTAAAGGTGGATCCCTATTACAACACGCCGCATAAAGAAAAAGTCGATTTTTAGTTTGAATGGAAGTTTCCTTTAAAACAAATAGCTCATTGGTATTAGCTAGCCAAGTAGAGCCAGTAACAAATAAAATGACCACTCAAAGTGTTACACCAAAATGTAAAGACCATTTAAAGACACATGATAGCTTTTAAGTCTAGCTTTAACTCCAGAAGAATCGTTTCTGAGAACCTTCACAAGCTCTTACAACCTGCAGGACCAACTATGAAACAGCCACAGGCATCACAAGAATTTCCTTATAGCAACTTTCATGAGCAGCTATCAAAAATATAGGAAGATTGAGGGAATATTTGAGGCAGAAACGGCACTTTACTTCCTTGGTTATTTTAACTTTAAGGATCCTTCCTTATATCATCATTTATGTGCTGTAGCTCTCTAGAATGCAGTACTGTTACAGCACTAACTTAATTCATTTACGTCTAAAGCTATGAAATCCTTTACCAATCTTTATTAAACATCAACATCCCTTATTAAAAAAAACAAACAGCAAAACCCCACAAACAAACAAAAAAACCCAACAAAATCCAAGAAGGTACTTCTGTCAGTTGAAAAGGCAATAACGCAAATTCTCTTTACAGAGTAGAACTGCAACAGCCACAGGCACAAAGGTTATCCAGAGCTTCTCCTTACTTCGAATCACTCAAAAAAATAAAACCATATTTTCATAAAAAGATACTTTATCACCACAGGCACAATTCTCTATGTACTCCATCTCAGCCCCCCTACTCCAGCCAGACTCAGCCCAAGTATTCCTCCAGCCTTGCTACCAGCTCCTCTGCAGCAACCACAGCAGCACATCTTTGTGATGACTCCAGCAAGAGCTGCTATGCCAGGTGAGGTGTAAAAACAAATTCCTGACTTAATGCAATTATCTAATGGAACTTTTCACATTAGGAATTAATTAAATGAGGCCATCTGCTCTGTAACTAGTTGGGAAATAGCTCTTTTAGAGCTACAGGTGTTTGATTGTGCCAAATTAAATGATGATTACCAGAAAGATGTGGTTGGAAAGGTATTATCTTAGGCAAGATATAATTACTATTATATCTCATTAACCTATGGGCAATAGCAGGAATGCCCTCTCCTCATCAGCATTTCGGTGGTTTTTCTAGTCGATCAACTGTGTAGAGAATGAAGCTGATGGTTCAAAACAGTTTATGGCAGATTATCAGGATAGCAATGAAGTAATGGCTATCAACAATAGTTTATTGATTATTAGCACATATAGCCAGGGTAACAAAATTATCGAAGAACTGAAATACTGGCCCCAAATGGTTGCTTCCTCATGGTAAAATCCAGTGCAATTTTTTAAACTACGATTAAAGTAGCATTGGGGTGAAAATAAAGAAATTTGTAAAGTTAAATCTTATGAGAAATATTAATGAAGAAAGTCAGTGAATTCTGCTACATTAAATAAAGAAGGTGAAAAAAGCCAACAAGTTTTGACAGTATTGTTTCTTTGTTACAGCAGAAAAAAACAACAAAGCATGTTTAGAACTTCGTCAGCATTAGGGAGAGAATGGAGAATTTTATTAAGATATCTGACACAATTGTACTCATAATTATATAGTTATAGAAGTTTATGGATAAAGGTAACAGCTCTTCTTGTATCAACTAGTATAAATGGGAAAAAATATTCCACACACAAAAATCTTTTTTAGCTTTATCATTTTCTTATTTCTGCTCTACTGAAAGATAAGATACTGAAATCATATAGTCGCTTAAAACATCAAACATTTAACGCGGATAAAAATCAGAATTTTCACTGATTAAATGTAAACAAGAAATATTTTTTTTCTGTATATCAATGCAACTATATTGGAAGAGCCTCTCCCTTCCTCCTCCTGCAAGTTTTTTCCTAGTATTAACAATTTTTTTAGCTCAGATTATGCCCTCTGAAAAATGACTGAAGCTAAATCAAACAGAATTCTTCACTCCAGAAGACTATCTACATAGTAAGTTAGAAAAAAACCCACACCATAATTCAATTCACAACACTAGGGAACTTTGCTTCAGTTCTCCTCCAGCTAGGCCACTGGCAGACGTTGGGCCTATCAAAAAGGTAAAACTCAGTATCCTGCAAATAAATGCACAGCAGAAGAAAAAGTATAGAGATACCAGCAGAATCACTTAGCAAAATGTAAGCTAAAGAACGAAACGGTCTTTGGTAAAAACCCAGGCTCCTACACGCAGAAAAATAACAACCTTCAACTGAAAATCATAGTAAATTATAGTTAATTACTTCATACACAGTATGTATAATATCGGAATTTCAAAACCAACAATGCCAAGGAATACTATCTCATTCTCCTGAGAACAAATATTTGCAGAAAATCTCAAAAAGGTCTCATAAACTTCACCAGGGAGCAACATTACAGACCCACGTGTGCGTGCTAATAACTTAATGCGCTGGGGTTTATTTGGGAACAGGGGGAAGCGTTGTTCGGAATTGGAATGAAAGTACCCAGACTTTGTTTCGGTGCAGACAGAGGGGTTTTTTTTTAATAACTGCACCAGAAGAAACTATATAGTCTGACCCTATACTTGTTAGGGAACCTTTAGCAAGCAACAAATTACTAACAAAAAGACTAAAATTGCTTTAACCAGTAGAAGTGGAGTGAAGAAGTGGTCCAATAGTCCAACCAACAATTTCAGCTTTTGAGCATGAGGAAAGCACTCTAACACCAGCTCTGAGAGCTTGTAATAAACGTGGGCTGAAAAGACCAACAGTGTCTAGGAAAGGACCCAGCTAGCCCCAGCACAAACCATAGGGGCACTGGTTCCCAAGCGGTGAGAGCTACCACGTTGCTCAGCTGCGAGCACATCCCCAGAAATGTGTGGGGCAGAGGTAACCAAGCCTTGAGGGGTCATCCTGGCTCCACAAGAGCAACCCATCGCTCCCCAGGAAGCCGGTATGCGGGAAAAGCGACACAAAAGATATCGAAGTGGTCCTGGATGGAGTAAGAGGAGCTTATTAATGCTGCTTCGACACCCTTTCCGCTCTTAGGGGCAGCAGCGGTGCCACAGCCAGAGTGAGGAGAAATTATGGCAGCCTTGGAGATGGAATAAAAAAGGAAAAGGCAACTACTGTGCAGCAACAATTCCAAAGGGGCTGCAGATGAGGAGGTGAAGCAAACGAGGTGCTCAACACTACATCTTTCTCAAGTGATTCCTGCTGTTTATTAAAAAAAAATGCTGCTCAGAGAAAGGACTGAATGTGAACAGGTAGGGAAGCAGCGAGTGGAGGCTGTGGTCTCAGCAGCAGTATCGACACTTGTTTTTCAATCAGTTCGTTTCCCCCAGCCTGCCTGGTTCACACTGTGGCCGCATCCACACTTGTGCCAGAACACCACCCAGGTACCAGAACGGCAGGACTGAATGGCTGGCACCTGGGGCAGGGGCTGCCTATGCCCAGCAGTGCCACCAAATATAAAATCATATCCTCAGTGTCGATAATTTGCTGTAGGAGGCACGGCTTGGTCTTTACAAGTGCCACAGAGTCTTGAATGTGAAGAAAAGGCTTAACATCTGTTTGAACAATACTTGTGAAAAGGTTTGGCCTCGGCATCTTAATGTTTGTTATTAATGGAGACCTTAAGAACATCACGCTGTGTGGATTTTGCCTTAAATCACTCTGGCTATTAGCTACACAAAATCACTTTCATACCGTGTCAAAGGCATAGGTATGGTGGTTTTGAACAGAATAGTATCCAGGTGGGCGGAAGACAAAAATTGTGACGTTATAATTATATACTTCATGAAATTATGACATTTTGAAAGCTAGAAAATGACTTTGTTTCATAAACAAATTACAGCACAATCACTCTACCTCAATTTGATAGTTATTATGGACTACTGGATTACCCACTGCAAGCAAATAACTGCAGTTTAAAGAATCAACCTTTTTAAGCTGTGACATTTTCGCTAAAGTGTCCTTAACGTTTTCAGATGCAGTGAGAAACCACAGTGTTCCTCTTCCTTAACAAGATCTCATTTCACTGGAAAATTTTTAGTCTAGACTCAAGTGATCCTATAAAGCAGGGCCAAACTAATGGCTTTATTAAGTACATTTACTTCAGGCTACACGGAAGGAGCAATTACATCCCACTTATCTAGCAAAACAGCTGGAACCAGCAGAAGCTACCTCGCGGTGCACCAGAGAATATAAAAAGGCCTGATCAGAGGCTTGACAGGTTGGCTGACTCAAAACACAGGGCTAGTTTTGAAAAGGGGCACAGTAATCCAGGAGGATAGTAGCACCAAGGAAACATCTACAAAAAGGGCATCAAAAGCAGACAGGCAACATTTTCGACAGGCCTGCTTCAAGACATTTAACCTCACAATTAGATTTTCTTCCCTGGAGCTGAAGGAAACGGGACACTCTACAATCTTCCTACGCCTAGAGAAGGGCACAGGAGACACGCTTACCCTGGTCAGTCTGCCTCTCTAAGATAACAAATCTGCAAGGCTTCAAGTATTGGTTACTACCTGGCCTGACAAAAGAGGTAACAACAGAAACAAGGTAAGTTGTAAAAGTTGAGAGACACCTTATTTCTGCTTCAAACATATATTTTTATTTTTTTTTTCTGCAGCAACAGGGCTGCAATACATCTTCTAAATTGTATCCTGCTTTCTTCTATCTGGGAACAGTTATGAGTAACTATTTTCAGTTCAAACGAAAAGCCTTTGGAATACAGTATCTATTATACAGTCTTCATTACAGGAATTTCTAATTCCCTTCCTACCACTACTCCCTGCTCCCACCCCTCCCCCCAAAAAAACAAAAAACCAAACCATGGCACCTTTTACCTTGTAAGTATTATTGTTGGAGGGAGTAAAGGCATCTGGAAAGGGAAACTCCAGGAGTGGAGTTGTAAGAATTTGACACTTCTGTGTGAAAAATTGGGATTCTCTGTAAGCAGAAGTGCCAAAGAACTGGAGATGAGATGGTAATGAGAAACTCCAGCCCATAAATGTGGTTAGGTGTGCCTAGAAACTGGGAACTGACAACTATCTAATCAGCAAAAAGAAATCATTGTGCATCTTCACTATTTGAGCAGCATGACAGATCTTTCCTACTTACTACTTTTTCTTGTTTGTTTTTTTTTGCAATTCTAGTTGGGTCATTTCCAGACCCAGGACAGCAGTTTCCCTTGCCCACCACGAGCCCACGTATCTTCCTTGCTGTTACAGGATCTGTAGGTCTACAGTCTGGAGCTTTGCAATGAAACTGCTTAGAGCCATTTTCCTACCACAAGTATACCAAAAACACTTTAAAGCTTCTAAACTCTAAAGCTGTGTTTCATTACCGCTCCAACTGAAACAAGGTGGCTTTAGAAAAACAGGAACAAAGAGTGAGATGGATTATAATAAATGGGTACGTATAGTGGTTTCCTCTCCCACTATGTAAGTCCTTTTCTTAGTAACACAATTTTTAGTTGCCTTCTGGGCAACAACAAAACCTACGTATTCTCTCCTGAGTCCCAAAGAACAACCTCTTGAGAACACGCCCATTCCTAACTCCACTCAAGAGACTCACTATCTCCATATTTAATACTACAAATTCCCAACTTGCTGTCTCTCAGTTCTCTCCTATCCCCACGATGGAAGCTTTTTCACCTGGGCTTGCACATTTGTTCTCAGAGCAGATGCTACTGCTCACTCTATCCCACAGGCTCCATCTGGCCTACAGTGAAAAGGAGCGATGGCCATCTTCATCTCCTATGTCCAGTTAATGCCCTGTCAAAAATGTTGTGTCAGGGATATTGCAAATAAACAAGATAGCGCCCATTACCTTTGTCTTGAGTTCCTCCAAGAGATTCCATTTTCTGGAAGGAAATACATCACTGTTCTGTATACAAAAGGTGATAACTCTGTCCAAAATTGCTACGTTGGTCTGAGGTGCTGAAGTAAAAAGAATTTGCTGTGGCAGAGGGTTCAGGCTGGATGGCTGAGCAAATCATTTAAATGGAAGTACGTATCGAGTTTGTCTGCTTGCCACATAAACCTCATTTATTTGCTGTAAACTGCTGATAGCAATAGATCAATAATAAATATGTGTGTCTGACAGGAAAATATGGTAACTAAATTCATGGTCTTGTCCATCTGTTCCTCTGCTATTTGTATGTCTCCATATCACAGTACACTTGTTTACATTTCAGCTTCTCATCGCATATATGGGTATATATATACACACCAGGGTGGTATGATGGCTTAGTTTGCGCTTGTTTTCTTTTTCCCATCAGTTCTATGCAGAATTCTGTGAGTGCGTGCTAGCAAATACACACTGTGTATGTTTATCGAGCTGAATTAACTCCTCTTCCTGTTGCAGTGTCACGCCGTGCGTTGCATTGGTGCACATCTGAGCACCCAGCGAGCACCCGCTTCCTTACAGGTAGACACATGTGCTTACGGATACATGTGCTAACTCATGATGTAGAGCAAATCTTAGGAGGAGCGGCTGAGGGAACTGGAGTTGTTCAGTCTGGAGAAAAAGAGACTCAGGGGAGACCTTATTGCTGCAATGACCTGAAAGAAGGTTGTAGCGAGGTGGGGTTTGGTCTCTTCTTCCAGGTAGCAAGCTATAGGACAAGAGGAAATGGCCCCAAGTTGTGCCGGGTGAAGGGTAGATTGGCTATTTGGAAAAACTTCTTCAGCAAAAGGGTGGTCGAGTACTGGCACAGGATGTCCAGTGAAGCGGTTGAGTCACCAGAGGTATTAAAAGACATGTAGCCGTGGTGTTTAGCCACGGTTTAGGGATNGGCCGGGGCCGCCCTGCTGGGCAAGGGGCTGGACATCAGCCTGGCGGCGCTGCAGCAGCACGACCCCTACATCAGCAGCATCGTGGACGTGGCCAGCCAGGTGGCGCTCTACACCTTCGGGCACCGCGCCAACCAGTGGGTACGTGCGNTAGACACATGTGCTTACGGATACATGTGCTAACTCATGATGTAGAGCAAATCTTAGGAGGAGCGGCTGAGGGAACTGGAGTTGTTCAGTCTGGAGAAAAAGAGACTCAGGGGAGACCTTATTGCTGCAATGACCTGAAAGAAGGTTGTAGCGAGGTGGGGTTTGGTCTCTTCTTCCAGGTAGCAAGCTATAGGACAAGAGGAAATGGCCCCAAGTTGTGCCGGGTGAAGGGTAGATTGGCTATTTGGAAAAACTTCTTCAGCAAAAGGGTGGTCGAGTACTGGCACAGGATGTCCAGTGAAGCGGTTGAGTCACCAGAGGTATTAAAAGACATGTAGCCGTGGTGTTTAGCCACGGTTTAGGGATGACCTGGCAGTGCTGGGTTTATGGTTGGACTCGATGATCTTAAAAGATCTTTTCCAACCAAAACGATTCTAACTTTACAGTCCCACATGCGCACTCTTTCCGCAGAGCACCCGAATGCTCCCATGCACCCGTAAGGCTGAGCCATGGTAACTTCTGCTCCACCTTGGCATGTAGCTCCCTGCTCTCCTGAGGCTTTACACATGAGGGTGCACACCGCACCTTTTACCACTTAGACTAATGGACACTCGGTGGGTGTGCAGGACGTCCATGCTGGGGGTGCCCTGGCGGCACTTCCCCCTGAGTTTTGCCGGTTCTCTCAGGCCTGCAGCCGCGGGAACCACGTTGTTCCTCGGGCGCGCAGCCGGCACGCTGCAAAGGAAGCCTGTCAGTGGCCCCCTCAGTGGCAGGGAGAGGTCTGAAAACGAAGGGTGCCGTCCCCGCGGGAACACCATCCAGCAGAGGAGGCTCTGCGAAGCCGGCCGGGCCCTCCCNCCACGCGTGGGAGGGGCTGATAATAGGCCACGCCCATGTTAAGGGGCGGGGCTTCCTGAGACCACGCCCTCCCCCTGTGAGGGGAGATGGGGAGAGAGGGGTGGGCACCACCATGATGGAGGTGTGAGGGTGGTGCTGGGGGGCTGCTCAGGGCTTTGGCCCGGCTGGGCGTCCTGGGGGACTGAGTGTGGGATTATGCCTGGCTCAGCCTCTCTGAAGGCTGTGGGAAGCCCAGTGGTGCCTTGGAAGTGGGTTTTGAAAGCTGCAGGGGCTATAAAAGTTTTATCCTGCGGTACAGGGCTGTAGGAGATGGGTTTAAAGCAGAGCATGGGCTTCAGGAGCTCCTCTACTATCTGAACTAAAACACATACAATAGAGGTTGGAGTTTAGTAAAAAAAAAAGGCTATTCAAAATTAATTGGAGTGTTGTTTGGTAACACCATTCTGTATGCCTGTGGTTTGCTCTAACGGTGGGCCTTAGGACCTGCGTTTGAAGAAGCTGTGCAATCTGCCCTTTGTGTGGCTGTCTTTTACTGAGCACCGTTTGGAATATCCTCCCCCTGGGTCTGGCCAGGGTGTCATCTTTGGGAGTTAATTCAGCTCAGCATTTAGTCGCATGGTTTTGAGCCTTTATTCTTATCCTATATGGTCATCAAGCTAGGATCAGATGCAGGGTGACCTGTGCTAGCTGTAGGCTCTTTGCCACCAGCTGGTGAAGTTGGGGTTAGTTCTTTTGTCAGGACCAGGACCAGTGAGAGAGGTGTAACTGATGATGCTGGTAAAACAGAGGTAAAGAGGAGCTGACTGATGGCTAGCAAAACACAGTCCTGGTTTTAACTTTCTTAACTTTCCCTTTTCTTCAGGAGAAGACTGACGTGGAGGGAACACTGTTTGTTTACACAAGGTGAGGATGTGACATTTGAATGTCTGCAGGTGAAACCTGTGGTTGTGAAGAAGCTAGCTGAGATGGAGCGTGGCACAGTGAAGTAAAATGCTCATCCTTGTTCAAGGGTGAAAAGAAGCTGAAATTGGCAGAGGCAAATGTGAGGAAGAGAATGCTGAAAAGGAGACTTCACCTTGTATTTGGATAAGACTTCCAAATGTGATTTAAATCTCAAAATGCTGGAACACCTTGTCTGCGAGGACAGGCTGAGAGAGTTGAGGTTGTTCAGCCTGGAGAAGAGAAGGCTCTGAGGAGACCTTATTGTGACCTTTCAGTAGTTAAAGGGAGCCTATAACAAAAAAGGGGACAA
This sequence comes from Baryphthengus martii, assembly GCA_013396935.1. Lineage (NCBI taxonomy): Eukaryota > Metazoa > Chordata > Aves > Coraciiformes > Momotidae > Baryphthengus > Baryphthengus martii. The sequence continues at coordinate 1,250 of VWZK01015590.1, read as the reverse complement.
TCTTTTTGCTGGGCAACAGGACAGGGAGTGATGATTTTAAACTGTAAGAGGGTAGATTTAAACTAGACATTTTTTACTATGAGGGTGATGAGACACTGGCACAGATTGCCCAGAGAGGTGGTAGATGCCCCATCCCTGGAATCATTGCAGATCAGGGGCTCTGAGCAGCCTGATCTAGTTGAAGATGTCCCTGCTCACTGCAAGGAGATTGGACGAGATGACCTTTAAAAACTATGATTCTGTGGGTAAACCAGAGAAATCTGTTATGTTGTTTTAAACAGAATGTGGCATTGGCAGTTTACAAGGTGTCAGAACAAAAAAAAAAACAAAACAAAACCAAATAATGAAATAATTACATCCCTTAAATTAAGAGAATGATAGAATTTATGAAGTATTGTGTTTCCTACTTAGGGAACTTTCATGCTACTTGTCTCTGATTATTTTTCGTGCATGTGTCGTCCGACATTTTGGATGCTTTTAGTGCTTTCTTTTAACAGCAGCTTTGCCTGTGGCTCTTCAAAGCATTGCTTATGTCATTTATTCTGGTATGTACTTTAGATCTGTTGTGAAGCCTGCCCTACATTTGGATTTCCAAGTTAATGTCCCAGCATTTCCCTGTGACTATTGGTAAGATCAGAAAGTAGTAATAATAATAGAGTAATAATAATTAATACAGTAAGCAAATCTTGCAGTAGCTATTGGGATGGGGCACCAAAGAAGAAACTTTCTTCTTCAACATTTGTTTTGATGAGAATCTGGTAGGAGAACTGAGAAAGCAAGAGATTGTTTTGAGAAAGTGAGAGATGTTTGTGTGAAGTGACAGAGAGGCCCAAGAGACTGTGAGCTTTGTGTGAAGTGGGAGTTCTGGTTTTAATCTTTTGAGCTCTTTTGTACCAGCAGTGGAAATAGGCATCAGTAATTTTTCTAAGCTGCTTTCAGATAAGTGGAGATAAGATGCTATTATAATTAACCACCACAAGAAGAAAGAACTGGCCCTTAGTTGTGCCGGCAGCGTGTGGAGGTGGCTAGTTGTGTACTGCAAACCAGAAGTAGTCTTTCTCTGGTATGTTGCTTTAAATCTCTGGAATGGACAACGTGAAACCTGGCACTTCTAGCCTCTGTGGATCTTCAGTGTTCTTTTTGTTGGCTAAGGAAGCTCCCATTTACAGCAGAGATTGCTGCCCTGTAGGCAACAGTACGGAACAGGTTCTGTGTGAGCTGGGAGTAACAACATACTTTGCCCTCCCCAT
>VWZK01015589.1:0-12172 GCA_013396935.1 Baryphthengus martii | reverse complement strand
GTCCCCGTCAGGGCCCTCGTTGGTTTTTTTTTTTGGTTTTTTTTTTTTTTTTTTGGCCATGCAGCAACAAGTGGCGGAATCAATGGTGTACAGTTATTCAGCAATGTAATTCATTTCCCTGGCTTTGGCTCCTCGCCAGATCCGCCATCTGTCTCTTGCTCTCCCTCTCTCTCTCTCTCGCCTGAATTTGTCCTACATTTCGTAATGTTACGTGCTTGCCATCCTTATTCCATGTCAGAGGTACAGCATGAGCCTCACCCCTGTTCCGGTGTGGAGTTCTCGGAGTTCGGTGGCACTTTGGATATTCCACTTCAGTGCCACGGGATGAAAAGGGTAAGCAAAAAAAAAAATGCAACAACTCAACAAAAAACAACCCACAGGGAGAACTGGAAAGAGAATGGTATTCTTCTATCCAAAAGCCAGAGCCTCCGCTTCTTATTTAAAGCATTGATATGGATCTGTCTCGCACGGGAACTTTTCCTGCTTCGTTAGAGCATCTTCGTTTCCTTTATTGGATGATGGCACTGTACGCCACTGCACAGCTCCGTGGAATGCCTGCTGTTGGATACTTTGCAGATCCCTGCCACCAAGCAACCTTCCTGCATTGGAAATCGGGTGACTACTCCAGGATCTTATGCGTGCTTGCTGTTTGAAGCTGCAGAAAAGTGAATAATCAATTAAGTATTGATTTCTTGTAAGATTTGGTAAATTTCAAACGCGAGACAAAGAGGACGGCTTAAGGAAAAGCACTGCAGGGACTTGGCGTAAATTAGACAAGTAACAGCAGTGCAGAATAAAATAACACCTCAACTGAATATTTCCTTGGAAGAATTAGCACCAGCTATTGGAAGACGATGGTGGATTTAATCAAGACGGCAGGCACGCTTGAGTTTTAACCGTGAACCTGAAAGAGGAGCTAATTATAACCACCTTTTTCTATGGAGCTAATTTGACTGAATGGATGCAAATGTGCTTTATTTATGGATGAAGAAGCAAGCCTTGCAGCATTGACTTTGGGATCATCGCATATGCTAAGCTTTGCAGCTTCTCTAAAAGTCAAGCCTACAGTACATTTTTATTTACTGAGAAGGTATTTATATGTAAGCATAAGCTGGCTGTACAAAAGATTCGTCAGAACAATGTATCATGGCACTGAGGAGCTAATTATAATTTTGCAGCATTCCGTGTTTTCTCTAATTTGCTGCTTTTCGAGCCTTGCTTCTGATGGGCTATAAATGGGACAATAAATGTATGATTTAAACTATTGTGATATTCATTGTGTAGTTTATTAATCGTACTGTAGTTTTCGTAACGTGTTTCTGAATTATTCAGCAGTAATTTATAATGAAAGAAGCAGAACTGGTGGGGTGGTTTTAAATTCATTTATAATCTTCTTACAGATCTAAATGTACAAGTTCTACCAGCCGATGAGCTCTATAATTATGAAAGAATGTTGAGATTTTCAGATAAATGGGGCACTGACTTTACAATGGGCACAATATTGTATAATCAGTAAAAGGAGGATTGTTATGTTTTGACTCTGTGAAGACTGGTCTTGGTTAGTTAACTCCTTCTCTGCTGATTATGGTAAGCAAATGTACCTTATATGAGAAAATACAGGGAGAATGTAACGTATTAGTTTGATGTTTTGCTGTTTTGAAACCCTAGCATATTTTTTTTCCCCCGTTTATTTTAATTTCTGTTACTTTTATTTTCCCTATTTGCTTCTCTGGTTTTCGTCAGGGCTTTTTTTTTTTCCCTCCTGTCTTGCAATCAACATTCCCTGAGCAACCACAGGAACCAAGTTACATTAAGCTTCAACACAAAGACGATGTAAGAATAATGAATCCTCATTTGCATCGACATTTGTATTCAGATTTGCCAGGCTATAAACTTGGCAGATCAAGCGGAATATTAAGTAGTAGCTTCCATGGTAAATTGCGACTCTTGCGATTGCCAAGTCATTTTTCCTATTTTTTTTGCGTGTTCTTGTGTGTGTGTGTGTGTGTGTGCTTATGCGTGTGTGCACGTGTGTAAGTGTGTACGCATGTGCATACCTGTAGCAGCAGGTAAAGTCTCATGACGACTTGATTTCTGAGAAGCACGTTGGCCCTCTTTCTCTCCCAGTATATCATGTCAGCTTATGCAAAAAGAAGCAGGAATACACCAGCAAGAAGCATTTCAGCTGAAGCTACGGCGCGACATATGACTAAAGTATTAGCTCCCTTGTCTAGAGACCACGTGAAAGGATTCCTTAAGCAAGCAGACAAACACTACTGCAAAAGCAAACAGATCTTCTGCGTCAGCTGGAGGTCTGATTTCACAGCAAGTAGACTCCAAAGCACACACGGACATAGCACTAAACCTGACTGCCGCTTAACTGGGGGCACTGGTTTATTCGTGGTGGCGGTCATGGACCTTTCCAGTAAAAAGCTGGGCCTTGGCATGCCTGCCATCTGGTGCTATCCGCTTTCCCTTGCTTGGACTGTCTCCAGTGTTACAGTAGAATGGGGGAGAGCAAAGTTGGCCCTTCTCTTCCATTGTTGGACGTTGAATTTTTTCCTTCACTGACTCTTGCTGAAGAAGAGGTGATCCTAGATATATATTTCCCCAAGAATTCCTCCCCTCTCTCTTGGAATGAGCCTTTTTTTTCAGAGGGAATAATTGCAAAAGTGGAAGATTTATCTACCCTTGTGCTATCGAAAGTAATTTACACTTGGAAATTTACACTATTCTATTGAAAGCAATTTACACTAACTTGGAAAACTTTATCTGTAATGTGGATTATGTTATTCTGGAAGCAGTTAAAAATTGCTGAGTCTACAAGCACTAAAAATGCTCCAAGATTCACATTTTCTACCCAGAGAATTTAAAGCAGTTGTTTCAAGACTCCAGCAAAGTTCTCTCTGGAGAGGACTTGAGAGTGTCACTGGATTAGGAGGTGCAGAAAATGATCAGGTGTGCAGGAAATGCTTCCAGTGCCACCTCTTTGTACACAGCTCCCTCCCTACCACACAAATAAACATAAACCTAGCAAAGAGAATGCCTGTGCAGTCTGTAGTATGCGTTTTCATCATTGTTTATAACAGGCTTACTATATTAAGGAGGTACTATGCCAGAGAAAAATCCTGGAATTTTTTTCAGTCCTTCCTAAATAGATCTCCGGACTGAATAAAAAAAAAAAAAATTAAAAAAAATGACCGGTCATTTAGCTTAATTCCTTGGAAAGCAAGTGTGGTGAAATGGCTAAACCTGTCATAAACCATATTCTACTGTACAATTATTGGCTATAATTTCAGCTGGGAAAGTTGTATCAGCTTTGTTTTCTGTAAAAATACACAAAACCCTAATACTGTTTGGATTTACTCTCATTTTGTTTTTACACTGTAATAGGATAATTGATCGTGCAGGAAATGGTCAGTTGTAAGGCAGTGGTAGCTGAGGGTGGAAGAGGATATGATGCTCGTGAAGACAGACAAAGGCAGCCAAGCATCATTATTTGTTTGCTATTTTTGAAAACTTCTAGAACTTGATTCTTTTAATAAGGGGGGAAACATAGAATATGTCATCTCCTTCCTTTGAAAGTGTATTCTGGGCTACATTTCCAAAATGGTGTTTAATACAGAAGGAAAAGGTAGAACTTTCAAGATACACTTCCACACTCCACTTCCTTATACGCATCATCTTGATGAATTAATATTAAACTTTGCTGTTTGGGTTAGTATACGTACCTACCATGAATTCTTTTGAAAATTTACCCCAAAACAGCAAATAAAGTGGTTCTTTTCTGAGAAGGGAAAAGCAAAACAATATCTCATTGGCTCTCCCCCCCAAAAAAAAAAAATTCCAGTGGAAAGAAGCCTTGAGATTAAGTTACAAATCCATAGAGAACAGCAGATTAATAAACTGTAATGTTTTTGCTGGACATGAATTTACAATAGTCATCCATTAAAGTGAATCCTTTGCAAAATTAATTCCTGTTGGGGTTTTTTTGCCCCTGTAGAAAATTCCCCAACTTCTTGCTCCCTATAACTACAGAACCAAAAGAAAGGAGAGATGAATGACAAGAACTTTAAGTTGCAAACACAGCCATCATATTCACCGACAAAAAGATAAAACCACCTGGCATAAAGGAAGGTGTCAAGCTAATATTTTCTGGGAGTAACTCCAATCTGTTCTCTGGCCTTTTCTGTGGACTGTGTTGTTGAGTGAAAAAAAATCCTGGTGTGCTATTCCTAACGAAAATGTCCCGTGTGATGGGTACTCACCATCACTGGACAGAGCACAGCACAGTGGGACCAGGCAGAGCAGACAGATGCTGTAGAAGAAAAGCTCACAGGCCTGGTACAACATTTCAGTCTAGCTCGTTGCGTTGCTAAAAATTCAAGATTCTAACAGCACAGAGCTCACTAGATACAGGAAGGGTCAGATCTGCCGGTCCGTAGTATTTAAAGGGAAGCTATAAGTTTTTGTAAATTTTTTTCCTGGTTGAAAGTCCTTTTGTGTAACTCCCTGTTGCGATGAGGGTGACTCAGGGGTTTTGTTTCTTATTAGAACCTTGGTTGCCTCTTTCTGTCACTGGTGTGGACTTCATCTGGGGACTGAGTTGTAAGCTTTCTTCATCTGCAGGAATGGAGTTTCCTGAATAGTTTTTTTCTGATTACATTGTGCATGTAACAGCAGTTCTAACTTAAGACAAGTTAACTGTTTCTGCTACACAGACAGCAAAGCATTTCCCCCTTTATGTTTTCTTTCCTAGTCACAAAGGAGAGAGAAATTATTTTTCAAAGGAGCAAATAGATAAATATGCAAAGCAGGGAGGAAGAAGGATAACAGATTGAAACTGAGAAGTGGCTTCCGCATTGGCTTTTTATTAATTGTAAAAGTTAATTTTTTCTTTCCAAGGTGAAACTTACGTGTTCTTCCTGCTTTATGGCTCCTTCAGTGGTAGGTGTTTTGAGACACTGTCTCTGTAATCTCCAGTTGTGCATGCTGCAGTAATTTGCAACTAATAATTGAAAGTTTTGTGCAACAGTTTCTGGTTTTGCTAAAAACTTCGCTGGGAAACTAATCCACTGAAATGTGTTCTTTGCACTACTTTGGCGCTCCAAGAAAAAGTTCATCTTTTCCTTAGTAAAATAAATATGCTTTCAATGCACAAAAAGAGCTTTCACATGGCAAAGCTTTTAATTTAATTGCCAGGATTCAGTTAGCTATTTTCAGTTTCAAGCAGTCCTTCGATTACTGAGGACAAAATTGCAATGACTATAAATATTGCTAGATAATGAATACATTTGATATGCACAAAATTCCCTCAGATCCGAGACCTTTTTCTGTGGTTTGCTGCTTATTGCATCTTGTATCAGATTATGCTGCAATCCTGTAATTTATGTTTGTATAGAATCTAGCATAATAAGGCTCCGGTTCTATTCAGTATCATAACATAAATAATAATAGAAATGCATTGATTTAGACAATAGGCAAGCTTTCCAGGGTTGTTGTTTATTTGCATAATCAACACTGTCTCGTTCAGTTTAGCGGTTACTGCTTTTGGCAAAATGCTATGGTCATTAATTGTGCTTTGAATTTCATTGGGAATTTTTCTTAATGAGAACAGATTTTGATGCAAGGTCAGCTCTCTGAAAACCACACCAGCCCACGCATCTTTATTGTCACAGTGAGTTATGTAGTGAGCAACATGGAAATGTTCAGCTTTACTCCACGCTGAACTTGGCCAGATTTAGGGCTGAATTCAACACTTGGGTAACAAAACTCAGCCACTGAGTACGGGGGAAGATTGAGGAAACATGAATCTACTTTCTGAATTTTAGGTTATTACAGTGCAGAGGAGAGGAGGAGGAAAGTTTCTGTGAAATGGCAGACGGAATACTGAATGCTGGTAGAATGCATACAAAGAGATGGGAAACGAAACAATATTTTTACTGTTAACCTGATGTCCATAGTTAAGAGAAAGAACCCATAGCAGAACACAAATTCCAGTCATTGCAACTTGCAGTGTATAAATACCAGTTCTTCCTGGATCCATAATTTATGTTGGAACCTGCAATGAATCATGCCACATAGAAGTGGTCCTAGGCTGGAGAAGATAAATCTAATGACACATCAGCTATCACTAATTTAGGGCTGCCTGCTTCTACTCTTGGTAGTGTAAGTGGGAATTTTTCTGTGGACTACATTGGAAGCTGTATTTGGTCTCATGCACAGCACACTGAAGTTGTGCTATATTGTGCCACAGTCATAAACACTGAATAGGAGGTGGCATTTAAAATATCTGAAATATTCTGAGATGTATTTATGAGGCCATCCTCAATCTGAAGTTTACTCATCCTGCTCTAAGCATTTTCCTATTAATAGTTAAGATAGTAGTTTATCACTGTATTTTAGAGAGGTATTAGTAGTTTATCACTGTATTTTAGAGAGGTATTTGAATTTTCTTTTCAGCAAAATTGAAGTTTTTGCATAATGACTTCTCTATACAACAAATAAAATCTCCTCAAAAGCACTCTCCCTTTGTTAAACCCCTGTATTCTTTCTTACAAAATATAAATACTGAAAAGAAAGGCTTAAAAAGGTGCAGCTATAAAATTTCTTATTTTAATCTTATATTTTTCAAATTCACATTAGCTTTCCTTTGGTTGACATGAGCATTTGTGTCACAACTAGCAAGAATGACCCTGGTAAATCCTGGATCCACAGTAAAAACATAGGGATGAACTGGTAGACATACCACTGAATCCCTTCAGAATTGTCTTGACGAGTAACAGGCCCAGTATACAAAAAAAAAAAAAAAAAAAATTATGATGATGGCTATGGTGAATCTGTTGGTCAGAAATTATTTACACTCTTTAAGTAGTTTAGGGAGTTATTCGGGGGCGGGGAAGGACAGTGTGTTTTCTAGAATCAACAACTGAGCTCTTACTATTTTCACAGCTTCTTTAAATTTTCTAACTACTTTATGTTACACTTTGAGCAATATTGTATATGATCTTTAAGCTCCTACCATCAAGATTGTTTTCCTTTTCCTATGCATAGGACTTCAAGAGCACTTCTACTCATACAGAATAGTCTGGATGACTTGCTGAAAGTGTTGCAGAGTTTCTCAGCAGGATCAAAGTCAAAAACCATCAAGTAGCTGTAATCTTCTTGTTTATTTACAGGGAGATCATGAGTTGAGGGAGAAGATTACCTTGTTTTCAATAAAAATGGAGGATTGTGAAAGGAAAGGTTGCGCATCCTGGGATGGGGGGGAGGTCAACCAAAGTGTCCACTAATTTTTTCTGTTATGGATTTCAAACTTTTGTCCAGTTACTTTTTTTCAAAATAAATCTAAGTTCTAGTGTTCCTCATTACTTACATTTTTTTTTTTTTTTCCTCTTTAGGATTCAATCTAATTATACACTAGGACACTTCCAGATGTTTACTCTTATGACGTGTTGAGCATCTTAAGCATATTCAGATCCTCTGTCCTCAGCACCACAGAGGTTTTGCTCAGAATACCTTGTTATTTCTTGAAGACTCAGTGTGTTCTGTGTCATTAAAAAGAGAGTACAAGTGTAATGATTTCTAAGTTTTGCTTTGCTTTCATTGACATTTTTTATTAATTTTATTATTATTATTATTTAAACTAAATCCAAGACTTCAAGGCCAGATATTTGGGATTTTCTTTCAGATTGGGAATGCCAGTTTGGCATTCTCCAAACTTTAACTCACCTTTGGAAAATATTAACTTCAGTCAATGGTATATTTCAGATGTCATATTTCTTAAAACACAAACCATGTTGAATATATCTAATACAAAACAAAAAAAACAACTGGTTTTAATGTTCATTTTGCAGTAACTATGTATTCAAACTCAAGTACAGCAAAGATTTCTATTACCTAGGCTGTTAATACATTAGGAAACACAACGTAGAGAGATGTAGTAGAGAGAGTTCTTGTTTCTGCTCCTGAAAGGACCACACTGGACAGAGATGGCTTGAGCAGTATCATAGCCAATACAAAAAGGGAGGAGTTTCTTCCATTCAAAAGAAGAAAAAAATATTATCTTTTTATCATCAAACCACTTAGAAAAGAAACCACAGGTGGGAATCCTGAAAGCTTACATGAGTCAGAAAGGTCAAAAAACAGTTTCTGACTTGTTGAAGACACCCTCCTGATTCTTTGAAGTGTGACTTTTTTTTTTTTTTTTCCTTTTGCAGTGATATTCTTGGCCAGCCAGGCAGCTTAGACAGTCAGACTGCTGCATTTGACTTTTCTAAAGACTGTATTGATTTCTTATTTGCATCTCTAATTTCTGGCTTGTTCCGTGAAGGTCTATTTCGTGAGATCTCCTCTATAGTCTTGCTATGGCATTTGTCATACAGAGCCTTTAGTTTACTCTGATAGTCTCTCAGCCCTATGATTTGCAACTTCCAAACAGGCTTAGCTGTGTAGATCTTAAAAACGTGGTGGAAAATCCTGCATAAATACCCCACGGGTTTTTCATGAGGGTGTTGACTTACCCAAAAAAAACACATAGCAACATTCTGGGGTGGGGATCTCCTATTGGATATAGGACTATGCACTGTGACATAGCCCTAGCAATACACTCGGTAAAACTGTTGATAATTGCCAAGTCAAACTTCTATTTCTAGCAAACACATTTAATCAAAGATCAGAAAGCATTAATTGTTTTATTGCCTCTCAGAATTTGTCTCCCAAAGTATGCGGCATACCTTACATCGTAAGTAAAGCAAAAGGAGACAGAAAATGAAGTATAAGGAGAGGAAAAAGGATTCAATACCCTGGCACTTGATAGCAGTCACATTTCCCATTATTGTCAAATGTGATAGATTTTTGCTCATAAAAATCACTTTATGGGGGAGGAGGAGAAAGAAAAAGGGGTTACTGACTCAATTACAGTCCTGATACTTCAGGTAAATGCCTTATCAAAAAATTTGAGAAAATTAAAAAATAATTTTTAAAATTACCTCTATGGTCATGTTTTGGTTTATCTCCCAGACTTTTTTTCCTATATGTTAATGATTTTAGCAACATCTGTCTGTTACCTCCGTAGGCATCTGAGAGGGTCTCACAGTAATCAGGGTTGAAGGAACATTCAGTGCTGGATAAGAGTCAGTGCTGAAAGACAGCATGCATTTTCCCATTAGAAACAACCCTCTTTTTATCTGGACCTGACTGAATCATCAAATTATTTTCCCTACTTGAATATCCTTCTCTGAGATCCACTTTTATCTTGAAGCAGAAATATGCCATTCGTGAAGGGGTGAAAATAACTGACTACAGCTCCTAGATTCAATTTGCTTTATATGAAACATTCAGAGGTTTGTCCTTATTTATAATTCTTATTTCACTAAAAGTACCTCTCGAAGATAAAGCTTATCCTTATTCTGGACATACTAGGAACAAGCTCAGTATGACTTAGTGTGTTGTTGCTTTCTTAGAAATGGATGTACCACATGTCACACAGAAGTTAACTGTGGTATCAATTGCAAACAACTATTGAAATTTGGAGGTAAAAGGTACACACACACAATTCACTTTCCCCAAGGGAAAGGAAAAAAAAAAAAAAGAAAGAAAGAAAACCCAAACCTACTGGATTTCAAGCAAAGGTTTGCAAATCATCATGTGAAATACTAACCTTTCATCGCATTCAACAGATCCTATTATGTGACAGTATGAATCTTCTAATCAAGCCGCTTAAACCCCTCAGGCCACGGCTTGACAATATAGTAAATCTTGCTTCAGAGCTCTTGCTATAGCACTGGAAATGCCAGAGCCACATGATGCAAAGAACTCATCTGGTATAAGACCACTCTTCTGTTTGTACTACCCACCTTTTGCTGGATCAGGTCTCATTTTTCCTCCTACAACTGACACAAAACCCCTGTAAGAGCAGAAAGCTGATATAAATGCTATATTGCGTGTTCTGGCCAGTTCAGCAGTAATGCAATGGCATATCCACGTTTGAACAAAATCAAATTAGTCCCTGATAGGGCAAAAATGTAGTAGAAGTGATGAAATTGCAGCCTCAGGAAAAAAAAAAAAAAAGAAAAAAAATATTTACTTTGTGAGGACACTGCTGATTTCCAAAATATCTGAAATTGCTGGGAGCACTGCAAAGTCATATCGTGAAGACTCATAAAATTAAATAGTTTGTTCTACACGTAGACATAAGCATCTAGTGGATCTTACTAACAGTGTGAGATTCTAAAAATCCTGTTGCCCTGTGCTATATTGTGTGCAAAAAGTGTGGGCAGGTTTTTGGGATATTTTTTCAGTTGATCCTAATTGGTGACCAGAAAGTTTGAAGGAGTGACATCCTTCTACAGTACATTCTCACTGGTTTTCACTGCCAAAGTTTCATGATAACCATCAAAATTTATACCAACAAATATCCCTGACTGTGCTTAATAGTAAAACATGATGGAAAAAAGATTTTCAAGAACAATTTTTTCATTTGTACTTGTGCTAAATTTATTGAAAACCTCTTGCTTTTGCCTTATGTCCACACCAGTGCTAACTCAACTGTGTCAGTTAAGCATCCAGTATAATAAGATGCTTGATACTGCTATACTTTAAATCCAATTGTACTCTCTTTTGTAGAATAAAGAAGGATTAACAGATGACCTAACAGTTATTAGCATTTCAAATAATAAGGCTACTTTTATTTAGCTGCATTTCTTCAGTGCAAATATATTATGACATCCGATAATTTTCTACAAGGAACTCAGAAGGATTTGCTTTCAAAGTTTAAAGCAACTGTTGGCATAAATGACTGTAAAAAGACTTTTGAAGTGGAAAGTATCAATCAAACCTGGAATATATTCCAAGGCAAATTAGATGCATGTTCATAAAGCAACAGTTTTGCAAACCTGATAGGTAAAAGGATGTTAAAAGGAGAAGGTGAGGAAGGAACTATAAAGACAAGTATGTTGAAATAGTTTTATCAGATTCTCAGGAGAAAGTTGATTTATGCCTATTTTTGGTTTTGGTGATAATGAAGGTAGGAAGAGGGCAAGTGATTAAGGCATTACTCCAATACTTTAAGCAACGTGGACCATTTCCTGACACCTTAAAGCCTTAGGAAAAAAACAAAGCTGCTGTAAACACCTGTTTACAGGCCACAATCAATGACACCATAGTTCTTAATAACAGAGACTTGAAAGAGCTATAATTTTGCAAAACCTCTTCTCCAGGCAACATCAGAAAAGAGAACTGAAAGGTCTGTGTTTCAGATTTATTTTCTTTCCCTTTTTTTTTCTCATTGTTTTTATGTTTGGGATTTCAGTGCATCTAAGTATCACCAAACGTCTTATCTTACTGGTGTTTGCATGTTCTTGACTTTATGCAAGTGAGCTAGAAGTCCATCTGTCTGACGGTTGCAGAAACTTCCAGGCAGCAGCTATGGTGATATTCTTCCTGGGCATTATGAATGGGAATCAGATAAAAGCTTTTCTTCTGCCTGATGTAAGGTGATGAGGAATCCCAGCCTTTCAACTCTGGAGAGTGCAGGCTGCCTACCAGTCTGACTCTTCACTCCATCACCAACAGAAGAGCTAGAAATCACAGAATGGCTTAGGTTAGGAGGGACATCAGAGATCATCTAATCCAACCTGCCTGCCATGGGAAGGGACGCCTCTCAGCTAGACCAGGTTGCTCAAGGCCTCATCCTTGATATCGCAGGCAGCGAGACAGCGGGACCGGCTCCGGCACTGACAGGCTCTGCGGCACTTGCGTTTTTCTTTTGAACAGGGGGTTTCCTCGACACGGGGAGGCCCAGAGATACAGTGAGGAGTGGCAGAGTCTGCAACTCTCACAGGCGTGCTCGTGAGAGTGACGCAGATGGGGGGCGTTGCTGGGAAGCCGCGGGTGATTTAAACGCGGTGAATCCGGCCACGCCGCCATATCGCACAGCAGCCTGATATGAACATTGGCAGTGGTCAGAGAGGGCTGTGCGCAAAGAAGGAAGAGGAATTGAATTAAAACCGCAAACAAATAAAATAGAATAAAAACAAACAAACAAAAACCAACACCAATCAAGACCAATCAAACATACATAAACACAAACTAACAACATCAACAAATCATTACTACTGCAGTTCCAGAATAATGGTCTTCATGCGGCAAAAGAAGTCTGTGCTTCTGACAC
>VWZK01015585.1:252089-286197 GCA_013396935.1 Baryphthengus martii | reverse complement strand
GATTTATTTGTCTAGCATTATTGTCCTTTTCTTGTGTGTTTTTGTTGCCTTGTTAAATAAATATTTTTTTTTATTTTTTTTTTGTTCTTTCCCCTTCACTTTCCTCCGGGGACATTTTCTTTCCTGAACTTGGGGGGGAGAGGGGCCTGATTTCCATCAGGGGATACTTCCTCCTCTGAATTTGTCTCCAACCGGGACAACTGCATACTCAAGCAGTTCTTGCAAGATGTGTCCGTTGCTTTGGTGTGTAGGGACATTGACCCACATTCAGCCCTGGGTGAATGCTCCCCTGTTTGCAAAAGCACATAGAATCACAGAGTTACAGAAGGGTTTGGGTTGGAAAGGACTTTTAAAGGTCATCTAGTCCAATTCCCCTGCCATGGGCAGGGACACCTTCCATTTGAGCAGGTTGCTCAAAGCTCCATCCAGCCTGACTTGAACACTTCCAGTGGTGGTGCATTCACAACTTCTCTGGGCAATCTGTTCCAATGTCTCACCATCCTTGATTTTTTTCGTTTTTTTCCTTATGTCCAATCTAAAACTACCGTCTTTTGGTTTAAAACAGTTACCCTTTGTCTGATCGCTTCAGGCCTTGTTAAAAAGAGAGACTTAAAAAGTCTCACTTCATCTTGCTTATAAACTGCCTTTGCATATTAATAGGCTGCTGTAAGGTCTTCCTAGAGCCTTCTCTTCCCTTGCTGTAAGGTTTATTTGTTAATGAAGAGAGGCAGTGTGTCACCAGATATCTATTCTAAGAGGAACATGGTATTAGCAGAAACAGGTCCTGTTATTTGTTTAAAGGATAGTGATCCTGCAGAGTCTGACATGTGTCAGTCAATCTGCCAGAAAAAAAAAAATGCAACCAGTGGTATATGTGATGTGTATATGTAATTGGGGGGTTCTTTTCCTGGGTGTCAGTAATTACCAAATTTGATTTGTAGCTAAACATAATTTAAGAAGTTGAACATGCCACTTCATTTCCTCTTTTTCTTGATTTTCTACAGAACCTCATTTTAAAACATTTTTAGTGAAATAAAATACAAAAATTCCTTTTTTAGACAGAGTTTTGCTGTTTCAAAAAAGGTCACTACTAAGTCATGCATAGAAAATGTGTAGTTTAATGGAGATCGGGTTCCTCAGAAAACTGACAATGTGAGAATATAGAATTAAAGTGAACTTTTCAGATAATCTTAGCTTTCATTCTTGCCCTAGCAAAAGAACTGATGTGCACAAGGGCCCTGGTTGGAAATTATCCCTTGACAGCAAAGCACTCAAACACTTGCTTAAATGTACTCCTGAATGGGATATAGAATATACACAAGGATAAACTGTACATTCATAAATGATATTTATAACATTTCTCTTGAACTGCCACTTTATGAAACCACTGGTGTTGCTGGAGTGCAGAAAAAGGCTGAATATGATCCAATGATCTTGTTTCTTCTTACTGCCTCAAAGCAAGACACATTTATGGTTGTATTACATGATAGATCCTGCTTCACATTCTAACAGTTTTCTCAAAGCTTTGGAACAGGCATTTGAGAGCATGTGATCAAAAACCGGTTCCACGGTTTGGGCATGCTGATTAAGTCAGTTCTCTGTCAGGGTAAAAAGCTATCAGTGCATCCATTCCTGGCTTAGTCCCTGTAAGGTGACCTATTAATGCAGGTCTTCATATTAATTAATACCTCTCAGTTGTCAAGGTACTTAATACTGAGCTCTGTTGGCCAAACAGTTTCTGGCAGAAGCATAGGTCAAAGGTTAATGGCTGGGCACGTTTGTCACTCCAGATTTGAGAGCCGTGTATGAGGCATATAACTTCATCCTGCAAGGAGAGAAATACCCTCCTCTCGGACACAAAAACTAGTTCATTCCTATCTCAGTTTGAAAGCAGAGAGTTCTATTCCTAACCTTAGTTGGGATCTAGTTAGAGTTGGGTGTAGAGACCAATCAATAGTAAGAGCAAGGTAAGTCAAAGTCAAAATCGGGTAACAGAAAAGTAATGATACCTAAGGCGAGCATCTAAGCAAGAACTGGGATCAGAAGCCAAGCCAAGCAACAGGAAACTGGATACTATTGTACCAAGCTGAAGGGCAAAACAAGAGGAAGGTCAGAGGCAAGGTCAGAAAGCCAGGGAATTACACTGCAGAGCAGAGCATGGGAAGGGGAGCAAGACGCAAGAGGAGCCAAAGGCAAAATAAGCAATTAGGGTGTGATTGTTCCTTGAACACCCAGGGCAAAAGCCCAGCCAGTCTTAGGTTGTATTTCTTGGGTCTTTAGGGGGCAGCAAAAGCTGGAAAAGAGAAGCCTGGCAGGTTCCTTTAGCTGGAGCTGAAGCTGAAAGGTCCTCTTTGCTTTTTAGTACTCAGTCAAACATAAGTATTAAAACATTCCACCCTGCAAACAGACATTTTTAAACACTTGTTCTGAGACAAGCAAGGAAAGGGCTGAAAAAAACAATGCATATTTTCCTGATTTACTTGCTCCACATGTGGAGATGTGTCTGTTGAAAGCAGCAGTGTCCTGACCTTGGTCCCCAGACTTCACAGAATGTGGCACTCAGACATTTGTGTCACTAGTAAATATCTCTGAAGTATTTCTATGGAAATATACTACAACAGTATATATAAAAGAGAGAAAATGGGGTGAGGTACCTTGCTCTGATTGGTTTGAGGAATATGGAAGTAGGTTTTTGAGGTTACAGGAAAGGCGGTGGTTTTGGCAGATGGTATAATGACGCATAGGAAGGCATTCATGAAGTCTATTCAATTTTTTTTCTGTATTTTAGAATGTTTTGAAAGAAAAGTCATACCAGAAAGTTACACTAAAACAGTATTGTGATGATGCTTAAATTGTACTTAAATTGATGTCTTAAAGTCTGGGAATGATATGGTGATGGGTTTTTTTCCTAGGGAAGGAGACAACTAGGTTCCCAGATCACACGGAAAGTCAAGGGCAGTCAAGCCTTTCGTTCTCAGTTGTGTCATAATCCCTGTTGTCATTGCTGGTCCAGAGGCACTTGTCCTGAGAGAGGCTCCACAAGACCATACAATTATTTTTTTCCTTGCCTTCCATACACATTAGAGTACAGTCTCTAATTTCATGATTACTTACCTATTCTCAAATACCACAACATAAATAATATTGCTTCCATAAACACCTTTTATAACAGATAGAAATGCTTGAGCATTCTGTTCTCTGTTGTGCTTACAAGTGGAAGAAAATACCAACATTACAACTGCTGTATTGGGGTATTTTATTGGGGACTTCTTGAAGATGTTCAGAATATTTCAGCCTTACAAGAGTTTAAAATGCTCGACTGAAATAAAATACCTGCAACACAGGTTTTGTTCATCATGTGACTTATCAAGAGTTGTGTAATAAACTGAAGTCATACCTTCCTGCAGTTTGGAGAAGAGAGGGGGCAGGCGGCAGATGAGTGAAGTTCCACCACAAAGGTGATAAGTGATGAAGAACTATTGTTCACCAAGTGTATTGGGTTTGGGTGAGCTGGAGTTAATGTTCCCCAGAGCAGCTCTGGTGGTGCTGTGCTTTGTATTGGGAGGCAGATAAGACGCCAGTGTTGTGGCTGCTGCTGAGCAGCGCTCACATAGCACCTCCACCCAGTGAGATGGGGTGGGCAAGATCTTGGGAGGGGACACAGTCAGGACAGCTGACCCAAACTGACCAAAGAGATATTCCACATCATATGATGTCAGCTCAAGTGTAAAAGGAAGAGAAAGGAGGAGGAGGGTGGGGTCATCCATTTGTGAAGACGCTTGTCCTGCGAGCAACTGCTATGCGTACCAGAGCCCTGCTTCCTGGGAAAGGCCAGACATCACCTGCTGATGGAAAGTAGAGAATAAAATCTTGTTTTGCTTCTCTTTTCACACACAGAGCCTTGCTTTTCTGCTTTTTTGCCTCTTCCTATTAAACTGCCTTTACTGTATCCCACGGGCTCTTCCCATCTTATTCTCTCCCCCCGTGTGCTGAGGGAACTAGTGGGGAGTGATAGAGTGACTTGGTGGGTACCTGGTGCTCAGCCAAGGTCAACGCACCACACCAAGTCTCACAGTACGAGAAGTAGAGGTTACTCTATGAAAATAGTAGAAGTCTGGAATAAAGCAAAGAAGAGTCAATCCTTTTATCCACCAGCCAGTGAACTTCCAGAACTTGCTGCCACAAGAGGTTGTAGAGGCAGACCCTACAAGGATCATCAAAACAGGAGTCAGAAAAATTTATGGACAGCAAGTCCATAAAGAGGTATAAAAGGACTAGACAGTGAGTCGCCCTCTAAAATCCCTGGTATAACTATTTGTGTGCTAGGGGAGTACAAAAGAAATGGACTGCAAATAATGACTAGGCTCACATGCTGAATGACATCTTTTGCTGTTGGGACAAAATACTGGGCTAGATGGACAACTGGTACAACCCCCTAGCTTCTCATGTTCTCATGTGCTTTGATGCTTGTGGCTTTAGGTCACCTTCCCAACATGCTATCTGCTAATTCATTCCTTTTGAAGCAGCTTCAGCAGCGATTTTCCACCATGCACTAAGGATTTCTCCACTGACTGGCCTTAGAGTATCTCTAGTTGTGAAACAGTTGCTTGAAAGTAGGTGATAAGGTGGCTATTTGACTAAGCTAATCTGGGAAGATGGAGTGTACAGCAAGACTAAATCTTGCTTTGTACACATCAAGTATGAACAGCTTGCCAGAGAGATAGACATGGAGAGAAACAGTCCACTGAGACTCAACCTTGGGATAACTACACTAAACCTGATTTTATTCTGTCACCAGGGGCCTTCATTATCCTCTGTAATTATGTGGTCAAGTCTGGAATTTGTAAAAAAAAAAAGGAAAAAAATCTGTTTCTGGTGTTGTGGTAAGGCTAATGCACAGACTAACTGCTACACAGCAGAGAGTAACATTCCTAGTGGTAAGGTGGTTAGAAAAGCGGAAATACTGGAGCATTTCTGAAGTCCCCAAGAATGGAGGACCACTTGGTTGCCCCAGCTGGCTTGAGGACTGATGCTGCCAGTATCTGTGAAAAAGGCATCTTCCTGCAAACACACAACAGGATAGAGGAACGGTGACTTAGTGGGGTTTTTAGGAAGAAGTGAACCTCTGCTTACTAAGAAATCACTTCTAGTAAATATTATACAATATTGAAACAGTCGCTTTTGGTTAATATTCTTACTAATAAACAATTATTTGAGCATTTTTAGAAGAAAAAGTATATAAGCCTAAAAAGCTATCAAAAGGAAGATCACTTAAAACATGAATGTTTGTGGACATCTTTAGATATGTTTACTTTTCATTATTATCCCATTCCTGCAAGTATACAAAATTTGAGACCACAAACATTGAAATCAGAAAAGCTTTCTGTTAAAGCAATGTCTGTAGGACAAAGCCCACAGTCTGGTCTAATTTCCAGGCAGGTATGCACTGATAGACCAGTCTGGCCAGTTTCATCTAGTGAGTCAGAATCTTGTATTTATGTAACACTGACTTCCATTTTCTTAATTTATGTGACTCCAACTCCCTTTTTTTTTCTATTAAACAAGCTTCTGTGATATCCAGAACAATATAAACTGTTTCTTAGAGCCTCAGTAAAAGCTACTTGAACTACTTAATGTAGATGTTGTCCTTGTATGTTTTATTTTATTAAAAATTTAGATAAGTTTAATATTAAACATTTATCAGAAGACTATACAGTTTACATCCTCTTGCTAAGACTTCCATTCACCTGAAGAGTTCTGATAACATGAATAAACCACTCGAAGTTCCATTTTCATCTGTTTATTACAATATCAGATCCTCAGTTGAACCAAACCTGCTTCTGCATTGTCCCATATTAAATTTTTAAGCTTCCAGCTTAATATTGTTCCTTCTTACTATTCATCAAGTAGATAACTGAAAAAGTGTTCCCATTTTATTGTGATGTATATGCACTGTAAATACTTCAATACACTCTCCCTCAAAGTTTCCTGAAATACTAAGTTGAAAGCCTCTTGAAATTCACTCACTGAAGGCGCTGTGTTGAACTGCCTCAGCTTTCTCTCCAGTCCGTGTGTTGATTTCTTCTAAATCACTGCACCAAACTTTCTTAGGGGTCATCTGTGAGTGGTGCACACAATAAACTGGCAAAGCCCAGAAAAGTAATGAAAGGAAATTCAGGTCATCTGCTGGAGCACAGCAATTTCTCTTCTTGCTCTGAGACCACCTTAACGATTCCCCTTACTACCAAGCATTACACGTGGTAGCCTTGGCTCTGGCCTTCTGTCACTGTTTTGCACACATTCTCTTACCATGTCAGGTTCTTTGTTGGTTTGGGGTCTTTTTTTTTTTTGCCTATAATTAGTAGTTGCAGACATTTTCTGTAGTCATTGGTTGTGCTGCGAAAGTGTAATTTGGTGAAGGAGCATTTGCACAAAAGAGAAAATGGAAGGCTGATTTCGGTAGTAGGGGGCCGAGTGATTATGAGGCAGAAAGAGTTTATGTCAGTTCCAAAGCAGTGTAAGGTCTATCGACAAAACAAAAAAAAAGACTTTTATTCCAGAATAGTGTCTGTGCAGGAACACAGAGAGTTACACAAGCAGTAGCTGCTGCAGCATTGTTATTATACTGCCATAGTTCTGCCAGTTAATTTCCTCACATGGACAAACCCTCAATTTTTCACTTGCAAGGTCTCGCAAAGAATTCTTATTCTAGATTACCTTCATTAATTCCTGGCCTCTTTTTAAAAATGTATTGCTTTTTAATACTTCAATTGTTGGAAGATCTGTGAAGTCTCTCCCAGACATCACAATGTCTTTGGAGCACTGTACAGATTTTATAATGTCCGGAAAACACTCTCTGGATTGCATTTTGTCATTGAAATGCTGTGCTGACATTATAAACACCTGAGATGGATGGATGGATTGACCTGACAGCATTAATAATAACAGCAAGTCCCCTTTACAAAAGTCAGTATAGCTGCTATTGCTCTTCAGGCATTAGGCCCACTAAAGTAACAGAGTAAGGGTTATGCAACAGCAAAATGAAGATGTGAGTTAAGAATGGGGGTCTGAAGGCTGAAATGGTGCTTGGATAGCCAGGCTGGCAGTTCCTCGGGAAAAAACTTTATGCCCAGTATAAGGAACGTTGCAGTAATGCATTCCTCAGCCCAAAAGGAGGGGACGAACAGGAGAGCACCACATTACCGCTTTTTTATCTACGCAAAGATCTACTGTTCTTCCAAGCAGGGCAGCAATACACACTCCACCTATGATGGGGCAAGTCGTCTCTCGTGCACACCTCTGGCTAAGAGACTGGCAATATTGATGTAGTTATCCAAACGAGTAAGTTTGACTTCGATAGGTGGTAAGCTATGACTGGAATTATTGGAAGGGGACACCTTTCTAGGAGTGTATGCAAACTTTTTAATGAATCTCTGCAGTCATTTATGCTATACAGCCGGGGCACCTTCATCTCCTTGTTGCTGCTAGACATTTTGTTTGCTTGAATATTTTAATATTGTGAGTGTTTTGTTCTGTTAGTGTAAGAAAGAGAGAGTATGAGCTAGCTAAAAGGATACTTAACTTGAAATACATAATTTGTTGTGGAAGAAAATTGATAAAAAACTGGCCAAATGAGAAAGCCAGGAAGTTCTATAGTCAACATTCTAAATAAACTACAGTAAATGCCCATATAACCCTGTCGGTACAACTGTACAAGGTGTCTTTACAATGTTCTTAGGAGAGTTCACAGTCAACAAGGTGCCTCCCTTTTTTCTGCTTTGCTGGATTTCATTACATTCCAAGGACAAATGTGCATTTGCTCCAATATAAATCTCTTACATGTTCTCCCTCTATATTAGGACCGTATTTTCAAATGGGAACAGCCTTTACATTGAAGACAACCAGCTTGAGAGCCTTTAGAGATCTTCACTGTCAGAAGATGAGTTCTGAGGCTCTTTCAGGCACCTCACCTACCAGCTACCACCGTCAGGTGTCACTGAAAATGGAAGCCATATTTGGGCTTTTAGACTTGTTTTTCAGAAATACTTTACTTTATAAAAAAAGATTCTCTTTGCTTCAGTCAGCCCTCTTGGTAAGTGAAGATTCATTGTATTAGTAACCACTTACCCTGTCCTCATCCACTAGTTATTACTGTGGACCTGGGCACAGCAGAAAAAAAATGAGCTGCTACTTTGCAATTTTGTCTCCTTATGTTTATAAATAGGCTCATATGCGTGGAGTCTGCTATAGAAAGCAATGGACATAATGATAAACTAAAAAGTCACTTGCATTGCTGTTACTACTAAGATAATTAAAAGATACACCTAGAACCACACTAGCTTCAATCCATGATCCCTGAAGAAGGGCTGAGGACACACTGGTCTGTGAAAAAACTAACCTGTTTCTATAATGTTACTTTTATTAGGCTGAAATAAATCTCTGTAAGGGGGACTGGACTTGAAGTCTGGTTTGCCTACCTTAGTTAAAAGGTTTTCCACTGTATATCCTCTGTTGAGCAGAGGGTGTATCCCCAACCATTTTGTCTGATTATTCTGGGTAAAATTCAGAACTTTTTAAGTTATTTTGTAATTTGTCTGTCACAGTATAGTATCTGGGAGTTTAGCAGAGGAAAATACAGTTTTCCATTATAAATTCGTAGATGACAAAGTCAGAGTAACCACTGCAGTTGCTCACTGCCTTGGAGAAGCAGACCACAGAACATCCTGGAATTGTTCCGTGTTTAATCAACATCCACTCTAGTTAAAGCTGCCAGTTCTGGACAACCTGTCACAATCTGTTGGCCAATAGGACACCCTTATCTACTTTGCCTTATTGAAAGAAAGAGATAAAAAAAGGACTTAGTTTTGCGTTTTGTAGACCTGCTAAAAATACTGGTTTTTTTTATCTTTAAGAGCAGTGTTGGGAAGAAGGTTGATTTTCTTTCTTATGGTTTTACTGGGAGGAGGGGGAGAGATAGGTCTACATAAATACCACAAATAGGAAACTACTTATTTTTTGAGTTCTGATTTCAGACCCACAACTCACTGATTTAATGAAAGTCGTAATGCCAGAGCTAAAGCCTGAGTTTGACGGTTTGCGTTTATTTTACTTGCAGTCTATGTTCCAGGTAAAGACTTCTGGGAAGACAAAAAAATCCCACAGTGTGGTGTAAGCTGACAAGGGAATATGAGAGGAGAATAATATCAGAGCTCATAGGCCTCCACTTCTAACAGCTCTACTCCTAACGTTTTCTTCCTTCATTTAAGCTTCCAGTAAAGTCTCCCTGTGTTTCCCTCTAATTTAAGAAACTGTCCGTTATTCCCATCCCTTCCTGTTCTCTGTCATCCTCTTGTTACTTACTTCCTCTTCTGTTTTAAAAGCTTGCTCACTCTCTCTCCACCCCCACCCTGGCTTATTTCTTTCATATTAATAATAATCTTAGTACTGAGCACTTGTATCGCTCTCTACATGTTCAAAGTGCTGTACAAACCTTAGTTAATTAATCCTCACAACACACTCCCCTCCCTCTGTAGGATAGGTAAGTATTATTATCTCAGTTTTACAGATGGGGAAATTGTCGCAATGACTCAGTGGCAGAGACACAAGCACAGTAACCTTGTTCTTGAAACCTCTATTTTGAAAATACCTTCTCCAACCCTGCTTGCCTCTATAAATACTTTCCCATCTCCTTTGTCTCCTAAATCATCAAGACAAATCCGCTGCCTACTCTTGCCACTACAGCTCCCTTAATTGTTGCCATCTCTTTCTCTCCCTCAGACACCTCCTGCAGGAACTTTGCCAATGCATTGCTCCTCTGGCTCTTTGAACATCTTCCTCTTACATCTGCATTTTTCGTCTCACTTCCACTAGGCAAGATGAAAGTAACCCCTTGCCAGCCTCACCAGTTCATGGCTCTTCTTTGTTTCTGTTCCTGGATCGCATCAAAATCAAGGCCTAGGTGCCTAACACAAGGCTGCACATTAGGGATCCAGATCCAGATAGCCTGAATTCCCTCCACATCTTTTCCTAGTACCTTGGCATTTCTGAAGACATCCTGTACCAGTGGAAAATGGCAGGCATAGGTTCGTCAGTAGAATTTATTCCCTCTGTGTACATGCCGCTCCAAATCAGTCCACAATGCTCCTGCTCAGGACTGTGCGTTGGTTCTGCTGCAATCCGCTGCTTTGAGTTTTCTGTCAGTGAGCTGCGACTCACCCCATAAGCCTGGGATCACTGCTTGATCATTGAAGATGCCAACGTGTCCCACCTGACACCTTTGTGTGCCCCGAACCACCATCCTAGGATCTAAGATTTTGATCTTTAAATAATCTTAAAATAGATGTCCTGAATGTGGCCCTGAGAGCAAGTGAGTTGACAGAGGACATTCTTACATTTAGGACAGAAATGTCCACAATTGTAAGTCAGCACACCCAGGATTTAACTGCCTCTGCGGTTCCCTCATGTGACACTTCCTTGTTCCTGTACATTGTAGATGGATGATCTTTGCTGTCACGTCCCTGTGATCACAGAATATGTGTAATTTGAAACTCTAAATCCAGCTACTGATTACTCAGATATGATCCTTGTTTTGCTCTCTCCAGAGTGATGCTCTTGGTCTTAGCTGACCCCTGAGTAATGATAGAGTCTGACAGTGTGGCTAACTGAGAATCTTACGTAGCTGCAACCATGTTTTATCAATCTCTTGGTTCAGATCAATTCATCAGACATGATTATATGAACTTACTTTTTTAAAGACTCTACCATAATGTTATGCCCTGTCAGGAACAATCTTTTTAATGGATCGGTGCTCATTTTGTCGTTTTCTGTTCTATCATATGACATAGCATCATACCTCTGCAGGTGAGCTACCACTCACTATGGTATGGTAACTGAGGGGTTTTTTTAAGATGCCTTCGAAGACTTATTTTGATGAGATTCCACAGCAAGTTCTTATGCTCATACTGATGAGGGGCTGACCACAATCAACTCAACACAAAGGCACGTCTCTTTTGGCATCTTGTATATGCATCAGTGTCGTAGAGGTCAGAGACTTCGACAGCTAAGATTTGCTGACCCATACCCGCTTGTACTGCTGCCTTTTTCATCATTTTATGTCGGTTTAGTTTATGCACATACCATCAGTCCATTCCCTTGCGAAGAGTGAGCAAGGGAAGTGGCCTACCTCAGCAGTGTTCTTCAGGAGTCTTGTCTCAGTGTCAAGTGTTATTTACTCAGTATTTGGCTTGATGCCCACAGCTGACATGATGGGACTAATGTGCTTCTGAATGGCCTACTTATGCATTTTTTCAGGTTTAATAAGATTTCTGTTATGCTAGGTTTCTGGAGCACAAAATGTGGTATCAGTGCACAAGTCTGCATAACTGTCCTCAAAAACGCAGGAAACTTTGGATACCCCTTCCTATGCTGGGCCCTCCTTTGTCTGCAAAAAAATGAACACTAGAGGGTGTAACTCACAAACCTCATGGCTCTCCAGGGGTCATTCACTGGGATTAGGATTGGCATCACATTTCTACTTGAGTGGTTTTACCAGTTTACCGCCTGTACACTTTTGTGGATGTTCTGCTTCCTCCCCGGCAGCAGCACCTTCTGCACAGAGACCTCCATGCCTCACAGTACCTCCTAAACCAGGTGACCTTGAATACTAGCTCTAACTTCATCTCTTCTCCTTTTCACCCACCCCCACAGTTTTCTAATTCATTAGCTCTTCACAATAAAAATGGAAAACATCTACTTAGACTAACAAATAGGCAGGTTGTTTGCTTGAGGGGTGAGGGGCTGTTTTTCCTAAGAACTACGGGTTATTCTTTGGCCTTAGAGCCTCTTAAACCTGCAGCTGGAAGTCTCTGCGTTGTTAACTGGGAGCTAGGGCAATCATTTGTGAGTCTGGAAGGTGGTTCTGCCCAGGGGCAAGTGCAAAGAGCCTTGGTCTTAGATTCTAAGCCTGCTTCTGACCTCGACATTCAATATATTCATTGTGCACTCTGACTACTCTGTGGAAAACCTAAATATGAAAAGAGCAATCAGGAATCAAATGAGCTCAGCACAAAGCACAGGGAGAGAGATTGCTACAAGTGTTTGAACGCCAGCTCTGATACCAGCCCCCATTCCTTCAGCCACTTCAATAGATATTTTTTTTCCCCCTTTCTTTCCTACCTACCAGAGAATAATAAAAAGGGCTGTAGTATTAGCCCATGTGTATATGCTTACTCATACCTATTTACCATGAGTATAGTTACTGCTGTCTGCTAGAGTGGGTCCAGGGCCTTCTAGATGCTCATTCAGCTGTCAAAACCTGTTGGAAAACAATGACGGGATGAAACCTGTTCGTTACTGGGTTTTTTTGATTGTGTTCTCGCAAAGAATTATATTCGGTGTTTCACTGAAAAGCTCTGTTCTCTAAAGTAGAGTTTTGATGGGAAACGTAGGTTATCTCTAAAATTTTTCCTTTTCCCATTTCCAACAGATGCTTTCCTATTTTGAAATTCTTTTTTATTTCCATTTTTTAAATTCAAATGCTATCCATTTTTTCCCATGAAAAGTGATGGTTTAAGCAAAACTCACATTTAAGGGAGTATTTTTTTAATTTCAAACATTTATATGCTCCTTTCTAGTTATGTCTTTAAAATGATTGCAAGTTCTATCAGGCCACTATATAAACAGTTTCAGCGGGAAAAGTTGACTCTTCAAAATATTTAGATATGTTTTCGAAGGTGCTTCAAGAATAGTCCTGCTGACTCCACCAGAGCCCACAGCTTCCTTTTGGAGCAGGCCTTCAGCGCAGGTGCCACACAGCCCTCCGTACGGACTCTGCGTTGATGTCTTGCTGAAGGTCTTAGGGGGAAGTACATGGGCAGGTGTTTCATGTTAAAATTAGGTCTCTCTGAGTTAACGTGAAGGCTTTAAGCCATCTAGTTCATGTGCCAACAACAGCAAAGGTGCAGCCGTGCTGGGTGCAGCTGCTCAGGACTGTGCTTTTCACTTGCACAGTTACCCTGTATTTGCAAACCATGTTACTAGATCTTCATTGCTCTTGGGACCAATTTGTTATGTCTGTGTGTGTTGCAGTCAGGCTTCTGCTTTCCTGTAATCACACTCTTGACACCCACTGTTGCAGAGCTGAGCTACTGAGCCAGTCCAACCACAAGCTGCTTGGTGGGACAGTACTGACACGCTGCCCTTGCTCCAAAAGCAGGGTTCAGAGCATTCCTCGGCAAGATTTCCTCATGTGCAGTGTGGTCACAGCTGTGAAAACCCATCAGATTTTTTTAAGCCATACTCATTATTAAGTATTTGGATGGATCAGAGCTAAATGTTTAGTAAAACCCAATGTAAAATAACAAGGAGAATCGCATGCTTTCAGGGCTACTGTAGGCTACCTGAATTCAGGCAGTAATGACACTAACTGCATCTCCTCATTCCACCTGTGTTCTGCCAAGGTGTCTAAAAGTGCCACATCCATTGCTGATATTTATAATGATATTTCATTCCCAGTATTTACCTCTCAAAATATGGAGTATTTCATCCAAAAAGAGTTGCAGTGGTAGAGGATTTTGGTCTTTGCCAGCTTCTTGTGTAACAGAAACCATTTCTTATGTAATTGGCTAGCAAAGTAGAAAGTCTCTACAATTTTTGAAGAGTAGAATTTCTCTAAAAAGTTATCTCATATGGCCAAAACATTATTTCATTCAGAGAATTTGTTAACCTGAGTAAGCTGCCTTTCAGACCACAAATTCGTGTTTAAATCACAAACAAAGCAGGGAAAAAAACAGTCTAGAGGGGTCCGTGCTTTGTATCTAATATGCTTTTGCAGTTTACTTTTGTTCTGGTAAGCAGATGCTTTGAGAACTGTTCAGCTGCAGTTCAGGCAAAGGTCAATATCAGGCCAGTCAATATAACATACAAAGCTCCAGATCAATATCCTATGAAAGGAGGCTCAGCACCTTCTGCCTAAAAAAAGTGTCTAAAATAGAACTTACTTTTCAGATTCAAGCTGTCCTGGGGGATTTCCTTATTCGTGTTCCCACTGGAGGAGCCCGTCATGATATTGCAGTAATTGGTAATCTTTAAACCACCTATCCACATGCTGAATTTTGTGATTTAAGTGAGCGTATTGATAACCAGCCTTAGCTTTTTTGTACATAAATGTTAGGGTGCCGGGCTTATATTTTCCACATAAAAGATCAGCAACTTTATTACCCGCAAAAGGTGGTTATTAGGGTCTAAGACTAGAATTCATCATAGTAAGTATGGTTATTTACTTTATACATTTATGCAGTATATCAGCCACAGCTTTGACAGTGCTCTGCAATTTTTTTCACACGAAGGCATTCAAATCCAAGAAATATATTCATACCTGCTGTCAACAAGTGCAACTCCCTTGGAAAGCTCTGAGTCAATTTCAGCAGTGACGTGAACAGCAGCATAAATTTTAGGTCTAAATTGGTCAAAAAATATGTGAAAGTGGGCATAATTTGCATGCTGAGGACTGAAAGAGGAAAAGCAGCTAGCAAAAAGAGTGCAATTAAGGGGGGGGGGGCAGGGAATAGGGGATCTACTGGCATGAGTGTAGTGCATCGAATTTGGTTCTGAATTCAGACAACTATAAGCAAATGTAAATGTTATACTTAATGCAACTAGCTCTTTATAGTGGAGAGAACACACTTTCTCCACCTGTTATGCTCATTGCTATGCGAAAGGATGGACCAGAGTATGTCATGCCTAGGCTAGCAAACACTCAGCACATGCCTATATGTATGTGCTGAATATGTTTCCCAGGTCCCCAGTGGGCTCATAGTATTACTGTGAAACCACTAACTCTTTATGGAAGGGAAATCTATGTTTCTGGGGTCTTTTGCTCAAAGCAGCCTTTCCAGTATTCCAGGCTGCTCTGATAGATCATGGAAGATGAGGGATTTTTGTCATAGAAGCATCACTTCTTTGTACCTGCTGAAAGGAAATGGCTAAGAACTGTGTAATGAAAGCAGTATTTGGACTGCCAACAGGAATAGCTCGGCTTGGGTGCTGCCGTGCTTCCAGGCAGCCCCTGGCCCAGCAGGATGATTTGGAGTATCTGAGGGAGACATCTCAGTTCCAAACACAATGGGTGGAGAAAGGCGGCCACCTCTGAAATCATTCAGAGTGGCCAGGACCCTGTCTCTCTCCACTGCCTGAGGAGGTCACTGAAACTCCTACCTACCAATCACCTGGGAAACCTCTCAGTATAGACCTGAACAAGTGTTGAACCTCAGTCACCTTCATCCACTTGAAATCCAGAGCATTGAGTCCTCTCTTGAGAGCAAGCAGTTAATGCCGGAGAAGGAAGAGGCAGCAGCCACTTCAGAATAACTTCATTGTTTGAACACTCTTACAAGAAGTAGGAAACATGGATTTTAAGCCTTTCTTAGACTGAAGGGGTTTGAACCTCAGTTCCTTTTTCCTCAGAGCTTATCCTGCCCATCAAGCTAGAGAACTTCTTCATTCTGCTCACTATGCGAGGCCATGGAGCAGAGAGAGAATAGGTAAGAGGAAGCTTGATTTTGCAGCCCATTGGTGGGGGCAGGCATGAGAGAGTCCTGAGGCTTGGTCCCAGCTGTCACTGCTGTTTAAGTATTCTTTACTGTTAATTTTTAATACAGGCACTCATACAGTCAAGCAGACGTGGTTGTCAGACTGTAGAGACTGTAGTGTTTCAATCTACCTGAATTTGTATTATGTGTGAACCACATACTGCCCTAAGCCCTGAACTTATCACACCCGATGACAAGCACCTGAGACTGTAGCACCACAGTTGCCTAATTAGGTGCAGAGTTGTTCAAGGCCTTCCGTAAATATAATAGAGAGAAAAAGGAGCAAAAGTGAATCCGTTCTTCTCTGAATCACATTCTGGAAGGGCCTGTTCCTCTCTGTTGATTACAAAGGTAGTCTAGGATGACAGTGTTCCCAAATAAGCCTCTCAGATGAATTTAGCATGCCCAGATCACAGGAATATAATTTTTCTTCTTTAGTTGTTTTGCATTTTATTGCTGTTAGTTGCCTTTGTGTCCACCTCAGAGTGATGTGCTCCTCTGAAGAAAGATACAATGGAATTGTCTAGACAAAACCTAAGTGCCAAGATTGCTACCTAAGACCAGTCTTTCAGGATGAAATGTGGAGGGGGATTAAACAGGGAATTTGTGCATAGCAAAGCCCTGACTCATGAAACAAGCCCACCAAGATCGGATCTTATTGGAAAGATACATTGTGTAGTCAGTCCTGAAGTTTAATGTCAGTCAGCTAATCTACCTGCTTTTATATCATTAAATGCATCTTCTGCATCAAAGCTTTGTACAGTTTCAAAGTGTAAAACGGATTCATCATGCTCTTCTTATATGTTTATCTGTGCAGCGTTTTTCAGATTCAAAGATGATGTTAACCTGTTAGCAAGAACCAGATGAAGGTCATGTGCCTTGAGTTTTCTGATGTTCTCTACGTAGGCATCACCATCTTTCATGACCATAATGATCCTATTATCCAAAGTAAACAATGCATAACCTCACTGGCCCAGGAAAGCTTCTGGAAGAGGTGGTTACAACACAACTACTGACTCCTTACAAGTAGTCCGCCAGATAGCAGCACTTTTACTACAGTCTGAACACAAAATTTGAGGCTTTTTCATCTCTAGTGCCTTTGGGATTTAGGAGTTGTGCTTTCAACAATTTTTTCCTAAGATTATATATACCTTTGTAACATTTAGATGAGGTGACTGACTGTGTATCTTCCTCTAAACCATTCACAGGGCTTGAAGGTGAACCATCTTTTTTGCTGATCAGTTCAAGAGCCACGAGCAATGGCTCATTTCACTGCATCAATTGACTTTACTCCAAAAAATAAATAGCACTAATTGGAGAGGAAGTACTAGGGAAGAAGCAAGGATGTACTTATCTAATCTATAACACAGATACGCCTTGTTATGGATAAAGAAAACACAGACCTTGCCTTTGATTTTTCTTAAACCTTCTCCTTACTGTGTTACCTTTAAAACCCTTCAAAAGTATGATGGTAAAAAACTAAGGCAAATGTGTTCCCTCCTGTACTAATTGAAATATCAGTTTGAAGAATTCTTCACGTCAATAACTTCAGGCTAAATCTACCAGCCTTGCCAAAAAGCTCAGAGAGTGAAACAGCAAAGGTACCAGCTGAACACCATTGTAAATGCAGAATTCCCCACCCCCACCCACACCAGGCATCGCTCTACTGAAAGAGTAGTCAGGCACTGGAATGGGCTGCCCAGGAAGGTGGTTGAGTCACCATCCCGGGAGGTATTCTAAAAAAGGTGTAGATGACCCCCTTCAAGACATGCTCTAGTGGGATGGTGAGGTGTTTTTTGTGTTTTGTGGGGGGTTTTTTTTGTTTGTTTCTTGAGGTGATGGGGGAGGGAGGGTTCAGGGTTGGACAGGGTGATCTTAGAGGTCTTTTCCAAATGACAATTATGTGATTCTGTGATTTCCCTTCATTTAAGATCTCTGCCATACTGGCAGGGGTGATTTTGCCTGTGGATTCTGGCAGCTTCCTTTCTTGATGTTTTATTGTGCCAGGGTGTTCTGAGCATGTTTGATTTCATTTAGCAGTTCATGTTTCCTGTTACAAATTTTCAGATTATTTCACCAGCATAGTATAGTAATTACCACATCACCTTCTGTGTGGGGAGCTGAAAAAGATTACATTTTAACCAATAGGATCAATTCAGGAAGAGACTCTTTCTCTCTCTAAAAGTAGCTATTCCAAAAATGTATACTGAAGTTATCAATAATTTAATAATCTGTGTGCTAATTCAGTCTGTGTTTTCGTCTTTGTTATTATTACCGTTTCTGCTGTTACTAATCACTACAGTTGCTTTCTATTGCTTTCGTTACTGTAGTTAGGTGTCATTACCTCTTGCATCTCTGTGAAGAAGCTTTGCACTCCTGATCTCATAAAGGTCAATGTCTCTGCCAGCTCTACCCTAAACTCTCCTGGCATTGGACCTCCTGCCAGCTTTCCATCCCTATGGCTGTGTGGTGCAGACAAGCAGCAGAGCTGTGCCTGGCCGAATGCACTCAGCCAGGGAGGATGCTGCACAGCACCCAGAGCTTGCTCCTGCGGTGCCAAAGGCGGCACTTGCAGGTTCAGAAATCAGAGTGGGTAGGGTTATGCCAACAGCCTCAGAATCCCTGTAGAGACAGTAAAATCGTAAAGCCACTAGTGTTCTCATTGGTGCCAGGATTTAATCCAAAGTCTTTCCCCTGGTGTAAAAGCCGAGGTGGCTTCCACGCAGTGGTTTTGAAGGAAGAGGTCCGTACTCAGGCAGGATCTGCCACGTGCTCCTTCCTATTAAGAAATTTTGGCTTGTTGTAGTCTATGGATTTTTTTCAGACAAGAGGTCGCTCCCACAGCTCTTCTGTCACAGTCTGTTCTCTCCCTATGCGTATGTGCATGACAAACAATGTCCCATTGTTTCGTGACTCCACAGTGCTTCAGTGATGCAGATTATAGGTTCTTGTCCAATGCCTGGCAACCTGGTTTTTGTTCTTAGGCCTTCTGTAACGACGCGTAGGCATTTACAGGAATTTTATTTTTATCTGGATACCAGTGTTTATTTAGCTCATTTATTTGATACTATTATATTTATGCAACCTTCTCCCTATGATCTTATCTATATCATGTGCATTTCAGTTGTTGTATGAGCTTTAGAGAGTTACTTTTGTATTCCTCAATCTACCTGTAACTGTTATAACTTTTATCCTTGGGTGTTACCAGTTCTTAAAAGTGCTGTTGCCTTTGAATCTCCAACAGATGTCTTAATAGGATCTCAGTGCTTCTCAGCACCTGTTTCTTCCCACTCCTGGTTTAAGTAAACACACATAATAATTTGTTTTCCAAGCCAGAAGTCTGGTTTTGTTTTGGTTAAGCAAAAATATACCCTTGCTGTACAAGTGTTCTCTTTTAAAGAGGAGCCCAAATACCTTACAAATATAGTTATTTTCTTTCCTCCTTTCCCCCTGAAGTGGGGATCTTGACATCTCCTGTCCTTGCCATCCCATTTATGTGGTCCTATGCAAAGTACTGTCAGATCTGCAGCATCAGTGTTTGATAATATTAACACAGCTCCTAGATTTTTGCCTTTCTCCCTGTCGTTAATGTGAGTCTATACCCAAGAGCACAGACACCTGCTCTGTCTACAAATCTAAACATTCAATGAGACCCATGGCCTGCATAGCATAAGTCACAGAAACACTGGTACTTCTAGATGACTGAAATCACTATTGCAAAAACTCATCTGTACCAGGACATTTTCTTGGAAAGTCCTCTCTGAGATAGAAAGCATGTTTGCTTTCTTCTACCTGACCAGTGAAGTGGGCTTGTTTCATGTATACATTTATGTCTTCTTTCATGATAAAAAAAAAAAAAAAAAGGTTCCTTAGGATTAGCAAACTGAGAGTCCTTGTTTTGCAGGCACTGCATCAGGCAGGACCCTTGTTGGCCTTTCAGGGACTTTTTACAAAGTCAAGGCTGCCAGACCATATGGGAATAAATGCCTAGAGTGTGAAGATTTGGTAGATTAAATAGTAAAAGTCAGATTTCAAAGCTTCTTTGGCCCAAACAGAGTGTTGAAGACTTGATTGGAAGAATTTCAATGACCAAATCAAGAGTCCAGTAGTTTTCCAGCTTGGTTAAATTTGCGACAGTATTATAACCGTTTTGTGGCATTAGATCATGTAACAACATTGTGTATGATAAAGGTAACAACTGAGTTAGATAATAAATAATCTGGATGAAAAATTGTTCAAGATCTGGCCTTCAGGTTTCCCAAAAGTCTCCTAGACATCTTCTACCATGATATATAGTTAAGATACTATAATACAGATGAGACATATGCCAAAACTGAATCCACTCTATGTACTTAAATAGAAACAGAGATGGGGGAACTTTACTTAAATAAACTGACATGACTGTCAGCATATGGAAGTATGACATTTATAAACACTTGTTCACTAGAGAAAAAAAAAAAAAAAAAAAAAAGNAAAAAAAAAAAAAAAAAAAGGTAGTATTCATGCCCCAGGATGGCTCTGGAGAATAAATGGATAGAGGAAAAAAAAAGGTGAGGGTTGAGTTTTACTGCACACTGGAGATCAAAGCTTCATGCATGTTGGTGGTTAGATGGTGTGCTTTCTGTAATTGGTATGCCATTACAGAATATTAGAGTTTTACATTAGCTAGAACTATGTAGAAAAGAAAGAGGTACTGAAGGAAGGAGGATGAGATATGTTTTTCAGATGAAGAGAGGCCTCACCTTCTATTTTTCACTTGCAAAAGATCCTTTTCAAATTTATGATCATGGAATAAATATATGGATATATATTTGAACACTTGAACTTTCAACTACCTGTTTGCTGGTGGCCACAGCCCGGGAAAAAAAGGCTGGTGCCCAGAGTTGAACTGTGAGTGAGAAACATGAATGTTTCAAGTGTCCAAATAGATGAAAATCAAAAAATATTTTGGTAGTAATTCAGATTACAAAGAGCAGCATTACAGTGCATTCCCCGGATCAAAAGGACAAGTGCAATAAAACCAGTAGGACTTCTAAATAAACACCTACAAAACCTGACTTAAAAACAACTGAAGGTGTTTGGGAGTCTATGATGTAGCTTTCTCTTCAAGAAAGCCTATCACCAGCCCTAGCTACAGATAATGGATTCATCTCAGTGTATATATTTGTGAGTCAATAAAAGCAAATCTAAGGCTTCTTAGGGCTAAAGATTTGTGATTGTGCTCTGGTTGCTTTGTGCATCATGAAGCAATGAAAGAACATGTTGCTCCCTGAGGATTTCTCCTTTCATGACCATGATGTATACTGGTGATTTAATAGTTCATACAGCAGGTTTGATCTGGAAACAACAGCATGAAACAAGAATCCTCTTTCTAACTTTGGGACCACAGTATGTAGCCTGTATGTATTCTACAAAACCAATGACTGGCACAATTCCTAAGTTTATGTGGTGTTGCTGGACACTCTTGAAGTTCCCTGCTGAAGACCTGGTGTGGCAGCAGCTGGCAGGTGTCCCAGGCTGTTATTCTCTGGTCTTTCCTTGTTCCACCTACTCTGCTGGTGGTTTTTCAACATTAAGAGATTCCTTTAGTGGGATTTACATCATCTAATTTTAGCTGTCCGCATCTGACCTTGTTACATCCAGATCTCTTCATAGCCAACGAAAAAAAGTAGATATCATTCTAGACAACTACATCTTAGACCTGTTCTTTAGGAAGAAATTAGTTATGCCATTGAAAAATTATCTTTCTTTTCACTAACTTTACAGAGGCTTCAGATCACCAGCTCAGACAGACTTGGAGAATACAGACTTTTGGCAAGGTGCATTCCACCCAGTTTGTCTGTGTGTATTTTCCATTGCAGAACCATCTACAACTTGATTCTGATTATCTGAAAATCAGAAAATGGTATGTCGTTTTTCAGTTTCTTCAATGCAGGCCATCCAAACGGCCATTCTTTGGCAGCTGTTTAGCTTCCCAGCATCGTTTGCAATGCTACTGTTAAATGAAGCCCATCTGCTTCTTTTTCTCTTCATTGACCTTTTAGCAATTACTCTGTTTTCTTTATTACACCTTATTTTAATGGCAACAGTTTTATGCCAGAGCTCAATCATTTGGATGCTCGAATGACTTCACAGAAGACTAAGAATGGGGAAAATGTCCCTTTAAAATCTTTAGATGGAAATTATAGTAGATAATTAACTTTAAAACACAGTTGTATAAGTAAGATTTACTAAGCCCATACACCCAAACCAAATATAATTAGAGTTATTCCATTCGTTACTTGAACTGTGTTTTTACTTTCTATGTTCTCTCAGATATGCCACTGATTCTCACAAGTTAACCTTTCAGCTTCTATTGCTGAGCCAGGCCAACAGGAAAAAAAAAAAACAAACAAAACATTCCATGTGAGGAACTCTGAGTTCCTAAAGATTCTCCGTGTGCAACCATGTCTTTAGGAAATACCTGGTTTTACTTTGAGATGCAGACCTTAACACATAAACTGTTCTTGGGACTGGAGAGAGAGATGGAAGAAGTTGAGATGGAGATTAAGAATGGTCATATTTTGAATACGATTCTTTCCTCTGTGCTGGATACCAGGCATCCCAGATTAGCCACTTCTGGCTACTTGGAGGAATTGCAAATTTTTTGTTATCAGGGGGACTTCAGAGAAGCATGATGCAAAGAGCCTTATAATTTATTTCAGTGTCTTTACTCTAAATAAATATAATGAAAATAATTAACAAGCACAGTGTTCCCCATAATGAATCTAATATACTTGCATGCATTTGTATTTTTCTGGTATTTGTTGGATGTAGATGGAATAAGGGAGATCTTTATAAATTTCTCCATGAAGTTTGCCTGAAATAAAGCACCCAAACAGAAATCCATACAGATGACAAAAAAAAAAAAGTCTAGAAAACGTCTTATGGACCACTAGTGTATTATACTATCTCTAGTAATAGTGTTCACCTTCTCCTCAAGAGAACATTAACTTAATTCTAGATATATTCTAGTATACTCCACGTCATCCTCCCATACAGTTATTTTCACAGAATCACAGAATTGTCAGAGTTAGAAGGGACCTCTAGAGATCATCTAGTCCAACTCCCCTGCTCCCATTGAACTCTATTCTGCATCCAGCAGGAGCTCTGTTGCAGAAAGGACTGGTGAATAAGGACTGTAAAATCCATTTTAGGATTTGGGAGATATCTTTTCTTCTGAGACACCTATCTCACATCCCATCCACAGGTATTTGTTTGGGCTTAAGTTGTGTTTCTTTCTGCCTCCTGGACAAAAGACAGACATGTAATCATTGCATTTTTTTCCTTTATGTTGATTTCTACATTTTGGAACATTTAAAAGTTATGTTTATGTAAATTTTTATTTGTCCAAGTAAATGTAAAAAAGTTCTCTGACAATAACTGCTCATGTCCCTGTTGAACAGCTGGCAAGTTGCTTTTTACCTGTGAAGAAGCCATTAAACATCTTAAAATATATGTCCTAATGTGGTGAAGCACACATTTAAAGCACTGCCCTTTTACATGGACACCAGACCAAATAGTCTTTAGACATTAAGACTCAAATAAGGTAGCAGGAGTGAGATTCCAACTCTGTAGCTTGTATCTCATAACCTCAATGGAAACAGCAGGGCTGTGTGGAGAGGAAAAAAAATAACAAAAAAATAAAGATCACACGGGAAAGGAGGTTACCAGTAGGTATGCGGGGTACAACTGTCACTGTTTATGACTCTAAAAGTCCAGTGGAGAGAGCTTAATTCATGTTTTTCGTGTTGCACACAGCTATGTGAGTAGCTTGTTAGGCAACGCAATTAACAAAACTGGAGAGCTTGTCGCTTTGTGGCAAAAAAAACAGTCCCATGGAGCAGCACCAGTGACAGGGAGGAGGAGAGATAGCACAGCCCTCTCTGTACCTCCAAAGGCAGCGCTGTAGACAGGTGGGCTGCAGACTTGACTTCTGCCCTCCCTTCCCCTCTCACAAATCTACCTCCGGGCAGCGCAGCCCACTGCCCAGAAAGGGTTAGCTGCAGCCAGCTGTTCGGAGAATTCCCAAATCTTTGATTTTACTGTGATCAATTGCATGATTAGGCTGGATGTTGTTGAGAGTGGTGATTATCTAATGGGGGCACTGTGATCTCTGTTACAAAGAAACTCTGCTGGGGAGCAAAAAGTCGCATGAGATATCAATATGCATTTATACTAAATACCTCAGGGCATCTTTTCAACCAACAGGCTCTAAGTTAACAGAGCTTTTTCTCTGTTAAGTCAGTGGAAGGAGACATGCTTGCATTAAATCTGTATCAGAAAGTGAATCTTGATGTTAGCAGTTTTCTTTCAGCTAATGCATTTAGCGACGCTAAGGTATGAACTTAATCACTGAGCTATTCTGGAGGTATCAAGCACAGACATTAAATAGCATTATGCAACAGCCGTCTGCTCTTCCTAATTAAAATGTGGAAAACAGCCAGTATCAGATTATTTTGTTTATACAATTCATAGCTGGTTTAGATAGTTCAGAATGTACTGCAGTGGTTTCATTATTCCATAAGATTTTTATGAGTTCATAATGACCTGTTGTCATTCTAATACACAGACAGCGTAGTAGTGTAGAAGTACAGGCAGTGTCATTTCACCCATTTTTTAGCTAATTAGGATTTTTAATAAATAATTGGCATTTTATTTGTGTATTTTGGAAAATACATTCTTAGTCCTGCACTTTATAAATTATGTTCATCAGTAGCTTCAACTACTAATTTCACCTATGTTTCCACTAAATTATGGGCAATCTGTGCTTTTAGAAGACTCTTCTTTAGTTTAAAAAAAAATATATTTGAGCTATGTTTTAAATGGACTCACATGAGTCCTATAGGTTTTGCTTTCTAATGGTCCCTTCTTTCAAGAAAACTTGCTTTTGCAAGGCTGCTTTGTGGTAATGAGTTGTACCAATGTGCTTCACACGTGTCCATCAGGCAGCATTCAGTCCAGAAAAACATACAAACCTGTAGCCTCTTCCCTGTGACCCACCGGTTTGCCCCAGGGAGGGAGCAGATGAAGACAACTCCTGCCCCCCAGGTATCTGCCCTGCCATCCATAGATGGTTTTGCATCCTCTTCACATTCAGACAATTATCATTAGCAACCCAAGTATTAAAGACTTTTAAAATGAAATCTTGGATTTCACTGTGCAGTTCTGGGACAGAGTCTGTTCAGTGACAATCTGCAGACCCTTGCACGGGAGCAAAAGGAAGCTGGAGTACTTCAAACTTGGAAGAAAAGACGGGTTTGAATAATCCTTCTAACAAAACAAACTGGGCTTTAAGCAACATAGATTCAGTAGAGAGTCTTAAAATCAATGAGAAGAAAGCTTTAATAATTTCCACAACCGCTGTTTTCCTCCTTGCATGAAAATGACTCATTAAAAGGACACATGAAATTGCTCTCCATGTCTGTGAAAGTGAACGCCAACACAACTGGAGAATTTGCTAGACTGGTACATTGAATGCAATATATAACAAGGGGTTTAGGAAGCTGCTGCATTAACATGTGGGAGATGTTAAGAGAAAAACACAAAAGTCAATGTAAGTATGGGGAGGAAATTTGAATTTGCAATTATGCTTTAGATTTTTTTAAACAAACGTCGCAGTTTGTAAAACAGAAAGAAGCCTAGTTTGGTAGTTCGTGCTTCAAATTTTCAATGTAATTTTAATGGAAGTATAGAGAATGTTTGGTTTCATGCTTTGGAATTATTTAGGTTTTATTGTAGTATTTTTGCACTCTGTTCTACGCAAAGTGTTCATGACGTTCATCTATCTTAGCTGTTGTGGGAAACAGAATTGCATTTTTTAGGCCCACATGTAGGTACAAAGTGAAGCTTGATGTTTACATTCAGTGATTACAGACTGTTAAAATAGAGGTTTCATAGCAAATAAGTCCTTTAAATGAAGCATCATATTAATTGCAGAATATAACCTCTACCCTCCTTCTGTATGCAAACACCTAATAGGGCCAAGAGTGAGAAAACTGGGCTGTAAAAAGAAGAAAAAAAATCTGCCTCTCTCACAAAATCACAAAGTCCTGAAATCACAGCGGTCTTTTTTTTTTTTCTGGCTGGAAAGAGAACTCCCACCATGCTTGGATTTGGAGCATGGGTAGGAGCATGACAAGCACATCCAGGATGCCTTTCCTTGACAGTCCAATGCTATCAGAGAAAGCGTATCAGGCTGAGGTTTCACTTTCTCAAGCCCAAAATATTTTCCCTTCAAGCATGCAGAATTCAGGTAAAAGGCAGCACGTTTTTTTTGAAAGAACCACAAAATACCCATAATGCTGCAAAAACGAACAGTCTCAGCATGTCCTAGAATCTGCTCAGACTGCGGAAAGGAGATTTCTCCAGTCCTTCTCCTCACCACCTACCTACCTTCTTGCCGACTTTTGTTTCAGGCTTTTGGTCAGGAAAAGTTGGGTGAGCTCCCAAGTACCTGAAAATAGCTGGAATCAATAAGAAGTCATGCAAGGGTCTCTCCTCTGGAGAGCATTGAAAGAGTGGATTTATGGACATTATTTCACAATTCATTAGAAAGGTGTAAACCTTGTGAAACTCAGTGCAGTTATTCCTTATTCATATGTCTGGCTGAAAGCAGCAGTTGAATCAATGTTTTAGCAGAAAAGGCTGTTTGCTCTGGTAACTAAGGAGAGTCAAACAGTTAGCCTATCAATAAGAGCTGTGCCAGTCAATTCAATAGAAGATCTCATTTTCATAAGAAATTCAGGTGGAAGACTGTGCGTGCTATTATGTTTCAGAAAATAATCTAGTAATGCTGCATTTAAAAAAAAAAAAACGAAAAAAAAAGAAAAAAAAAAACTAATTGTCTGAAGCAAATATTTTGTTCATTTAACCTATCCATGATAACATTTTTCATGCCACAATGATACTGGTGAATTTTACTACTTGCCAAGGAAGGCATATTGCTAGCGGAATGTGTCCTGAATGTGTTCAGCAAGTTCAGCTCAAAGGAAACAATGAAGCTTATAGACATGGTAGGCTACCATTCGAATTGGCAAGGTTCCCGTTACAAATATTCCTTTCTTTGAATATCTCTTGCCATCCAAGTCCTACATGATGCATATAATTTAGGCATTCTCCTTAATGAATCACAAATGAAGAGCAAAGTCTACAAGAGAATTTCAGGGGAAGCGTGGTTCTGATTCTGTGTTACACTGAGGGAGCATCTCCAGAGGAGGTAGTGGGAGTAGAAGCTCTGATCCAGAGACTCTTGGTGGAAATATGACAACAGAAAGCTTTTTTTTTTTTTTTTCCACGGCACCTCTGCAGAGGTCTTCAGCAGCTAGGAGCATAAAGCCTCAGCTAAGTGTGTATAAAACTAGTGGCCTTTGTGGTGTTTTTGACATTTACGGGGCATCCTGCAGAGCTTGACAAGCTGAGCTTTGTCTGATTAAAGAACATGGCATAGGACCCTAAATTATTGAAAATAAAATGTGTATTGTTATATATTGCTACTATATGTTCTCTACAGTTTGTATATGAGAAAGTATGATTAAAAGTCAATGAGAGACTGTTTATAAATTTTGATTGCTTCATAATTTTAACTCTGAGCAACATTTTTATCATAATTATAGGCTTTCTTAAAGCATTTATGCAGATTGTTTTATTCAAAAGGGGTTTATTCCATATAAACTCCACTCTTTTATCTCTCCATAAAATCAGTGTGTGAATTTCCAGCAACCACAACTCCACCAGACAGTCATCACATTAGTAGCAGAGATATTTTCAAACAAGGCATCACTCCTCAGATGTTCTGAACATTATTTCCTGACGTACCACCCCAGTGAATGTGATGATGGTAAACAGTGGTAACAATCCTTAGCACATTTGTTACATCTTTCTTTATTAAGTGTGAAGTATTATTTAGTATTAGTAAGTTTATACTTGTAATTCCTCTGTGATGTTCCTGTGTGTTATGGTGGCCAGTGTATCTATAGTTTGGTGGAGGCTCAGGGAGATTGTCAGATATCTCCCATCTTCAACTCAAGGAGATTTAAATCCAGGGATTTAGATGTACAGCTTCTGTACATTTCAGTGAGAAATTTGTGTCTGAATATCCTGGATCTCTACAAATGTTGAAGTCTAAAGGATTTACCCAAGGACCTCAGGCTGTTTCTCAATCATTGATTGCACTGTTTCAATGAGCATGAACTGCTTTTGTGGTCTGCAGCAGGGAGAGGGTCCATGACTCCCAGTTCAGATTAGCTCATGCCCATATTACCTATGAGGAGAGGGCTCTGGATCAAACTATCCTCTCTGATTACTCCAGCTTTCCTCACAAATGATATGAGATGTCCACCCCAGCCAAAAGACCAGGATTTGTGCAGTGGGGACAATCAGGGTGTCAGGATGCTTAGGTGAAACCTGAGGCAGCAAACTGACATCACAGCTGGACTTAATGCAACAGAAAAGCAATTTAACCCACTGGGTGAACCAGTGGCAGTCCCAGTAATACAACTGAGGAGCGCAGCAAAAGCAAATCATCTTCACTGGAAGAGGAGCTGAAAGGTTTGCATAGTTTCATAGCAGTCACTGTCTCAGGAAGCTATGCCTCATTACAGTCTTCTCATCCTGATGACCTGACAAAGCATTTCTCCCACACTGGGGTATCTATTGCGTTAACAGAAAAAAAATGTACCCTCTATCTGCATGTCCAGCTAGGGCATCAAATGGACAGTGTGCTATCACCTCCCCCAGGAAAAACAAACATATAATGAAAATGTATATAGAATATGTGCAAACATTTTTGCCATCACAGTAAAAATTAGACCTTTTGCTACATGTGTCTGGATGCTCAAAAAGAAGCTCCGTTCTTAGGGCCATAACGTGTTCTGGTGAGCTCATGACAGTGATGACAGTGCATCTAAACACTTTATTCATCAATGAGGAGTATTAGTTTGCCTTAGTCTCGCTGATAAGCCACAAGGCCTAATGCTAAGCCACGCTCCATTTTACAGCATTACCTTCAACTTTAATGATTTCTTCAAATGACTGGATCACATTCCCACCTCGTACTTTTCTGCTCACAAGCCACTTGAAAACCTGATTTGTGTCTCGGTCTTGGAATGTAAATTCTGTACTTGAATGGTGTGGTTTGGTCTCAGACCCTATTCAAAGGGGAAGCAAGTCTAAGACCTAAAAGAAAATACTAAGAAGGCAATTTGATTACTATCTGCTGCTCTAAAATGCAATGAGATAATCAACACAAACGGTGTAAATACTGAGTTCTGTGCAGCAATGCTATTAGGTATCACCTCTTGATTTTTATAGCCTTCAGCCTTCCTGTTACAGGTATTGTAGCTTCCCTCTGATTTCACTCCGGCGTAGATCAGGCATAATTCCAGCACAGTCACAGGAACCAAGCCGATGGAAGAAAAGATTGTAGTGATCTTTCTGTTTCCTATCCACAGCACAAACCCCATTTAAATCTTAAACATTAAAATCATAATTACCTTTATTTCCATTTCCCATGTTATTTTAGTCATTTTCCAGCTCTATCATTTGAATTTGAGCCATAATATTTCCACCATGAAAACATACTAATATTAGTGTTTGAAATATGGGAATATATACGACTTGAGTGCCTGGATTTCTGATGACACTGCAGTTGGAGAGGGTGCAGATTTGTAATGCAGGACAATTTTAGAACAGTCAGGTTATCACTGGACTTCATTTGAAGACAATAAAACTGCTACATTTGAGGAAAGAATACTTACCTGTGCCAATTATATTTTGACTTCTGAGGTTCGGAACTGTTTCATGACAGAATGCTGAAAAAAACACGGCTGTGTCTGTGTTGGAAAGCAATAAAATAATAGTACAAATATATTGGTAAAAAAGTAATCCCATTAAAGGTAACAGAATGTCCATTTTTAGGTGGCAAGAGGAAGTTTTTTTAATATCGATCAACGATGTCAATAAATATTTTTTCCAGATTTGTTGAAGAGTTTCTTGTTTGGAAATAATGATCACGGTTTTACCATAGCCTTTCTTTGCAGGCAAATGGGCTGGATAACAACTACAGGCATTTTTCTGCGTGAGGGAATTGAATAAAGACTGTCCACAGCTCGACTCTAGAGCCAGAGACCGGCTGCAGAGCCAGTCAGTGTATTTTCAGAAGCTGCTGCACACTAAAGTTGCAGCTACAATTGGCCTATAGCAACTCAGAGGCAACTGTTCCAGAATAAAACCTGATTTCCTCTTCAACGATTTTACCCGATGCTAGCCTGTAGTTGGCGTTGTCAAGGCATGAAAGAAAGGTTACCTCGGGGGTCCTACTTATGACCCGAGGAGTCCCCAGTAACCTCAGTTTGGAGCACTCTAGGCACCACTCGGCTTTATATATATATGTTCTATATGTTGTCTCTGAGGCAGCGACTTTCAGGTCAGTCTCGAAAGCAGTGTGTGTGCTGCGCTGTCCCAAGAGCACTGGCGAGGGCTGAGGGCGGCTCTGAGCCCCTCTTCGAGAGCCCGGGGGTGCTGTCGGGAGCC
The DNA here is from genome assembly GCA_013396935.1 of Baryphthengus martii. Classification (NCBI taxonomy): domain Eukaryota; kingdom Metazoa; phylum Chordata; class Aves; order Coraciiformes; family Momotidae; genus Baryphthengus; species Baryphthengus martii. The sequence continues at coordinate 256,039 of VWZK01015585.1, read as the reverse complement.
CCGGCGCTGCGGCCGGGGGCCGCTGCCCGTCACCCGCCCCCTCCGAGTCGGGGAAACCTCCCAGACGCGGAGAGCTGCGAGGCATCCCTTTCTCCACGTGTTTTCTGAACACCTGAGGCTGGGTTAGCTAACGTCCCGGGCGTTCCTTGTCGTTCTGAAAAAGTTAGGGTTGAAAGCCACCCCTGCAAAACAACGAACAAAAACCTGCTAGAGGAAAACGCCGTAATCATGTAGCAGAGCTTTGGGGATTTGGGAGGAAGCGGGGGAAGAGTTCGGATCAAATGGAACTTAAAGATAGCAGCCAGCAGTAACTGCGTGTGATCAATAATCATCCCGTGTGCATTCTTCACTTAACATCAACTAGGACCGTGCAAATGCTGCAGCTGAGTACTCGACAAGGAAGTCAGCTGAGTGTGTGTTTAAACTATGGTTAATTATTAATATGAACAATTCTTTTCAATTAAATGTTTCATTTAATCTCCTCGTGTCGACTTGTTTAGGAAGCTACATGTTCAGCTTCCAAAACGATAATGTGGGTGCAGACTTATTCTAGGGAATTTGATACCATCCATATATTATTATTCTTGCCATGAATTATCATCTTTTCTCTTCTTGCTTCGTTCTAGCCAGCTGAGGCAACGAACAATTTTTGGTATAAATATTTATGACTTTTTTTTAATGTTCAAAGGAAATTTGTCAGGGGGGTCCCTCGAAGCACAGGGGAAAATTACATCTCGGTGAAGATAAGAGTCTTGGAAATGTGAGTTCAAGAAGAAAAGCAGCTCGTATTTCGAATAGTAAGTTCAGAAGAAATTAACCGCGACTAATTTTTTTTCCCGATACCACTCCCAATCTCTCTTGCCGTGTCTTAGGCAGGTGCCTGCCACCCTTTGCAGCGGTTCTGGCGACCTCCTTGCACAGTTGTTTGCTCACCCTACGGAGGCTGTGGTTATGCAGCTGCCTGTTCGCTGCGTTTGTGGTCTTTCCTTCTCCTGACACCTTCTCCTAAATCAAACCCCTTGGTTTCCGCTGTATAAAACAATCTCCGAGACCTGGGACCCTGCCAAGCGTGCCCTTCTTGTCCCTTCCCTTCCCTTCCCTTCCCTTGCCTTCCCTTCCCTTCCCTTCCGTCTCTCCTTCCTTCCTTCCTTCCTATTTGGAAGAACAACGGCCAGTCGAGGAAATAGAGAGCCCTGTTTTTTAATTATATACGGCAATCAGCCCCTTTCAATGAGCCATCATATTTGTCCTTAATTTCGACTTCCCAAGCACCGTTCTCATATTCCACTATTTGAAATGTAGGAAGATTTAGCATAATTTGGAGGTCAGATTTCTAAATAAGCCTACTTTAAATAACGAGCCCACACGGGAGATTGTCAGTATCTCTATTTTGTATACAGTTTACACACTGGCACCGCTTTTTAAAACCCTATATGTGGGTTAAAACTCAATTTTACAACCCCCATTTATATGAGATGTAGGTTTGACATCTGTTTGCCAGAGTGTTTTGCACTTAGCCTAACACCCACTATTAAATGACAAAATTGTGGCAGGCTGTCAAAGCCAGCTGACTGACAGCTGCTCTACTTTACAAAAAAGCCCCATTCAAATATTTGCAGGGTTTGAAGCTTTCTGTAACGTTGTCGCCATTCTCCCCGTTATTTAGCATGTAAAATATAAGTCAAAGTTTTAAAGCTGCTTTCCAAAATGTTGCCATTTTTCCATGCAAAAAGAGCGAGCGGTGGTTGCTGGCGGGGATCCAGCCCCAAACGCATTGGATGGGTATTTCACTGGGTCCCCGCGTTCCTCCTATCTGCACAAACCTGATAAAACTGTCATTTAGCAGCGTTTCTTAATATTGCAGCTAATTAGAGGCGGCATATTATTGAAGTGAGAGCAAAAATCCACTTAAAAGAGAGGGGAGGGGGGAAAAAAAAGGGAGGGGGGTCCGTAAAATGTTTCGGCGCAGGCAGAGGAGCGCACCCAGGCATGGCGCGCAGCGAGACCCCCCGGGAAAACGGCTGGGCTCCGAGGAAGGGACACCCAAGGTACTCTTGCACCCCTGCAGGTGTACCTCTCCCTGCTCCCACCCCAGGAGTCCCTCTGGGTATCCGCCAGTCCAGGGCGGCTCTGGAAGGACGTGCGAGGGACGGCGCTGGTGGAGGGCGAGCGCTCTGCGTTGGCCGAGGTCGCTTCCACTTCTAGCCCCACTAATGAGGATGTAAGATTTAATTCAGGTCGTTAATACGTGCCCGTCCCTTCCCCTTTTCCATCTCCAAGTGCGAATACGAGTCTGTTAAATGGCAGCGATAGTTTCAACTTAAAAGCCAGCTGATACTTATTCCGAGATCTCTAATGATTGTGTGTGACTGAGAAAAGCAAAATAGCTGGCGAGGTAACCTCTGCATCCTAAGAAGTCTTTGCAGCAGTTGCTGGGCTTTATTTGAACCTCGGATGCTTTCCGCAGCCTTCGCGAGACAGGGAGGGCTCTAGCGTCAAACGAATTGGAGGTTAATGCGGGGGGGGGGAGGTATTTATTATTTTATTTTTTTGAATAAGGACTAGATCCACCCCCAATAAAAGAAGACACTCCGGCAATAGGAACGCGACTGTCCCAAGTGTCCGCTCCTAGTGCTCTGGCACCAGCATGGCCGGTCCCCCGTCTCCCCCCCGCCCCGCCACCCGGCAGCGGACAAAACCACCCCCTTCTGCCCCCCTCCTCCCTCCCCGGCACACACCGTTCTCCTCTCCTCACACACGGGCAGACACACACCCTCACACAGCAGAGAGGAATAGAAAACAGGTTACTCTCAGCTTTACCTGGAAATCTTAAGCTGATTTGTGTCCTTTTTAATAACGTCTATAGACTGTGTTTCTTAAAGCGGTTGTCATGTTCATAGAAAGGGAATGAAAAAGACTATTAAGGGGAGAAGGTAAAAAAAAAAAAATGCAGGAAGGAAACTAACGGCGCTAAGAAAGGGGAGGTTATCGCAGTGAGCGGTACTGAGCGGAGAAGGTGCGGATCCTCCGCATCAATCCCCGGAGGAAAGAGAAATGCTGACAAAGCCCGGGGACCGCGAGGGGAAGCAGGGAGAGAGGGGGAGCGAAAGGGCGGAGTGGGGTCTGAGCCTCCCTGGGAAGTCCAAGTTTATTGTCAACAAAGAAGGATCTGGCCGCCTTGGAGCCTCCAGGGTGCCGAGATGCTGGGGACTGGCAGGGCACGGCGCGGGGGCCGGGAGCGCGGCCCCGGGGTGGAGACAGTGAGAGACGGGCGGAGGTGAAGGGAGCCCTGCGGCGATCACGGCTTCGGACAGGTGCTGGGAGCAGAAACTGGGGTGGCTCTTCCCTTCCCAGGAACATCTCCGTCGGAGAAAGAGGCAGGGTAGAGTGACCCAGCAGGAGCGGGGAGGGAGAAAGGCAAGGTTAGAGGAGAAAGTGCGTGTGAGAGAGGAAGAGGGGAAGGGAAAGAGGAGGAAAGCACCGGGCTCCACCTCCCTGCTCGGCGCGGCGCTCCAGCTGCTCTCAAACCAACTGCTCAATTCTATTCACTGCAGCGACGGAACAAAAAAGTGGCTATTTATTAGAATACTTGTTTGGTATTGTTCGGTGCCACACAAAAGGCGTTTCATTATGTTGGGGTGGGGAGAAAAGCCCCTCTCTCTTTTTTTTTTTTCCTTCCTTTTTTTTTTTCTTTTCTCTCCAGACCGAAACAATAACTTGAAATTGTCTTTAAAGTCTTTTGTATCAATAATAAATTTCATTTTCCTCTCTCTTTCCTGCTCTCTCTCTCTCCCCCTCTTCCGTGCAGGGTGTGTGTGCGTGTGTGTGTGTGAGGGAGAGAGAGAGAGAGAGAGCGGGCGAGCGAGAGAGCGCGGATGGTGAGTGTGCGTGTGTCGCCGGGCACTCGTGGCTCGGGCACAGCCGCCTGGGAGCTGCGGCTGGGCGAGGGG